>CM077161.1:27130532-27592734 GCA_039583875.1 Platanthera guangdongensis | reverse complement strand
GGAGGAGAGGGGTGTGAGCTTTACCTTCCCAGTAAATGGGGGGCATTCTCCTTCTGAGTCGGAGCGACCCACCAGCCCGAAGTAGGCTTCCTCATCATCACTGGAGTCTGAGAAATCAGACTCACTCAGTGTCTTTGGATTTTTGGCGATGTAGCTCCTCTCTTTCTTCTTATCTCAAGAGGACTTGTGCTCCTCTCCCTTCCCCTTTTATCTCTTGCCTTGGTGGAAGTCCGGTCACGACCTGTCTTGGCTTATTGCATCCAAAACAAATAATGTCAGAGGAGCGATGTTTGTTCGGTTTAGAAGCATACCTGTCAGAAGAATAATTTTTCTTCTGATGCCTGAAGGAGGAGCCGTCTCTCTTTCTTTGATTCCTCATCTTGAGGAACTTCTTGAATTCTCGGGTGATGAGGGAGAAATCTTCCTCAGACAACTCTGAGCTGGAGGAGCATGGCTCGGAGTCCTCCTCCTCATCCTTTGTCCCGACACGGTATGAAACCGCACCCTTGCCCTTCCTGGAGTGAATGGATTTTAGGGCCACAGTCTTTTCCTTGGCTGCAGCCTTCTCTGCTTCTTCTTCTACTTTCCTGGTGTTCAGTTGAAGCTCATAGGACATCAGCTTCCCAAACAGAATTTGCGGGTCTATTTCAGCAAGTCTGCCAAACTCTCGGATGGAGCAGATCTTTGTGTCCCATTCCTTAGTAAGGGACCTAAGGAATTTATCATTAAGTTCACCATCAGTGAACACTCTTCCATATCCTTTGAGGGCATGGACAATCTTGAGGAAGTTCTCGAAGGTGACTCCGATCTCTTCCTTAGGCCCTTGTCTGAAGGCCTCATATTTCTGGTTTAGGAGGGATCTCCGATCATCCCTCAATTCATCAATGCCCTCCATTAGGATAATCAGGCAGTGCTAGTTCTCCTTTGCTGTCCTGCAGTTGCAGAAGTTCTGCATCATTGAGTCATCGACCGCGCTGACCAGAATGTTCTGCGCCTTCTTGTCAAGTCCCACCAGCACCATCTTGTACTTGTCCATTTCAGAAATTTTCTTTGGCACTTTCTTGGTAGGATCAATGGTGGAGGCCTTAGTGGGGACATAAGGTCCCTCCTCCACGATCATGAAGAGTCGGGGATCGACCGCTTCCATGTAGAACCTAATCCTTTCCTTCCAGATAGGAAAGTTTAGCCTGGTGCACACTGGGATCTTGCCTGTGTACTTGAGTCCGTCCATAGTAGAAGTCTGTCTTCTTCTTGACACTAGTGGCAGGAACTTACTCAAGGTGTTAACCTATTTGTTGAGTAACCTCGCTTTGATACCACTTGAAAGTCCACTTAGTGTTAACTACCTTCACCTATGGGGGGGGGGGGGGGGAATAGGTGTCTTGCAGCGTTTTTGCGGAATTAAAGTCGTACCTGCACAAGAAAACAAAACAACACAGCACAGAAAGGACACAAGCAAATTATAGTGGTTCCCCGATTTGGGTACATCCACTTTCCCCCTTCGACCTATCTCCCAACCAGGGACGACTTGGTCACTTCACCAATAGGATTGAAATCCAATCCTTGCACTAACGGAAGGAACCCTTCCACACGTAGGAGTCACCACTCCCACAACACGGGTTGCACCCAACTCTTACAACTAGGAACCAACGTTCCTTTACAACAAAATAGAAATTGGAGTGTATTAGAAATACAAACTACTTATGGAGAATAAGGTGTCCCTCTTCGTTCGACGACGTGTTCTTGAAGTCAACGAAGAGTCCACAACCCTAAATCTCACTTAGAGAGAATCTCTCCCAAAACCGGCGGCGGCAAGAAGGGCGGCGGCTTGGTTCTCGGGATCGGCGACGACAACGGAGTGCTGCTGTTGTACTTTGGAGATTCAACTTTCGTAGCAAAGCTAGCAAGATCTTCCAACGGTCACACTAGGATCGATCGTCTCGATCGATTCCGAAGGGGAAGGTTTTCCCGATCTATGAATCAAGAGACAAAGGATCTCTGGTTAGACGCGTAAGACGCTGTGCTTGGATTAGCTTCTGTCGCTGGGAGATCTGGAAGAAACCACGATCAAAGACGGCGATCAACTGCACGAGCGGCGACGACGGCGGCGGAGAAGGATTTCCGATCTAGGTCACGTCGGCGGCTCGGCTTCTTTTTAAATTTCTTTCATCTTCTCTTACTGTTCAAAAATACAGATGTATTTATACATTAGGTCTTCAAGATGACCGTTGTGGGCCCCACTAACAAGAAACCCCAAGTGTTGGAACACCCTATTACTAATTTGGGGATCACTATGTCTCTAGGAATCCTTTGCTTGACCTTCTGTATAGCTTAATAGGTCAATTAGAATTGAGTCTAAGGGTTAGAAGTCTAGGTTTGGAAGCTGCTCTGAAGACCAAGATTTTCTGTCTGGAGACTAAGTCTGATCGTCGAGCTCAGCATGACGATTCGTCGAACTCCGGTCGACGATCGTCTAGCTCAACTTCGACAGATCGTCGAACTCCATTCGACGATCGCTGAGCTCAACTTCATTATATCGTCGAACTCCATTCGACGATCGGTGAGCTCAGGTCGACGATTTTGACTATGCTTTGGATGTTTATCTCTGAGCTCAGTTCAACGATCTTTGAGCTCAGATCGACGATATTTTGCTGCTTAAGATTTCCTGATCGCTGAGCTCAGCTCGACGATAGCAGAGCTCAGTTCGACGATTTCAGATAACTTCCAGAATTCAAATTCAAAATCATTTAGGAGTTATTCTGCAATTAATTCAGAGATTTGCTAGCCGTTTTCATTCAATTCTGGACCAAGTTTCAAGGGATTTTTCAAGGAATGTTTCTGTGGACTTTCCTACAGAAGAGATTATGCAATTAAGGATGCAATTAATGCAGGCCAACGGCTATACTTGACAGAGAATGATATTCTATTCTGACCAGAGAATAAAAGACAAGATTTTTGAATCTCTCACATAGAAGAACACACACAATACAGAGAGAGATACTGACTACAGAGACACTCTCAAAAATCTTCTGTCTCAAAGAATTCTGAAGAACACACATCCAAGGAGATCAAGTTTTCAAATCTTCAGATCTCTTTAGTTTTCAAAGTGTTCAAGGCCAACATATTTTCCAGACTCCAGACATTCAACCATTTCAGCTATTTGCTGAAATCATCTATTGCTGGAGTTCAATCTTTGAAGGCCTATCACCCTCAGCAAAGCTTTTCTTCCTGAAGATTTCAAGGATTCAGGGGGAGCTTTGACATCAATCCACATAGTCTTCTCAGTTGTTTGAGAAAGAGAAGACTTCCATCACTCTCTCACCCCCTCTCTGTAAAGGGTTTCTCAAACTCCCTTCAAAAGTTTGAGCTTGGTTTTTGAGCACCTTGTCAAAAGCTCATTGGTGGCAAGACACCTGATCAAAAAATCTGCTTTGGTTTTTGAGCACCTTATCAAAAGCTCATTGGTGCCCAGGACACCTGATCAACTCATCCTGCAGTGGATTCCTACCTAGGGTGGTAGAAGAGTGGATGTACCCAAGTTTGGGGAACCACTATATTTCCTTGTGTCTTCTGGTTTTGCTTGTTTTATTTTGTTTCTGGCCTTGATTTTTCTGTGCTTAGTTTTTGCTTTGCTTAGTGCTGTGATTAGATTTATTTTTGCTTCCCTGCTCACACATATTACAACAATTGTTGTAAAAGTTTATAAAAGTTTTTAAAGCATCATATACTCTATTCACCCCCCTCTAGAGTATATCAGATCTAGTTGCACTTTCAATTGGTATCAGAGGGAGGTTGGTTAAACATACCATACCTGATTGGTTGTACAGGCTAACACCTGAACCCAAAGATCCCAAACTAGATCTGTTTTTCTTTTGTAGTGTATTATTAGATTTTGTTTTCTCAAATCATGGCCCAAAACAAAGATTATGCTAGCACCAGACCTCCAGTGTGCAATCTTTCCAAGTTTGCACTTTGGAAGGCAAGGATCAGACTTTACATGAATTCTATTGATGAAGATATCTCTTAATTCTGTTTTGACAGTGTGTCCAAGACCCCCAGAGAGCACAAGCACAAATGTTGTGCCACCTCCATCAGGAACAGATGCTGACATCAAGAGATGGAAGGTAGCTGATGCTAAGGCTATGAACATCCTAGCCCAGACAATGTCAGATGACATATTTCAAAAGGTAGCTGAATGCAATTCAGCCAAGGAAATTTGGGACAAGCTCTCAGAAATAGTCTCAGGCTCAGCTGATGAGAGAAATGACAGAAGATCACATCTCATCTCCCAATATGAGAATTTCAAGAAGGGAGAGACTGAGTCAGTGGGAGACATGTACAACAGACTAAGTCTAATTGTCAGTGAACTAAGGACATTGGACAAAGAGATCTCTCTAACTGAACTCAATGACAAGATCCTAATGTGCTTTCCCAGCACTTGGGATTCAAGAATCTGGCCAATTAAAGATGCCAGAAGTCTGAATGAGATCACCACTGAAGCTCTATTGGGTAAGCTCAAATCTTATGAGCTACTCATCAAGAATAGAGAGGAAGAACAGAAGGCTGCTTCACCAGCCACAAGGAAAGAGAAGACCATAGCCTTCAAGGCAACTGAGAATCTGCCTGAAGATAAAGACACAGGCAATGATGAACTACTCAGCTTGTTGGCCAAAAGATTCTACAAGATGGCCAGAAAGGACTTCAGAAGAAGATCATACAAGGAGCAGGATAAGCCAAGGTATGACAAGTCCATTGGTAATAATAAAGACATTATTTGCTTTGGTTGCAGGAAACAAGGGCACATAGTTTCTGACTGTCCAGAGAACAAGAACAAGGACAGAAGGGACAGAAAAGAAAGAAGAAAGGAGAAAGACTCCAAAAGGAATGGAAATGGCAAACCTTCCTCAAGCAAAAATAAGCATACAAGAAAAGGGTTTGTTGCTGAATCCTGGAGTGAGACTGAAGAGGAGTCAGAAGTCTCATCCAGCTCCAGTGATGATGAGGATGATGCAGAAGAAAAGGAGTTCTGCATGATGGCAATCAATGCCTCACAGCACAATTCAGAGGAAGAAGAGTCAGAGTCAGACTCAGAGACTCAACCTGAAGAAGATCAGGTAATTAGTTCTTTTGATTTTAGTTCAGAAGATTTTAAATCTGAATTTAAAGCACTGTGTTTAGACCTGCTAAAGTCTGAGAAAGAGATTATCTCTCTCAGAAATCAATTATCTGAACACAATACTTTAAAGTCAAAAAACCTCAAACTCTCTCAGGAGTTGGAGAGCTGTAGGGAACAGATAGCTACACTGAAAAGTGAGCTCTCTGAGGCCAAGAAGCTTGAAGAATCCCTTAATGGGAGAAGCATCAAGCTGATGGACATCACAAGCACAGTGAACTCCAGATTCAATAGTACACTGGGCTTGGGTGCTTCATCCAGCCAACCTATTGTTTTAACAACTCCAATCAAATTCATTTCTGACAAGGGAAAGGGAGTTGTAGAGGTTGCTAGGAAAAATTCTGATCTGCCTCAGAAAACTAAGTCCCAGCAGAAATCGTCGAACGTAGATCGACGATCGCCGAATGAAGATCGACGATCGCCGAACGCAGCTCGACGATCTCAGGAAAAATCGTCGAACGCTGATCGACGATCTCAGCCCAAGACGTCGAACGCAGGTCGACGATCTCATATACCTGACCTCAGCCATAGTCGACCGTCGAACGGAGCTCGACGATCTGACCCAAGATCGTCGAACGCAGCTCCAAGATCGTCGAACAGAGGTCAGAGCTCTGGAAAATTTTTCAAAGGCAAATCAAAATTGAATCCTAAGGGTTCTTCATCCCAAATCTTTAACCCTTATACTGAATGGATTTTACCTCCAAGGAGATATCATCCTGAAGGATATAAGAGTCAACCTGGGATGTCTTTCATTTCAGAATTTAGAGGTTATCAACCTAGGCCCAAGGTAAACTGGGTCAAAAACAAATGAATTGTTTAATGTGCAGGTGAAGACCTATCCAACATCTAACCAGCAATGGTACTTGGATAGTGGGTGCTCTAAGCACATGACAGGGAACAAGGACAGCCTCACATCCTTCAGAGCCAAGCTTGGACCCAAAGTTATCTTTGGTGATTCAAACTTTGGACAGACTAAAGGATATGGTGCAGTCCAGATTGGTTCAGTAACTTTCAAGAAGGTAGCTTATGTAGAAGGACTGAAGCACAACCTAATTAGCATCAGTCAGCTGTGTGATGAAGGCTACCAGGTGACCTTCAGCAAAGCCTTATGCAAAATCAAGTCAGAGGACAACACAACAGTGTTGACAGGTAAAAGGAAAGGTAACATCTATCTAGTAGATTTTCTTTCAACTGTTGTAGATATCTGCTTGTTTAACTCTGTCTGTAGACCAAATGTTTTATGGCATAAGAGATTAGGACACCTAAACCTTAGAACTATTGCTAGGCTATCCAAGGACAACCTTGTTAGAGGACTACCTCCTGGCCCCTACAAGAAGGAAGGACTCTGCAGGGCTTGTCAATTAGGCAAGCAAACTAAAAATAGTTTTAAGTCACTTAATAAGAGTGATTCACCTAGGATATTGTATCTGTTACACATGGATCTCTTTGGACCCATCACAGTACAAAGCCTAGGAGGGAAATCCTACACTTTAGTAGTTGTAGATGACTTCTCTAGATTCACTTGGGTGTTCTTTCTAAGGAAGAAGTCTGATAACTTTAAGTGTCTGACAGAGTTTCTCAAATGTATACAGATTGAGTTCAATACTCACATTGCCCTGATCAGAAGTGATCATGGGACAGAGTTTGATTCTCTTCTTATGCAAGAGTTCTGTCAGAGTGAAGGGATCAGGCATACTTTCTCAGCTCCTAGAACTCCTCAACAAAATGGGGTAGCTGAAAGGAAAAATAGAACCCTTATTGAATCTGCCACCACATTGTTGTCAGATGCTCATCTACCTCTATCCTTTTGGGCAGAGGCAGTGAACACCTCCAACTATGTGCTGAACAAAGTCTGATACATAAACTAAAGGGAAAGACTCCCTATGAATTACTCAAAGGGAAGAAACCTAAAGTTGACTATTTTAGAGTATTTGGTTGTATTTGCTACATTCACAATAATGACAAGAAATATTTAGCAAAATTTCAAGCCAAAGCTGATGAAGGAGTGTTTCTGGGATACTCCATGATCAGCAAGGCCTATATGGTCTATAATAAATCATCCTTGAAAATTGAGGAATCTGTTCACATTTCTTTTGATGAATCTAACATGTCGTTCAAGGAGAAGATTTCTTCTACCATAGAACCTTTGCAGGAACATTCTCTAGTTGAAGACTTGAACAGGTTACAGGTTACTCAAGAGAATGAAAGCAGTGAAGATGAAGGGAATGCTCAACACATTGAAGCACAACTTGAAGAGCCAGTTGTTGTACCACAAGAGGAAACAACAACACAGGTTGGTGAACAATCAACACCCCCTGTTGATTTAGTAACATCAAGAGACCATCCAATTTCCCAAATAATTGGAGAAATCTCAGCTGGTGTGCAAACCAGAAATCAGGTCAACCAAAACCTGTTGCACACCTGCTTCCTATCTCAAATTGAACCTCAGTCCATTCAAGATGCAGAGCAAGATCCACACTGGATCATTGCAATGCAAGAGGAGTTGCATCAATTTGAGAGGAACAAAGTATGGGAACTAGTGCCAAAGCCTAAGGATCATTCCATTGTTGGAACAAAATGGGTATTCAGAAACAAACTGGATGATCAAGGAGTAATTATAAGGAACAAGGCAAGACTAGTTGCTCAGGGATATTCTCAAGAAGAAGGAATTGACTACGACCAGACCTTTGCACCTGTTGCAAGATTGGAAGCCATCAGAATATTTCTAGCTTATGCAGCTCACAAAGGCTTCAAAGTATATCAGATGGATGTCAAAAGTGCTTTCTTAAATGGAGACATCAAAGAGGAAGTTTATGTCAGACAACCTCCAGGTTTTATCTCTCCAACTTTCCCTGATTATGTTTTTAGACTGAACAAAGCATTATATGGTCTCAAGCAAGCTCCTAGAGCATGGTATGAGACCCTAGCATGCTTTCTCTTGGAAAATGGTTTTATAAGGGGTAGAGTAGACCAAACTCTTTTCATTAGAACCCATAAGTCCCATACCCTACTAGTACAAATTTATGTAGACAGCATTATTTTTGGCTCTACTGACTCCAAATTGTGCAGAAGGTTTTCTAACCTGATGCATTCTAAATTTGAGATGATTAGCATGGGTGAGCTATCCTTCTTCCTAGGATTGCAAGTCAAGCAACATGCTGAAGGCATCTTTATTTCTCAAACCAAATATGCAAATGAATTGGTTAAGAAATTTGGTATGTCTGAGGCATCTTGTATGAAAACACCCATGCCTACTAATGCTGTATTAGATGCTGATGAACATGGGAAACCTGTTGATCAGACAACATATAGAGCAATGATTGGCTCTTTATTGTATCTTACAGCTAGTAGACCAGATATAATATTTGCTACATGTATATGTGCTAGGTTCCAAGTGAGCCCTAGAGAGTCACACCTAACATTAGTAAAGAGGATTCTCAGGTATGTTAAAAGTTGTCCAAATCTAGGTCTCTGGTATCCAAAAGATTCAGCATTTGAGTTAACTGGATTCTCTGATGCTGATTATGCTGGATGCAAAATTGACAGGAAAAGCACCAGTGGAACTTGTCAGTTCCTTGGTGACAGACTTGTCTCTTGGTTTTGTAAGAAACAAACATCTGTGTCAACTTCAACAGCTGAAGCTGAATATATGGCTGCAGGCAGTTGTTGTTCACAAATCTTGTGGATTCAAAACCAACTCCTAGACTATGTCCACAACTTAGAGAAGTCTAAAATCTTTTGTGACAATACAAGTGCTATTTCCATAGCTCAAAATCCAGTCCTCCATAGTAGGACAAAACACATAGAGATTAGACATCACTTCTTAAGGGATAATGTTGAAAAGAATAAAATTGAATTACAATATATCCCAACTGATTTGCAAAGGGGAGATATTTTCACCAAGCCCTTGGATGAAAAGAAACACACCTTCTTCCTAAATCAGTTAGGAATGTTAGATGGAGGAAGTCTTAAATAATATCCAAGATTTTGAAAGCTTAAAAATTGACCAATACTAGGCAAACATTCTGATTTTTCTTAGTGTCTAGAATTTTTCTGATCTCTGAACTGCGCTCGACGATTTGCCCCAAGATCGTCGAACGGAGATCGACGATTTCCAAAATCGTCGAACTGAGTTCAGCGCCTCTCAGATAGTATGAACTATCTCTTCCGGTCAACGATCGTCGAACGGCGCTCGACGATTTTGTTTTCTGAACGATCGTCGAACGGAGCTCGACGCTCTCCAATATCGTCGAACGGAGATCGACGATGTTGAAGTCTCTTCAGATTCCTTTAGAAGCCTCGATCGTCGAACTGAGTTCAACGATCTTTCCAATTCTGCGTCGAACCCTAATATAAAACTCATTTTTCGCCGTCGTTCTCTTTTGCGCTTTCGATTTCTCTGCAAGAATTTTCTTTCCCTCCAAACAGTTCCTACGCTTGGTCGTTTTGGTTGTTGAGTTTTTGCAGGTACAATGGCTGTGTCAGTTGCTGTCCTAGCTGCAATGAAGTTTGATGCAGGTTTTGATATTGATATAGAATCTTTCAGCACCACTGATCAGATCTTTCAAGATATACTGGGTTTGTTCCAGGATCAGAATCTGACTGCCCTCATGACCACCAGGATCAAGTTGGCTTCTGATGAAATCAAGGAGTGGGTTTATACTGCACATAATCAAGATAACAGCACTATAGTTGGGTCAATAGCTGGAAATCAGGTACCCTTGACCCCCACAATTTTAACAGAAGTTTTTGGATTGAGAAATGGAGAAGAATCTGCTGAGTTATCTGGAGAAGAGTATTCTGACCTGCTTGCCAGGATGGGTCATCCAGAGGGAACCCTAGCAAGCTCTTCAAGAGGAATCTGTCTGTTGAATATAGGTTCCTGGCAGATGTGGTAGGAAAAGTGCTCCTGGCAAAGCACTCAGCCCATGATACAATATCCAGACATCAGCTCTATCTCATGGGAGCTCTTGTGGATAAGAAAAATCTGAACTGGGGAGAGGTTTTCTTTGACCTAATTAAAAGAAAATAAACAAAAGTTTTGTTAATTTTGGAAGGATTATTGGAGTATTTCTGCAGCATAGGTGTCCTGCCTTGCTAGTCTCCTCTGGAGTTCATATAAATGCCTCCAAGAGATTGACCTGTGCCCTCTTTGGAAAGTGGGACAGGCAAATCAGCAAGCCTAGCAGGCCCTCCTCCAGTGCTCCTTCAGGCACAAGGACTGAAAGAGTCACTCCTCCACAGGTCTCTGCCCCTGTAGATGACCTGGCTGCTGCTGTTGTCTCTCCTCCTCCTCCTATTCCATCCCTTCCACCACCATCCACCATTCCAGCTCCATCCACCATCACCATATCCAGCCCATCTCCCACATCAACACCATCCCCAGAACCCATTCTACCCCCACCAGCAGACCAATTCCACCCACTATTCTCCTACCCTCCACCAGATATCACATCCTCACCCTCTATTCCATCCTTCACCCTACTGGATGACTCCTTTATGGATGATTCCCCATCATCTCCTCCTGAGTTACCCTCCTCCTCCACTTCTTTCCAGGATCTCCTACACCACATCATAGATCAACCAACATTCACCCCATCCATCTCCATTCCCCTGTCCTCCATATCCACCCTACCTACACCTCAGCCATCCATACCAACATTCTCCAGCACTTCCCTTCCAGCATCCCCAGCTGCTTCCATACCATCTACCTCTGCTCCAGCTGTTGAGCAAGTAGACCTCTCAGCCCTAGCTGACAGGTTGTATGAGTTACTTGCCCCCAGGCTAACTCTACTATTGGAGACCTCCTTGGCTCCTCTACACCTGTCAGTGGCAGCTCTTTCTGCCAGGCTCTCTTCCCTCTTCCCTCAGGCAGCACCTACAGCAGTGTGCCTTGATCCAGATGTATCTGCATCTAGGCAGGGGGAGATGCCATATGAAGAGAATCTTCATGCCGCTGCTGCTGCTGCTGTTTCTGCAAGCCCTCTGTCTGCTGCTTCTGTTAGTTCTGCTTCTTCTGCTGCTCCTCCTGTTGCTGTTGTTGTGCCTCCAGAGAGTCAGATTTCAACTCCAGTTCTGGCAATAGACCTCAGGTCTTTGCTATCTGCTTTTGACTCTGCTTACTTCAGCTATCTGCCAGAGGTCCATGTTGTCCAGCCTCCAGAAGACTTATCCAAGGCACTTGTGCCTTTTTCTTGATGTGACACTAGCATGATCTCCTCCTTTGTAAATTCAGTCATTGCTGCTGCTTCTGAAGAAAGGACTGATTTTGCTTCTGAGATTACTGTTACTGATGCTGAAGTTTCTGCTGCTTCTGATGAGCCAATCTCCAAGGACATTCTGATGTAAGAGGCCACTGATTTTGAGCCTTCTGCAGTCTTTGATGTTGCTCCTGTTGTCTCTGTTGTTATCAGTGAAGTTGTTGCTGCTATCACCTCTCCAGCGTCTGTGGCTGTTAGTGAATCTGCTGTTATTAGTGAAGTTGCTGCTGTTGTCACCTGTCCAGAGCCTGCTACTGCTGTTGTTGCACCTTCTCCATCTGCTGCTATCCCTGCTGTTACCATCTCAACCCCTACTGCTGCTGCTGTTTCAGCTTCTGCCTCATCTGCCTCTATTCAACTAAAGAAAGATTTGATGAAGAAAATAAATGCTCTATATGATGAGCAGAGTTCTGAATCTGATGAATTTAAAACAGACTCTGATGACTCATCTGCTACCATTGCCAGGAAAAGGAAGGCAAGGAGCAAAGCAATGAAAAGGGTTCCTCCTGCTAAAGTTAAGGATAACAATGATATCCCTTATTATCTCCTTCATAATTGCCCAATCACTGAATACTGGATGCAGTATTCCAAGAACCAGCTGAAAGCCATGAAGAAAAAGAGAAAATATGAGAAGGGTTCATCCCCATTCCAGCACTCTCATCCTCCTCCACCACCACCTCCTGATGCAGGTGCAGGTGGAAGCTCTGCAAGTCAACCCCCAGCCAGAAGTCAGGCTCCCTATCAACCTCATGCCAGATCTTACCAAAGGGAAAGCCAATCCAGGGGTTCATATTCTAGGAGAGGAGGATATAGGGGCAATCAGAGAGATATTCAAGTATATTCCAAAGGGTACTCCAGGCAGCACCCATATTCTAGGGGAGGACATATCTCATCTGATACATCATCAGGTCCTTTCCCTTATAAGCTGAAAGAGACTGTGTCTGTCAGGCCTCCTCAAGACAATCCTTCCAACAGGTATGAGCCACCTGTACCTTTTGAGGACCCTGAAAACAATCCAGCTGCTTGGACTGCCAGGATGAAGGAATTGGCTGCACTGGATCATATTAAGAAGGCCAAAGAACAAGGATTAGATTCTTCCAACATCTCTACTATGTCTGAACAGAGACAAAAAGAACTAGAGAGATATGGTTCAAGTAGATTCTTTGATGCTGACAGATACATGGAATTACATCCTGCAGCTGTGGTTCCCAGGCCTTCAAAGCAAACATATTTGGGTGCTGCAGATGATACCAGGTCCAACAAGGAATCCCTAAATCATAACAGAGAAATTAAAATGGTTAAAGGCAAAGAGAAGAAGTGATATTGTAAGGTGACAATTTCTGGAACTTCTGATTATCTGGATGTTATATATATCTCTGTGATGTTTCTGCATGTCTAGCTGTTGTTTTTATGTTTTTCTGATTGTATGTTGTTATTTAAAGTTCTTCCAAAGTCTGTAAATAGTAATCTTAACCCAAATAGGGGGAGATTGTTGGAACACCCTATTACTAATTTGGGTCAGGATCACTATGTCTCTAGGAATCCTTTGCTTGACCTTCTATATAGCTTAATAGGTCAATTAGAATTGAGTCTAAGGGTTAGAAGTCTAGGTTTGGAAGCTGCTCTGAAGACCAAGATTTTCTGTCTGGAGACTAAGTCTGATCGTCGCACTCAGCACGACGATTCGTCGAACTCCGGTCGACGATCGTCTAGCTCAACTTCGACAGATCGTCGAACTCCATTCGACGATCGCTGAGCTCAACTTCATTATATCGTCGAACTCCATTCGACGATCGGTGAGCTCAGGTCGACGATTTTGACTATGCTTTGGATGTTTATCTCTGAGCTCAGTTCGACGATCTTTGAGCTCAGAATGACGATATTTTGCTGCTTAAGATTTCCTGATCGCTGAGCTCAGCTCGACGATAGCAGAGCTCAGTTCGACGATTTCAGATAACTTCCAGAATTCAAATTCAAAATCAGTTAGGAGTTATTCTGCAATTAATTCAGAGATTTGCTAGTCGTTTTCATTCAATTCTGGACCAAGTTTCAAGGGATTTTTCAAGTAATGTTTCTGTGGACTTTCCTCCAGAAGAGATTATGCAATTAAGGATGCAATTAATGCAGGCCAACAGCTATACTTGACAGAGAATGATATTTTATTCTGACCAGAGAATAAAAGACAAGATTTTCCAATCTCTCATATAGAAGAACACACACAATACAGAGAGAGAGATACTGACTACAGAGACACTCTCAAAAATCTTCTGTCTCAAAGAATTCTGAAGAACACACATCCAAGGAGATCAAGTTTTCAAATCTTCATATCTCTTTAGTTTTCAAAGTGTTCAAGGCCAACATATTTTCCAGACTCCAGACATTCAACCTTTCAGCTATTTGCTGAAATCATCTATTGCTGGAGTTCAATCTTTGAAGGCCTATCACCCTCAGCAAAGCTTTTCTTCCTGAAGATTTCAAGGATTCAGGGGGAGCTTTGACATCAATCCACATAGTTTTCTCAGTTGTTTGAGAAAGAGAAGACTTCTATCATTCTCTCTCCCCCTCTCTGTAAAGGGTTTCTCAAACTCCCTTCAAAAGTTTGAGCTTGGTTTTTGAGCACCTTGTCAAAAGCTCATTGGTGGCAAGACACCTGATCAAAAAATCTGCTTTGGTTTTTGAGCACCTTATCAAAAGCTCATTGGTGCCCAGGACACCTGATCAACTCATCCTGCAGTGGATTCCTACCTAGGGTGGTAGAAGAGTGGATGTACCCAAGTTTAGGGAACCACTATATTTCATTGTGTCTTCTGGTTTTGCTTGTGTTTATGTTTGTTTCTGGCCTTAATTTTTCTGTGCTTAGTTTTTGCTTTGCTTAGTGCTGTGATTAGATTTATTTTTGCTTCCCTGCTCAAACATATTACAACAATTGTTGTAAAAGTTTGTAAAAGTTTTTAAAGCACCATATACTCTATTCACCCTGCTCTAGAGTATATCAAATCTAGTTGCACTTTCACCAAGCCCGGTTCAAAACAGCACCAGCGGCTGAGTCCGGTCCAGCGGGTTCCAGAAATTCGCCTAAGTCAAAATCGGCGAGAATCGAAGGTCATTCGGCGAGAATCAACCAGTGATTCTCGATGATTCGGCGAGAATCACTAGTGATTCTTGCCGAATCGGCGAGAATCACTTGGTGATTCTCGTCGATTATTACTTAGACGATTTTTCGTTTTTCCACCCATGAGCTGCTCTTTGACCCCGAATCGGCGAGAATCACTTGGTGATTCTCGTCGATTATTACTTAGACAATTTTTCGTCTTTCCACCCATGAGCTGCTCTTTGTCCCATCCTTTCTCCTTGTCTGCTCTTGCATTTTCACAGCCCTGTACTTGAAAATAAGTACACTCTAATAGAGAGAGTACACGTAGGCCAACACACTGATCTGCTCAACGAGGGATTACGTCACGCAGACCCATGTATATTGACCTACTACACCCTGACATTGGTGTGTACTTAGCGTGGAATAACTGCAAGCACAACTTAAAAGATTTCATCAAATACATTGTCTATTTACCTTAGCTTGTTCAGGGGCTTCTTCAAATCAGGTACGTTGTGGATACAATATCCAACAAAGACGATCACAAAGTGGTATAGGTACTCCCTAAAAGTCCTGTTCATCAAATCCATGAACACCGACGGCGCATTCGTCAGCCCAAACGGCATGACCGTAAACTCGTAATGCACGTATCTCATACTAAAAGCTGTTTTAGGGATATCACTCTCCCTTATTCTCAGCTGATAGTAACTGGACTTAAAATCCAATTTAGAGTACACCGATGACACGACTAATTGATCGAATAGATCATCAATCCTTGGGATCGGGTACTTGTTCTTCTCCGTTAGCTTGTTTAGCTATCGATAATCAATACAAAGTGTCAAGATTTCGTCCTTCTTCTTCACAAAAAGGACCGGTGCGCTCCAAGGCGACGAACTTGGACGCACATAACCTTGCTCCAACAACTCTTGAAGTTGCACCTTTAGCTCTGCCATCTCCTTAGGCGCCAACCGATACGAAGAGCGTATGACCGGTTTGGCATCACACCGAACCACCTTAACCATCTGAAGAGCAGACACCAATGTCATGTTCGACACCTTTCAAGCCCACAAATGTCGTCTCACGACCAGTTCCCAACTTGGCTTTCTTGCAATTTCAATCAATGTATGCTTGCTGCTCCGAGAGCCAGTCCATACCAAAGATTACGTCGAGCTCCACTAGCGGTAGTAACGATGCTTGTAATTCAAAGTCTTGACTCCAAATCTGTGCCTAAATGCAAGAGATTCTACTCGCACGCATTGAGCATCATTAGACAACAACGCATCCAATGTGTCTTTTACCATCGAAGGAGGTACTCCGACGCGCAATACAAATCCTTTGGTCAAAAGGGAACGCGAAGCTCCCTGCGCGAATGGTGTTCTCGCCGAATTAATCAAAAATCAGAACAAAGCTTAGCACAAACACTTCTAAGCTAACATGCACAAGGGCAACAAGTATTTAAAGCTAAACTGCACTAACTTTAAGCCGTACCTGTCATCACGACAGCGTGCTTCTTCTCGGACTTGGGACGTCCGCTCCCACAGTCTCGGGTAAAGTTCCTCGGCTTTCCACAATTAAAGCATGCGCCCAGGGTTCAACCCGTAGTTGTCCCAGAAGTACCAGAAGAAGGAGATAGACCCAAAGTCCTAGCCTTCTTATACCACCTACGGTACGCAGACTTTGAGGAGTTCGGTATTTTGAACTTCGTCTTCTGCATATCTAAGTCTTTGCTTCCTTGGATTCGATTCAGATCGTTGTCACTTTGTCTTATACCTGCTCCTAACATAGCTTTCGTTAACTTCTGAGCACCATTACGACAATCTCGGGCAAAGTGCCCTTCCTTGCCACACTTAAAACAACCATATGGAGCCTGATCAGTAGACATTTTAGACTTTTTGTTCCTCTTCCTTTGGTATGCAGACTTTGTAGAATCTAGAGAGTCTAGTACCCTGAACTCTGACGTACGATTGACTTTTGCCAAATCTACTTCCAAAGATCTAGTCGATTCCACCATGGCTCGAAATCCCAATAATTTTGGTCCTAGCATCAAAACTCGTAATTCACTGCGTAGGCCATTATAAAACCTATCGACCATCGACTGCTCGCTCTCCACTTCAGAGCCCGGGTAGCGTCTTATCATCATAAATGCTTGCAAATATTCCTCAATTAAGTGCATACCCTGCATTAAGAGAATGCTCAACTGCTGACCCAAAGGTCCTATAAATGCCATTTGCTCCATCACACCACCCGACATTGGAGTTACCTCAAAAATAGGGGACTGCACACGTCTTTCATTTTGTGCACCAATCTCAGCGAACACTGCTTCCACCACCATTATTATGGTTTCAGCGGAGGCAAGGGTTGCATGAACGTCACTAGGTGCACTATAATCCTGAGAAACCGGATGTTCTGACGGCCCTGCACCACTCCGGGTCACCTATAGTTGTTCCAAACAAAATTGCAAACAGCAATTATAGGAACACGCAGGTTGCTCAAACATGTGTATTTTCATTCATAAGTGGACATTCATGGGTTCTTTTGATGTTATAACGATGACGCACACACATGTGCTCACCACCCCTTAAAAAGAATTCGCCCACGAATTCATTTTATGCCTGGCCTAAACAAGTAGTCTGATACCAAATTGTAACACCCCCCATCCATCGCATAGCATATAGCAGTAGGTCCGGCCGGGGCCCGACGCCATATACCACAGACAGACCGGGTGGTTACTCAATGGAAACCATCCAACTAATAACCAACGTCCTACACAGAGTCATTCTAGCGGAACCAATTATTAAAAGTTGCAAATTAAAAAACCCAGACGAAAAACATGAATGTCCACTACAAAGCCCAACAAGAATGAAGTACAATACATAGGTACATGACCTTATGGGCTTACAATTGTTTACTCAAATAAAATGTGTCTTCCATACCACGACACGCAGGCCGGTCACACACGAATATAACAAGTAAATACTCAAAATTTGGCCTTCGAAGAACGGCTCAGCAACTTGGACTTTAGCCCGCTATTTACCGCTCGGCTCCACATCACCTGCAAGCAACAATCCACCACACGGTGGCAAACAAAAGCAATGGTCAGCTTTGCTGACCAAATTATAACGATCCTGCCCCCAAACTCGGGGCGATGATGCTCCTTTTCCTGCACATTGTTAGCATAACCAAGCAGTATAGATGAACATTACAATACAAGCGTGGGCATGCATGGCTACACACCCCGTGCACTCAGGGAACATTCTCGGTGAACCGATCAACGTCACGTCAATTTACGACATAGACGCCTCGGTCTCACCACCTCCACTAGGACGGCCAATCTAGAGAGCATTTTTGTCTTCCCGGCATGGGTCACGACAATTTAAGCCATAGACCGCCGAAGACCCTCATCTATGCCAACGACTCCCACCGAACGACATAGAATGAATACGGTTTCGCCTGACCCGTTTCTCCCGTCGCAAAGTCAATTTAAGCCATATACGCGGGTCAAATATCCCCGAGTCTCATTTCCATCACACACTTCACATAACCCGGTTATGTTCAAGTTGGCTCCCAGGCCACCATGTTGGCGGATCACGCATCTGCCCAGTTTTCCGGGTGCACCTTGGAGTTAGTCCCCAAGGCTCCCTGTTGCAATCTACCATGTAGAAGAACCCAAAAAACAACCATATGTACGGAGTCTTCTCCGGCCATTCATGCAATGCAACATCACCGATCCAGACCAACTTGTCCGGGTAGGCTTCACACATCATGCCTATGTCCGTTTCTCGCTTACAGACTCTACATGTACACAACGTGGACTATTCATGTCTACCCGAAGGAACGCCTCAAACTCACCGCAAACTCGCGAGAGCGGGCTTCCTATGCAAAGGAAAAGAGGACTTCACAAGTCCTAGGATGAGAATCGTTACCCTAGCATTTATCCTTGGCGACATGGAAATATATGTGGATGGAAAGCACCACAATCTCCTTGCCACCGTAGATCCGAAGTTTGCTCGCGATTTGGAGCCCCGAAGCTCCGTCGATGACCGGATCTAGCCCCCTTTCTTATTCCTTGCTCTCCCCTCTCTCTAAACTTTAGAAAGAGATTGGTAGGATGAAATGAAGGACTTCCAACCCTAAACCCGAGTATATCCTAGCAATAACAACCCCCAGCCGTCGGATCCCAACATAAGGAAACGGATGACCACGATCCGGAGCTGTAATGCAAAATCTGGGTCGAACACGGCCTGTGACATGCTCGTGTCCAGGGTCGTGTTCCCCATTCGTCGTCGAAAACGACACATCTCGAAAAGAACACAGGCACCCTGACACGCCCATATCAAACTTGACACGCCCGTGTCATCGAGAACACGACTGTGTACTAAGCCGTGTTACTCCATCGACACAGGACCAACGCCAACCCGAGAAGGACACGGCCTATGACAGGCCCGTGTCCCAGGCCGTGTTCGCTGTTCGACGATCGACGACCCAAAATTCATCAACCTCTCGGCAATGATCGTCGACCCGAGCATGACACGCCCCTGGGACACGCCCGTGTCCCAGGCCGTGTGCCCCCTGCCAAATTCCAAACTTGGCTCAAAACACCTCCTGTCGCTCTTTTGAGTTTCAGGGCGTTACATTTAGAAACCCTCATTTCTCTTGGGCATTCTTTTTCTAAAGTCCTAGAGAGAGGGGAGAGCAAGGAGGAAGAAGGAAGAGAGATCCGGCCACCGGCGGAGCTTCGGAGACCCAAATCGTGAGCCGACTTCGGATCTACGGAGGCGGGGACATTTCAGCTTTTCATCCACATAGATTTCCATGGCACCAAAGAGGAATGCTAGGGTAACGATTCTCATCCTAGGACATGTGAAGTACTCTTTTCCTTTGCCTAGGAAGCCCGCTCTCGCGAGTTTGCGGTGAGTGTGAGGCGTTCCTTCGGGTAGACATGAATAGTCCCTGTTGTTTGCATATAGCGTCCGTAATCGAGAAACGGAGATAGACATGATGTGTGAAGCCTACCCGGATAAATTGGTCTGGATCAGTGATGTTGCATTGCATGAATGGCCGGAGAAGACTCCGTGGCGATGGTTGTTTTTCAAGTTTTCTACATTATAGATTGCAACTGGGATCCTTGGGGACTAACTCCAAGGTGCACCCGGAAAACTGGGCAGATGCTTGATTCTGCCATCTTGGTGGCATGGGAGCCAACTTGCACATAACCAGGTTATGTGGAGTGTGTGATCGAATTGGTACTTGGGGAAGTTTGACCCGCGCCCATGTCTTAAGGTGACAGGGTGGTGTGAGCAACGGGTTAGGCGGAAACGTACCCACTCTATGTCGTCCGATTAAAGCGACCTAAAGGTACTTGGCACTTGTCATTGGCATAGATGGAGGGTCTTAGGCAGTGGCCAGAAAGACCAAATGCTCACGAGATATTGCCACCCAGGGGGTAGTGGTGAGTCAGCAGACTTTGATCGTGTTCACCGAGAATGTGCCCTGAGAGCACGGGGTGTGTGGCCGTGTGTGCCCACGCCCGTGATGAAATGTTTTTACACTATACTGCTTGGTTATGCTAATAAAGTGTAGGGAAGGAGCATCGCTGCCCCGAGTTCGGGGGCGGGGTAGTTATAATTTGGTTAGCATAGCTGGCCATTGCTTTTGTTTGCCAGTGTTGCGGTGGATTGTTTCTTGCAGGTGCTACGAAGGCAAGTGGTAAATAACGGGCAAAAGCCCATGTTGCTGAGCTGGCCCTCGAAGGCATAATTATGTGTGTTTACTTATATTATTCATGTGTGACCGGCCTGCATGCCGAGGTGGGAAAACACTTTAATTTGAGTAAACTATTGTAAGGTCATAATGCCGAGTACTTGTGTATTTGTACGTTCATTCCTTTCGGTTTTGTTTAATGGGAATTCATGCTGTTGTTTGGGTTCTTTAATTGCAACTTTTAAACTGCTTCTGCTAGAATGTACTCTATGTAGGACGTTGGTTATTGGTGGGATGGTTTCCATTGCGTAATCTTCCGGTCTGTCGGTTGTATATGGCGTCGGGCCCCGGCCGGACCTACTGTTAGATGCTATACGACGGATAGGGGGTGTTACAATTTGGTATCAGACTACTGGTTTAAGTCAACTTAAATGAATTCATGGACGAATTCTTTTAAGGGGTGGTGAGCTCATGTATGTGTGTCATCGTTATAACATAAAATAACCCATGATTGTCCACTTAGGAATGAAAATACACATGTTTGGGGAACCTGTGTGTTCCTATAATTGCTTTTTTGCAATTTTGTTTGGTCGCTTAACGATGTTTTGTACGACTATAGGTGACCAGAAGTGGTGCAGGGCCGTCAGAACGCCGGGTTTCTGAGGCTAGTAGCGCACCAAATGATGTGCCTGCAACACCTCCCTTGGCAGAAACCATACCATTGGTGGACGAAGCGGTGTTTGCAATGATCAACGCATAGCCTGCAAGGAAAATATAGCAGCCCGCTCCTGCAATGGAGCAGATACCGCCTCAAGCTACTGAACCGAGAAGGGTGGAGCAGGTGGTGATGGAGCCTTTGGTTCCTAGGAGAGTAACCGAAAGACAGCTGAAACATGTTATGGGATTCAATCCTCCGGTGTTCTTGGGGATGGGAAGCCCATCCCAAGCTGAAGATTGGCTCTCTCGAGTGAAGAGAGTCTTGACAGCGACTGAAACGGTGGAGTGGCAGATGACCACTATAGCTACATTCCTATTGGACGGAGATACTAGGCTGTGGTGGGAAGGTTTAAAGCTATATCACTTGAGGGGAAGGCAAGTTACGGACGTCTCGATGGAGGAGTTTTCGAGACTGTTCTTAGCAAGGTACCTTCCCTCAGCTCTGAGGATAGCACTGGAGAATGAGTTCCAGAAGCTGACACAAGGAGAGAGTAGCTTGGATGAGTATCTCCATGAATTTACTCGGTTGGGTCGGTATGCTATCTATATGTTCGCGGATGAGGAGCTTAAGACAAACCGATTCTATGAAGGTTTGAGAGATGACTTAAGGATGCTACTCTCGGGGCCTATGACGTAGGGCATCTTGACCCTGGTCAATACGGCCCGGTCTTTGGAGAAGGATTTGAAGAATGTGCAAGCAAAGAAAAACTCTGGTGATAAGAAGACTGAGTTCAAGGTGCCGGCTAACTCAAAGCCTGCGTACCGTAGGTGGTCTAAGAAGGCTAGGACTTTGGGTCCAGCCCCTTATTCTAGTGCTTCTGGGGCGACTACGGGTCGAACCACGGGCACATGATTTGCTTGCGGAAAGCCGGGAAACTTTGCCCGAGACTGCTGGAGCAGACGTCCCAAGTCCGAGAGGAAGTCGGGAGCATCATATGAGGAAAAGGGCAAGGCGGTGGAGTCAAATGCATCCCATTATGCTCCGACTCAACCTAGAGTTTATAATCTTGGCCAGCAGGAGGCCATCAAGCAAGCAGATGTGGTGTCAGGTACGGTTTACATTTATAGAAAGTTAATTTTTAAATACTTGTTATGTGCGTGTTACGTTACCACTGCTTGTATAGGCTTTGTTTTTATTTGTGATAATTCGGTCAGTGCACTCTTTTATACGGGAGCTTCACACTCCTTTTGTTCGAAGGATTCATATCACGCATCGGAGTACCTTCTTCGATGGCAAAGGACAAACTAGATGCGTTGTTGTCGAATGGGTGTTCGATGTGCGCGGATAGAGTCTGTGGCGTAAAGATTTGTATTGGGAATTAGGAGTTCGATTTGCAAGCGTCGTTACTGCCGTTGGTGGAGTTCGACGTGATATTTGGCATGGACTAGCTCTTGGAGCAACAAGCTTATATCGATTGCAGCCGCAAGGAGATCAAGTTGGGAACAGGTCGTGAGATGACCTTTACGGGCTTGAAAGGATCGAGCAAGACTTTGATGTCTGCTCTTCAGGTGGTGAAGGCGGTTCATGCTGGAGCAGAGCTGTTCTTCATGCTAGTGGAGGTTGCAAAGCCTAAACCTATGTTGGACAGTATTTCAGCGGTATCTAAGTACCCTTATGTGTTCCCTGGCGATCTTCCTAGAGCCCCACCTCAAAGGGAGATAGATTTCACCATCGAGCTAGTGCCGGGTGCGAAACCTGTGTCACGCTCACCATATCGGCTAACACCTTAGGAGATGGCGTAGCTGAAGGTACAACTTCAAGAGTTGTTGGAGCAGGGTTATGTGCATCCAAGTTCGTCGCCTTGGAGCGCACCGATCCTTTTAGTTAAGAAGAACGACGGAAGCTTGAGACTTTGTATCGATTATCAAGAACTGAACAAGCTAACGGAGAAGAACAAGTACCCGATCCCGAGGATTGATGATCTATTTGATCAGTTAGTCGGGTCATCAGTGTACTTGAAATTGGATCTTAAGTCTGGGTGTTATCAACTGAGGATAAGGGAGAGTGATATCCCCAAGACAGCTTTAAGTACGAGATACATGCATTATGAGTTTACGGTCATGCCATTTGGGCAGACTAATGCACCATCAGTGTCTATGGATCTGATTAACATGGCATTTAGGGAGTACCTAGATCACTTTGTGATCGTCTTCATCGATGACATATTGGTGTACTCGTAGAGTGAGAAGGATCACTTCAAGCATCTACATTTGGTGTTTGAGACTCTGAGGAGGAATAAATTGTACGCAAAGTTCTCCAAATGCGAGTTTTGGTTGTCCTCAGTGGCGTTCCTTGGTCACATAGTCAGTGGAGAGGGAATTGCGGTGGATCCGGCTAAGATTGCTGCAATACGAGAGTGGCCTGAGCTGTCTACGGTGGAGGTAGTCCGGAGTTTTCTGGGGCTTGCTAGCTATTATATGCGCTTTGTGGAGAACTTCTTACGGATAGAGTTACCCCTCACGACTCTGACGAGGAAAGAGCAGAAGTATGTTTGGACGCCGGAGTGCCAACGAGCTTTTGAGGAGTTGATGAGTCGATTGACCACGACGCCTGTGCTGAGTTCTCCGAGTGGGACCGAAGGCTTTGAGATCTATAGTGATGCTTCGGGCAGTGGATTGGGTTGTGTGCTACTGCAGTATGGAAGTGTGATAGCGTATGGCTCGCGATAGCTGAAAGTGCATGAGAGGAATTATACGGTTCATGATTTGGAGTTAGCGACCGTGATATTTTCCTTGAAGCTGTGGAGGCACTACTTGTACGGAGTGAAGGTCGATATCTATACCGACCACAAGAGCCTAAAATACTTATTGGATCAGAAGGATCTGAACATGCGACAGCGGAGATGGATGGAGTTCCTGGGGGACTACACATTCAAGATTCATTATGTGCCTGGGAAAGGCAATGTAGTTGCGGATGCGTTGAGTCGCAGGGCCCTAGCTCAAGCCAATTAGCTGTCGGTCCATGATGAGCGTTTGGTTCAGGAGTTGGAGGCGTTGGAGATCACTTGCGTAGACAAGCAGTCAAGTGCCGAAGCATCATTAAACTGGACAGAAGTTCAGTGTGACCTGGCTGATCGGATTCGGCAGGCTCTAGATGTGGATGGCCGCATGAAGCAAATCATGATTGAGGCTTTGGATGGGTCAAATTCCCAATTTGAGGTCGTGGATGGATTGCTATGGAAGGACGGTTGTTTGTGCGTCCCGAATGTGGGCAATTTGCGGGTGGAATTATTGTACGAGGCTCATCATACCAAGTACTCGATTCACCCAGGGAGCACGAAGATGTACCGTGATGTGAAGAAATTGTTCTGGTGGCTAGGACTTAAGAAAGATTTGGCACTCTACGTGGCGAAGTGTCAAACATGCGTCTTAGTGAAGGCGGAGTGCCAAAAGTCTGGAGGATTCTTGAAGTCTTTGCCTATTCCGAAGTGGAAGTTCGACGACATTACTTTGGACTTTGTGCATGGTTTGTCAAGGTCACAGAAGGGAAACGATGACATCTGGGTGGTCATAGATCATTTGACGAAAATGTCGCACTTCATTCGGCATAGAAAGGATGATTCTGTAGAGAAATTGGCAAAGTTTATGTGGATAATATTGTGCGGCTTCACGGTGTGCCTCGCAGCATCATGAGTGACCGAGATTGGCGGTTCACGTCCAATGATTGGAGGTTGGTGCAGCAGATGTTGGAAACAAAGCTGAGTTTCAGCACAGCCTTTCATCCGTAGATGGATGGTCAGACCGAGAGGTTCAACAGGATAATGGAAGACATGCTTCGAATGTGCGTTCTGGATTTCGGGAAGCAGTGGTAAGATCACCTATACTTGGTAGAATTCGCTTACAACAATAGCTACCAGCCAGGCATTCAAATGGTGCCCTTCGTGGCCCTTTATGGTAGAAGATGTCGTACGCCGCTGTCTTGGTTGGAAGCGGGTGAGTCAAAGTTGTACAAGCGGTAAGAGGTGGAAGATTCAACGTCATTGGTTCGAACGATTCGAGAAAGATTGCTAATCACTCACGACCAACAAGCTAAGTACTATGATGTCATGCATAGGAATGTGGAGTTCGTTGTCGGCGACTGGGTATACTTGAAGATCAAGCCATTCAAGGGTGTCTCGCAGTTGCGGCGCTTGAAGAAGCTAACCCCAAGATACCTTGGACCCTTTGAGGTTCTGGAGTGGATTGGCGAAGCAATGTACCGTTTGAAGCTATCAGTAGAACTTAGTGGTCTACATGACGTATTCCACATATCGGTGTTACGGAAGGCGATGCAAGAGCCTTCGCAAGTGATTGCGGTCGATCAAGTGTCGGTTGATAATGGGTTGGCGACGAAGGTCAATCCCGTTCGCATAGAAGACTCAGAATTCAAGCATCTATGCAATAAAGAGATCAGGATGGTCAAGGTTCGTTGGGACAATTGCGGTATGGAGGAGCTCTCGTGGGAGCGAGAGCAAACCATGCTTGAGGAGTACCCAGAGTTATTCCACTCAGGTACTGTTTAAGTTTTGCTTTTATCTTTCCTTTATGTAATTTCAGCACGAAATTCTTTTAAGAGGGACAGAGTTGTAACGCCCCGAAACTCAAAAGAAGGACGGGTAGTGTTTTGAACAAAGTTTGGAACTTGGTAGGGCTTACACAACCTAGGGCATGAGCGTGTCCCAGGGGCGTGTTGTGCTCGGGTTGATGATCTGGCCGAGTGGTCAACGAATTTGGAGTCGACAATCGTCGAGTAGCGAACACGTACTGAGATACGGGCGTGTTCCAGTTCGTGTCCTTCACAATATGTTAGCAAGGCCGTGTCGGGGGAGACACACGGTGTTGGTGCACGGGTGTGCACAGGTAGACACGGGCATTTCAAAACATGACACGGGCGTATCGAGTACCCGTGTCCCTTACGGGATGTTTTTGGTCCCGTGTCGATGGAAGAACACGCTCGGCAACACGAGCATATACTGGATGACACAGACGTGTCAAGCCTGGCACGGGCGTGTCTAGAGCCCGTGTTCTTTTTGGGATGCGACGATTTCGACGGTAAATTGGTCACATGTCCTTGTATACGGGCGTGTCACAAGCCGTGTTCGGCCCAGGTTTTGGATTTCAAGCCCGAATCTTGGTCGTTCGTTTCCTTATTTTGGGGTCCAACGGTTCAGGGTTGTTCCTGCTGTGTTATACCCGGGAATAGGGTTTAGAAACCATCATTTATCTTGGGCATTCTCTTTTTAAAGTCCTAGAGAGATGGGAGAGCAAGGAGGAAGAAGGAAGAGAGATCCGGCCACCGGCGGAGCTTCGGAACCCCAAATCGCGAGCCGACTTCGGATCCACGGAGGCGAGGTCATTGCAGTGCTTTTCATCTGCATAGATTTCAATGGCGCCGAAGAGGAATGCTAGGGTAACGATTATCATCCTAGGACATGTGAAGTCCTCTTTTCCTTTCCATAGGAAGCCCGCTCTCGCAAGTTTTCGATGAGTGTGAGGCGTTCCTTCGGGTAGACATGAATAGTCCTCGTTGTTTGTATGTAGAGTCCGTAATCGAGATACAGACATAGGCATGATGTGTGAAGCCTACCCGGACAAGTTGGTCTGGATCGGTGATGTTGCATTTCATGAATGGCCGGAGAAGACTCCGCCCGATGTTTATTTTTCGGGTTTTCTATGCGGTAGATTACAATAGGGAGCCTTGGGGAATAACTCCAAGGTGCACCCGGAAAACTGGGCATATGCGTGATTCTGTCATCTTGGTGGCCTAGGAGCCAACTTGCATATAATCGGGTTATGTGAAGTGTGTGATCGAATTGGGACTCAGGGAAGTTTGACCCGCTCCCATGTCTTAAGGTTACAGGGTGGTGTGAGCAACGGGTTAGGCAAAATCATACCTGATCTATGTCGTCCGGTTAAAGCTACCTAAAGGTACTTGGCACTTACCGTTGGCATAGTTGGAGGATCTTAGGCAGTGGCCAGAAAGAGCAAATGCTCACGAGGTATTGCCGCCCAGGGGGCGGTGGTGAGTCAGCGGAATTTGACCGTGTTTACCGATAATGTGCCTTGAGAGCACGGGGTGTGTGGTCATGCATGGCCACGCCTGTGATGAAGTGTTTTTACACTATACTGGTTGGTTATGCTAACAAAGTGCAGGGAAGGAGCATCGCCGCCCGATTTCGGGGGAGGGGTCGTTATAATTTGGTAAGCATAACTGATCGTTGCTTTTGTTTGCCACCGTTGCAGTGGATTGTTGCTTACAGGTGCTACAGAGCCAAGTGGTAAAAAGATGCAAAAGCGCATATTGCTGAGCCGTCCCTCGAAGGCATAATTATGTGTGTTTACTTATATTATTCATGTGTGACCGGCCTGCACGCCGAGGTTGGGAAAACACTTTAATTTGAGTAAACTATTGTATGGCCATAAGGCCGAGTACTTGTGTATTTGTACGTTCATTCCTTCTGGTTTTGTTTAGTGAACATTCATGTTATTGGTTGGGTTCTTTAATTGCAACTTTTAAATTGCTTCCGCTAGAATGTACTTTGTGTAGGACGTTGGTTATTGGCAGGATGGTTTCCATTGCGTAATGTTACGGTCTGTCTATGGTATATGGCGTCGAGCCCCGGCCGGACATACTGTTATATGCTAAGCGACGGATAGGAGATGTTACAAAAAGTCCACTCACATCTAACTTTGTTAAAAAGAAATCATCAAAGTACCAAATTTATCAAGAAAATGCTAATGAATCACATTTTAATTTCGAAGTTGAATTGTGTTTCACTACAACTGATGAGTTTAGAGAAGTTGTTAGGACATATGCTAACATGCAAGGAAAGCCAATGAAATTGAACAAAAATTACAGTGATAAAATTCAAGTAACTTGTGAATGTGGTTGGCAATTGTACGCCTCCTTCATATTAAAAAGTGATAATACTTTTCAAGTGAAAACCATTAAAGGTGAACACACATGTTTTAGGATTGCAACATCTAAACATTGTACTTCTGATTACATTGACAACAAATATCAAAACCACCTTAGGAGCAATCCTGAGTGGTCGGTGCATTCGATGCAAGAAATGATGCAAATGGAAAACAGAACATCTCTCTCTATTTGAAAAATGTATAGAACAAAAAACATGAAAATAAAATCAATCATGGAATAGAGTTGGAGAAATATGCTAGTTTATGGAACTACTGCGAGGAAATTCGACGAACCAATCCAAACACAACCATCAAAATCCAATGTAAACAAAGTTTGAGATCAGATGCATGGTTTTTAAGCGATTATATATATGTTGGGGTGCTTTGAAAGTTCATTTTTCTTCAAGGATGTCGACCCATTATAGGTTTAGATGGGACACACTTAAAGACCACAAATGGTGGAGTTTTACTATATGCGGTTGGTGTTGACGGGAACAATGGTATTTATCCAGTAGCATATGTCATTGTTAGAATGGAAAATTGAAAATCATGGGAATGGTTTATTGGTCTTTTGATACGGGATTTGAATATCGTTAATAACTATGCTTGGACAATCATGTCTGATAAGCAAAAAGGTTTGATACATGCAGTATAAGAATTACTACCTAATGCTGAGCATATGTTTTGCCTTAGACATATGTACGACAATTTTAGGCAAATTCATAAAGGTTTGCAACTTAAAAATTTATTGTGGAAGGCCGCATCGGCTAACAGAATAGTTGATTTTAACCCTGAAATGGAGAAGTTGAGACTATACAATATAGAGGCATACAATTGGGTAAGGGCAAGATAATCTAAAAATTGGGCAAGGTCACATTTCAGTACATGTCCAAAGTGTGATATGCTACTCCTCAATTTATGTGAATGTTTCAACAATGTAATCTTAAAGGCAAGAGGAAAACCCATCATAACAATGCTAGAGATCATAAGAGTTATTATGATGAGGAGATTATATACACAAAGAGATAAGATGTTAAAGGTTTGTGGAGATATTTGTCCAAATATCCAAAAAATTCATGAAACCAACAAAAGAGGTGTTCATGATTATATTTTGGAATGGAATGGTAATGATAAATTTGAGGTAAAATGGTGGGTCGGGGATAAATGGATTGTTTAATTGAGCTCCCAAAGTTGCAGTTGTCATAAGTGGGATCTCACCGGAATACCATGTGTGCACGCCATAGCATGTATATTCTACAAAAGGGAAAGAGTTTAATACTATGTAGACTATTGGTACAAGAAAAGCACCTACTTGAAAGCATATGAACATCTGTTAAATCGTATTAATGGACAAAGGGAGTGGCCGCGTGCTAATCAAAATATTTTGGTGCCATGGAATGCTAAACAAAAGCTGGAATGCCTTCAAAGCAAGTTAGAATGAAAGATGCAGATGAGGTGAGTACTCATAAATATGGTTTGAAAAAATCCGGTAGCAAATATGCATGCTCTAATTGTGGAGCGACTGGTCATAACAAGAAACACAGTCAAGCTTCAAAGAATGTTGAGCCAACACAACAAACATGAACTATCCGATCGAAATTACCAGTATTTAAAAAATCAATTATTGGATTAACGTTTTGATGTATAAATCTCTTAACGATTAACAATTGTTTGCTATATTTATAAATATAGGTAAAGATGAAGCGCACAACAACAAATGATATTGCAACTCAAGAATCAATAACTGCACCATTTAATCAAGGTGAGATTTTTGGTATTATGTTTTTTACTTTTTCTTAAATTTCACTCCTACTAAAATGTATTTTTATTTAACAAGTGAGGAATATGTTTGGAAGGACACAACATGAGAAGTGAAGCTCTTGTTTCGTTACTAAGAGATTGTTTTGAAATTATGTTCATTTTGTGTAATGGGATTGTTTTATGAATTATTACTTTGAGTTTTAGTTTTTGGAGCTCTTGTAATGAGATTGAAATTCAGTATGTTTTTGGAGTTTTAGAAATTCAGTATGTTTTTGGAGTTTTAGTTTTTTATATGATGTCTTGATTGAATTTACTGAAATTGTTCATGTGATAATAGAATATCGTGACTATCGACCGGGCATGGGCTACCAATGTTTTTAATGTGCAAAGTGCCAACAAAGAAAATAGAGAGTGTATATAATCAACATGATTTTTATGGCATATCTGTTGATTTCTTGTCCAAGTACATGAATATTTGTCATTTTCTTGGCATATTTGATTTCTATGGCATATTTAATGATTTATATGGCATAATCAACATGATTTCGATGGTATATATAATCCCGAGTACCAAGTACATAGAATATCAACATGATTTCTATGGCATATCCTAATTATAAATATGTTGTATATTGTGCAAAGTGCCAAGAAAAATATAGATTAATGTGTTTATAATGTTCTAGGGCAAAGAAGTAAACAAATTGCAAATTGGATATGTCGTATATTGAAGAATAGAATAATTAAAAAGAGGGAACAAATTGGTTTAATTTCATTTTTTGGTGTGCAGATAGTGTTTGCAGGTTAAATGTGTGAAAATAAACCACTGAAATTTAACATATCGGCCTGCACTTAAATGTGAATGAAATAATTTTTTTAAAAAATGACCAAAATACCCCTAATGCATTCAATTTTCGGAATAAAAAATTAAATTTATTCTTATGAAATGATATGAGGGTGCAAAGTGCCAAATAAAACTGATTTGGTGAGTGGAAAGTGCCAAATATGAAATCATAGGGTGCAAAGTGCCAAAAAACTCATATTAGAGGGTGCAAAGTGTAAAAAATTTGAGATTATTGGAAATAATAGAACTAATATATTTAGTAAAAGTTGTATCAAGAAAAAGTAAATATAGCTCACAAACAATGCTTTCAAATAGAAATAACAAAAATTAGAATTTTACTAAACTACCATTAATATTAACATAAATAATATCTGAGTATTTCGTCAAATGCAATTTGTTGATTGAAATTTAATTTGATTGTTTGATGCAATCACAGGTTTCCAAATTTGATGTTCCTTCCTGTTGGGTACATTGGAATATATGTACCTGATTTGAAGAAGCCTCACCCTACTCAATGATATACATCGAGATGTATTTGATGTGCTTTGAGTTTATTTGTGCAAGTTAAGTAATTGTAGGGAAAGCATAAAAGTTTCTAAGTCCATGTGTCGACACCTAGAAGAAAAGTGTCGACACTTAAGAAGGCTTGTGTCGGCACCTAGAGAAGCTGTGTCGACACTTGGAGTAATTGTGTTGACACCAGGAAGGCAGAGTCGACACCAGAAGAAATGTGTCGACATATACAGGCAGTGTCGACACATAGTGAAGAGTTGTCTACATAATCAGTGTCGACACTTAGAAGCAGTGTCGATACCCAGGGAAACTTTGTCGACATCAAAAGTGTCGACACCAAGAGGCTATGTCAACACTCAGCAAACTTCAACAAAGTTTAAGTACAAGTGTCGACACAAAGGAGATGTGTCGACACTCAGCAAAGTTTCAACACATAAAGAATGTGTCGACACAAGGAGATGTGTCGACACTCAGCAAAGTTTCAACACATGAAGAATGTGTCGACACAAAGGAGATGTGTCAACACTCAGCAATGTTTCAACACATGAAGGCAAGTGTCGACACAAAGGAGTTGTGTCGACACACAGTAGAAATCAACTAAGTATTGAAGAAGAAGTACTTGTGTCGACACACTCAAACAGTGTCAACACATTCAATAGAAGGCTTGTGTCGACACACAGGATCAGTGTCGACATATTCTGAAGAAGCAGTGTCGAGAAGCTGTTACAACAACACAAGGAGTTGTGTCGACACCATCAAGGCTAGTGTCGACACTTAGTCTACTTGTGTCGACACTTAGTATATTTGTGTCGACACATAAAGACTATCTATCTAGACACTTTCAGACAGTGACAGAGATTTCAAGAAGTGACTGGATGACTAGACAGCTGTCATTTCAACCGGTCAACTGCAAATGTCAGAGCTGTTAGAAAGTTGTTAGAAACCGGATCAGCCGGTTACCTTGGAGGAAGACTATTTAAAGACCTTTCTCCTTCAACAGAAGGTGTGATTCTTGATTGACAACAATCAATCAAGAGATCTAACAACACAAAGATGACCTTCTACAGAAGATCTAAGAAGTTGGAGAGAGAGAGCTCCTTCTAAGAAGAGCAGCTGTTGAACCAGGCTGCAAAGTAAGATTCAAACTGAGATCTGAATCTCAAGACAGAAGTTGATTGAAGATCATCTTCAGAAGATTCAACCCTACTGTGTTCTAATTCAAGAAGCTTTGAAGAAAGCCAAGGGTGGTTGATCTCTACCTAGTTCTTCCAAGAACTCATCAAGAAGCCAGTCAACTCATCTCTCTCTTTTAGAGTTGTGGTTATATACTTTGTAAACTTTATTTTCTGTAGGATCCTAAGTGATCTGAGCTGTAAGCCTATTCTATAAAGGCTGAGGTAGGGCTTTTGTGCCTGAGTGTAGGAGATTCTATTCTCTGAGTGTAGGCCTTGATTGAAGGCTGAGGTAGGGCTGTTTAGCCTGAGTGTAGGTCTTGGTGAAGACTGAGTGATAGGGCTTTGTGCCTGAGTTGTAGGAGTGGGGTCACTCTGAGTTGTAGGAACCTGTTTGGGGTTCTGAGTTGTAAGATCTGAGGATCTGAGGAGAAGTGGAGAAGTTAGGCCGAATCTAGTACACTACTAGATAGGCGAAGGGGGAAAGTGGATGTACCCAGACCTCGAGGAACCACTATAAAAATATATGTGTACTCTATGTTTGATTAATTCTGTGATTGATATGTTATCTGTGCTGAATTGCTGTAGAGAATTGCAAATACAGGTCTTATAATTCAGTGTTTCTGCCTTTAAAGTTAAAAAAATTAAACTCACCTATTCACCCCCACTCTAGGTGATTAGGCACTTGTTCTTTCAAGTGGTATCAAAGCGAGGTTCCTTAAAAAGGACATAACAGTCTGAGTAAGATCCTGTAGGCAGAAACAGAATAATCAAGATTCAAGAAAATTGGTTCTAGTGAGAATCACAAAGAGCTGGGGTCCATAAAATTGTCAATCTGTAGGAAAGAGATATTTGGCATTTGGAAAGAGAGGGATAGAATTTTTATGGAAGCCTCTGACCCAAGAATATACATTACAGTCAAAGAAGGGCCATATGTGCCAATGAAAGTATCTGTTCTGGATGCAAATCAGAGAACTCTCAAAGACTATTCAAAAATGACTAAAGATGAAATTATTCTGGCCACTATGGACAAGAGGGCCCAGAATATTATTGTAAGTGCAATTGATGATGCAACATTTCAGAATTTAATTCACTGTAAAACTTCTAAATAAATGCAGGACACTTTAATAGTTTACATGGAAGGGTCTGAAGAAATAAGACAGGACAGGAAGTCCTTGTTAAATCAGGAGTTTGAAAGCTTCAGACAAGGAATGTCTGATAGCATTACTGAATGCTACAAGAAATTCTATAGGATTGTTAATGAGTTGATGTCCTATGGAAGAGAATTCAGCAACTATGAGCTGAATGATAAGTTCTTAAGATCCCTGACTAAAGACTAGGACACCAAGATTTGTGTCATTAGGGAAGTGGCTAAACTAGCTGACATACCTCCTCCAACATTGTTTGAAAAACTATTATCTTATGAGATGCAGTTATTGACAAGAAAGGAGGAAGAGAAGACTACTAGAGTGGAGCACAAGGAAAGAGCTGTGGCCTTCAAGACTGAAGCCACTAGAAAGTATAGAAGCAAGTCTCCATCTCCACCACAAATAGTTGCTGATACTGCTTCAGAAAATTCAGAGAACCAGAACTCAAATAGTAGTAAAAGTGATGAGGATTTTGCTGCCTTTACAAGGTAGTTTCAAAAGTTTCTAAAGAAAAAGCAGTGGAGGTATAAGCCATCCACTTCACAGACAAAAGATGACTACTATCAGAACAGGAAGTCATCAAGGAATGACAGAAGAAAGTCTAAGCCAAGTAAAACTACATCCTCAAAGATTGTATGTTATTGTTGCAATAGACAGGGACATGTAGTGGCTGACGGTCCTGAAAAGAGGAAGGAGTCAACTGACAGAAAGAAGACACAGTTTAAGGGCAAAAAGGAAAAGTCCTTTGTTGCCAAGAAAGACAAAAGTTTGACTGATCAGTCATCTTCAGAAACATATTCAGAAGCTGAAGCCTATATTGGGTTGTTTGCTGAAGAGGAGGAAGATGAGTTCATGCAGTTAATGAATTCAATTTATAAGCATGAGGACAATCAGTGCAAAGGGCTGATGGCCTTATCTGAAGGAGACAAAATCCAGGATCAGCCTGGACCAAGTAAGGTACAAAATTGTTCTTCTAGTTTAGAAGCAGTGTTGTGGTTGGAATTTCTGGTATCTGAACCAACAAAGATATGGAAGAAGGAAATACTAGATTTCTATGGCGCATCTATTTTGGATTCTACTGGACTTAAGATCAAGTCTATAGTTTAGGGAACTAAGGTTAAACGTACCTTGAAGAGCTTGAGGAAAACTCTTCAACTTCCAAGAACTCAAGAAGAGGAAGAAGTACCTTTGTCAAAGACTAGGGAAGCACTTTAATGGTGTGGATTGGATCCCACCTTGAAGATTGGATCAGCCATGAATAGAAAAGGGATGAATCTACAAGGCAAATTTCTTTCAGAAGTGGTTGGAAAAGTCATTATTTGCAAGCCAGGGAGACATGATAGGATTTCTGCCTATATGTTTAGCCTAATGACCAGGATTATCTACAGACTAAACACAGATTGGTCAGCAGTAATTTTTGAAAAAATTAAGGAAAGTATTAAGAAGCCAAATCTGGGAAGAATTATGAGTCTGTACTTGGCTAGAATAATTCCTGAAGTAATGGAAGAAACTGTTGGTTCAAAGATCAACCGTATCAGAAGAATGGACATAAGTATCATCTCTAGATGGGATAGGGTCCTAACAAAGGACATGTTAGATGAAGAGAGGCAAGAGATTCCTGAAAAATCACCTGCATAATATATTGGAGAAAGTGCTCAAGTGCAGGGGGAGCCTCATCTTGAGGAAGAGCCAACCCACTTGGAAAGTGAAATGGCTACACAGACTATACTTGAGGTAATTCAATAAATTAATCAATCAATTTTCATTAATAAAGATGAAACATTAATTGTGTCTTTGGATGATGCTGACCAGAACACACAACTGAACAGTCAAGCACAAGATGTTATCATGGAGGATACATCTGCTGCTGTTAATGGTCCTGAGTTTGTGGTCCCTCAAGTCCCTACTCAACAAGAGTTTACTCTTGAGGAGTTGTTTCCAGATATAGTACAAGCAAGAACTGAGGGGGAGCAACCTGAATTTGACGGGGAGAAAGCACACTTTGAGGGGGAAAAAATCAACATTGAGGAGGAGCAAGTAAGTATTGTGGGGGAGGAGCTAGGGACTCAGGGGGAGCTACCTAGGACTACACAGGAATTTCCTCCTAGTCCAAAGGATAGAGTTGATATAGCCAGTACCTCAGCTTCAGAAGAGGAAGCAGAAATTCAAGCTAAGAAAAGAAAGATAATGGTATTCAAAAGAAGAAGCCAGAGCTATAAGAGGGCTTTACAAACTGCTCCACAACCTGCCCCAGTAACTGATTATAGCTCCTTATTAGTCTCATTGCAGGTAAAGTTAGATGAACAAAGGATTGACATGGAGAAATATATGGATGAAACTCACAGAGATCTACAACTCTCCTTGGCTACAGATATTAAATCAAAAAGATTTGAAGTTAATCAGAATAAGAAAGAGATGATAGATTGCTTTCACAAAGGAGGCAATGCTGTGGATTTCCTAGCAACACATCAAGAAAAAATCAAGACTCAAGTTGATGATATAGCTCTTAAGCAAGGCAATGTCCTAGAGAATCAACTTAGAATGAATGATAATCTGACTGAATCACATAATGTGATTGTTACAGAACTGAAGAATGTTGCAACTGCCCAGACTGAGGCAAAGACTAAGGCCAAGGCAAATTTTGACAAGCAATTACAAGAAGGACTAGCTGCTGTCCAAACAGCTATTAAGGATTCTCAAAAGACTATTTCTGCACAGCTACTGGAGTTAAAGTCTTGTTATAAAGATGGTGTAAATTTTCTTGATGAACAAATGAGATTTCAAAAAGATGACCTCAGGGATCATGTTGCCAGAGAAGTCATAAAGGGGGAGAGAGTGTTAGCCAAAGCTGGCTCAGATCATGCTAAATGGATATCTAATAGCATCAGAGCCACACTTGGATATCCACCCCTCTGTGATGATGACAATGTAGCTGAGTCGGGTATACACCCTGCTTATTTTGAAGGTGATCAAGCTAAAGTTGCTCAGGTCATTTACCCTCCAGCAGACTTTGAAATGATTCATCAAGAAGTACAGTCAATGTGCAGTCATCCAGAGGGTAATAAAAATGTTATCATTGAGAAGGTTGAGATGTCAGAGGCAGCTGTAAATAAAGAGCAAGAATCTCAACTATCCAAGAAGAGATTCAGAGAACAGACTGAGTTAAAGCCTGATTTTGAGCAGTGGAGTCCTACTTCTAGGAATATTATTTTGACTGCCTGGAAAGCTGTAAAGGACCAGACCCATGACAGGGGAAAATGGTACACAGAACAAGAATGGCAAAAGCATGAAGCTAGATAAGAAGCTATTCTGCAATATATAAGAAAGGAAAAGGCTGGGAAGCTACCTCCTAATGCTCAGGAGCCTAGCAATTATTTCCCTAAGCCTTTTCATTATTTTGAAAGACAGAGAATAAGGGCTGAAGATGAAAAGAAGAAAGATATAAAGGGCAAGAAGCCAGCTGATGATACTGATGCTTCAGTACAAGCCAAGATCCAATCAGGCAAAGGCATAATTATCAAGGAGCCAGATCAGCTGTAGATTAGATTTACTTGATTTTACAACTTTGTAATCTTTAGTGTTGAAATCTATGAAACTTTTGATTAGAAACTTTTGAAAGTTGAAACAAAATAATAGTCAATGCCCATTATTATTCTGTGATGACTTGTTATGTATGTTTTGTTTAGTAGTTACCCTGCCATATAATGTTTTATACATCATAAAATGTGTTTATTTTGAATGGTGTACATCATTGACTAAGGGTTATGACTTCTCCAAATAGGGGGAGATTGTTGGGTATATTGGAAAATGTGTACCAGATTTGAAGAAGCCTCACCTTACTCAATGATATGCATCAAGGTGTATTTGATGTTGTTTTGAGTTTATATGTGCAGGTTAAGAAAATGCAAGAATGCAGGAAAAAGTTTCTAAGTCCATATGTCGACACCAGAAGAAGCTGTGTCAACACTTATGAAGGCTTATGTCGACACTGGAGAAACGTTGTGTCGACACTTGGAGTTAATTGTGTCGACACTTGGAAAGGCTGTATCGACACCAGAAGAAACTTTGTCGACATACAACAACTGTGTCGACACACAGAGAATCATAGTCGACATCAACTGTGTCGACACATAGAGGCAGTGTCGACACACAGAGAATGTTTAGTCAAGATCAACTGTGTCGACACACAGAGGCAGTGTCGACACACAGAGGCAGTGTCGACACACATAAGCTTATTCGACATTAATTGTGTCGACACACAGAGGCAGTGTCGACACACAGAAGACCTTGTCGACATTAACTGTGTCAACACACAGGACTTGTGTCGACACATGACAGAATTTCAACAAAGTAAATTTGTATGAAGAAAAGAAGTGACTGTGTCGACACAACAGAACTAGCATCGACACAATCTACAGAAGCTGTGTCGAGAAGCAGTGTCAACACCAAGGAAGCTGTGTCGACATCACCAAGGCTTATGTCGACACTGAGTCTACTTGTGTCGACACATGATGAAGTTCAGTCTCGACACTTTGCTAACAGAGACAGAGTTTCAAGAAGTAACTGGATGACTTGACAGCTTCCATTACCAACCGGTCTACTACAACTGTCAGAGCTGTCAGAAGTTTGTTAGAAACCAGATCAGCCAGTTACCATGGAGAAAGTCTATATAAAGGCATTCTCCTTCAATAGATGATGTATGATAGAAGAAAAATACTGATACTGATATAGAATAAAAAGAAGTTGGAGAGAGAGCTCCATCTATTGAAGTGCAGATCCTGAACCAGTCTGCTTAGAAGGATTCAGATTGTGATCTGAATTTCAAGAAAGAAGCTGATTGAAGATCAACTTCAAAGGAGTTCAACCCTACTGAGTTCAGATTCAAGAAGCTTTGAAGAAAGCTAAGAGTGGTTGTTCTCTGCCATCAGATTCTTCCAAGAACTGATCAAGAAGCCATCCATCCATTCTCTCTCTACCAGGGTGGTGGTAAAATATATTGTTAAATCTATTTTCTGTAGGATCTATATAAGATCTGAGTTGTAAGCCTGTGTTTATAAAGGCTGAGTTGTAGGAGATTATTATCTTTGAGTGTAGGCCTTATTGAAAGCTGAGGTAGGACTGTGAGCCTGAGTTGTAGGAGATTGTGATCTCTGAGTGTAGACCTTGTTGAAGGCTGAGGTAGGGCAGATTGCCTGAGCTGTAGGAGTGTGGACTCACTCTGAGTTGTAGGAGCCTTGTGTGGGTTCTGAGCTGCTGTAAGATCTGAGGATCTGAGGTGAAGAGAAGAAGTTAGGCCAAATCTAGCACACTGCTAGATAGCCGAAGGGGGAAAGTGGATGTACCCAGACCTTGGGGAACCACTATAAAATCTGTGTGCAATATGTGTTTGTGTGATTCTGTGAATGATGTGTTGTGTTAGCTGTAGAATTAGCTGTTTCTGATTAATTAACTCAATAGATATGCTGCTTTAGAATAAAAAGGAATTACACTTATTCCCCCCCCCCTCTAGTTGTTTAGGAACTAATTCTTTCAGAATGAATTCAATAATTTTGTGGTTAAGATTAGAAGAGACCATGGGACTGAGTTTCAGTCTGAATGCATGACAAAATTCTGTGAAGAACTTGGAATTTCTCAAGAATTCTCATCACCTAGAACTCCCCAGCAAAATGGAATTGCTGAAAGAAAAAATAGAACACTCATTGAGGCTGGTAGAACACTACTAAGTGACACATCTCTCCCAGAATATTTTTGGGCTGAGGCAGTAAACACTGCTTGTCATGTTATTAATAGAGCTTCCATCACCAAAAGCCACAAGAAGACTCCCTATGAGATTCTGAAGGGCAGAAACCAAATATATCACATTTTAGGATCTTTGGTAGCAAGTGTTATGTACTTAACCATAGCAAGTCTTATTTAACTAAGTTTGCTGCCAAGTCTCAAGAAGGGATACTTGTTGGGTACAGCAGAAATAGTAAGGCATACAGGATCTACAACTTGACTACTCAAGATGTAGAAGAATCAATCCATGTAGTCTCTGATGAATCTAAGCTAATCAACTGTAAGCTGTCTAGCACTTCTTGTAGCTCTACATATTTGAAGGAAAAGATGGACAAGCTAACCAATAGTGAAGACCAACCTGCAAGACAGGATGAGGAAAATGATGGATGTTGTCCAGGGGGAGTACAAGACCCACAAGCTGATGATGAAGATAATGAAGTACAGCTTGGTGGGGAGATTGGAGAAAATCAAGTTGTGTATAGATTGCCTCCAATAATAGGACATCTAAGGGATCATCCAGCACACCAAATTATTGGTGATCCAAGACATGGTGTTCTGACCAGAAGCAAGAGCTTGAACACAGTTCTATACTCAAGTTTCCTATCTCAGATGGAACCCAAGAAATTTGAAGAGGCCATACAAGACCCAACTTGGATTGATGTCATGCAGGAAGAGCTGAATCAATTCAGAAGATATAAAGTCTGGAAGTTGGTTCCTAAACCAAAAAAATCACAATGTCATGGGGACTGAGTGGATCTATAGGAACAAGTTAGATGAAAATGGCATTATAGTCAAGAACAAAGAAAGACTGGTAGCAAAAGGCTACAGGCGGGAAGAAGGAATAGACTTTGACCAGACATTTGCCCCAGTAGCAAGGTTGGAAGCAATAAGTCTATTCCTTGCCTATGCAGTTTATCAAGGGTTCAAGGTATTCCAGATGGATGTAAAGTCAGCATTTTTGAATGGTGACTTAAAAGAGGAAGTTTATGTTGAACAACCCTCAGGTTTTGTAGATCCTCTTTATTCTAACTATGTATATAGGCATAAGAAAGTACTATATGGATTAAAACAAGCCCCAAGGGCTTGGTATAAAACACTGTCTACCTTCCTCATTGAGAACAAATTCTCAAGTGTGAAAATAGACAAAACTTTATTCCTAAGGGAATCAAAAGGCAAGATCATTCTAGTCCAGATATATGTTGATTATATAACACCCCTTATCCGTCGCATAGCATATAGCAGTAGGTCCGGCCGGGGCCCGACGCCGTATGCCACAGACAGACCGGGTAGTTACTCATGGAAACCATCCAACCAATCACAACGTCCTACATAGAGCATTGTAGCGGAAGCAATTTATAAAAGTTGCAAATAAGAACCCAGCACTAAAGCATGAATGTCCACTAATACAAATTAGGAATGTTACAAGATACACCAGTACAAGCCTTAAGGCCTTACAAAATGTTTCACTTGATATTACATGGTTTACAAACCACGGCACGCAGGCCGGTCATACATGAATAAAACAGTCAACACTTCCAATTAGGCCTTCGAGGGTCGGCTTCGCAGTTGAGCTTTAGCCCGCTATTGACCACTTGGTCTAGCAGCACCTGCAAGCAACAAACCACCGCACGGTGGCAAAATAAGGCAACGGTCAGCAATGCTGACCAAATTATAACGATCCCGCCCCTAACTCGGGGCGGCGATGCTCCTTCCCTGCATTTCATTAGCATAAGCGAGCAATAAATATATATATATCCATTTCATCACAGACGTTGGCTCGCACGGCCATACGCCCCGTGCTCTCAGGGCACATTCTCGGTGAATCGGTCGATGTCACGTCAATTAAAGTCATAGACATTCTGGACTCACGACCGCCACTTTGACGGCCAAACCTATGAGCATTTTGTCTTCTTGTCCTGGGTCACGACAATTTAAGTCATAGACCGCCGAAGACCCTAATCTATGCCAACGGCAAGTGTCACGTACCTTTAGGTCTCTTTAACCGAACGACATAGAATGGGTACGGTTCCATCTAACCCGTGCTCACATCGCAACGACAATTTAAGTCATTTGCGCGGGTCAAACTTCTCCCGAGTCCCGTTTCCATCACAATTCACATAACCCGGTTATGTTCAAGTTGGCTCTCAGGCCACCAAGTTGGCAAGATCACGCATCCGCCCAGTTTTTCGGGTGCACCTTTGGGTTAATCCCCAAGGCTCCCTGTTGCAATCTACCGTGTAGAAAACCCGAAAAACAACCAATAGCACGGAGTCTTCTCCGGCATTTATGCAATGCAACATCACCGATCCATACCAACATGTCCGGGTAGGCATCACACATCATGCTTATGTCTATTGTCGCTTACAGGCTCTATACAACGGGGACTTCACATATCTACCCGAAGGAACTCCTCCAACTCACCGCAAACTCGCGAGAGCAGACTTCCTATGGAAAGAAGGAGAGCTACTCATGCTCAAGAAGAGAATCGCTACCCTTGCGTTCCTCTTTGGCGCCATGGAAAAGTAAGCGGATGAAAAACACCGCACTAGCTTTGCCTCCGTGGATCCGGAGTCGGCTCGCGATTTGGAGATTCGAAGCTCCTCCAATAGCTGGATCTAGCTTCTTCTTCCTTCCTTGGCTCTCCTCTCTTTCTAAGATTTAGAAAGACAACCACTCATGAAAAGTGAGGGTTTCTAAGGCCCAATCCCAGGTATATCCCTTCAGGAACAACCCACAGTCGTTGGATCATCAATTAAAGAGATGAACGGCTTTGATTCGGGACTGAAATGCCCAATCTGGACCGCACACGGCCTGGCACACGACCGTGTCCATGGCCGTGTGCCTCATTCGCTGTCAAAATTGCTCGCCTGGAACCACACACGGATATCGAACATGCCTGTGTTCGGCCTGACACACCCGTGTTCCACCTGACACGGTCGTGTGGCCGGCCGTATACCCCCATCATTTTTCCCCGAAAACAACCCGAGCACTACACGGGTTCTAGGACACGCCCGTATCCTTTCCTGTGTCACCTCAACACGCCTGGGCTCCAGGCCGTGTACATGGTCTCGACACTCGACACTTCGTCGAGCGAAGATCGTCGACCTGATGACACGGCCTTGGACACGCCCGTGTCCTAGGCCGTGTGCCTTGTCTCGACATAATGTCGAGAGCAAAGTGTCGACTTCCCGGGATGAGTGTTGAAACGGGTCAACATGCCCTGCGACATGCCCGTGTCGCAGGCCGTGTGCCATGTCTCGACACTTCGTCGAACACAGAGTGTTGACTTCGCGGGCTAAGTGTCGACACGGGTCGACACGCCCTGCGACACGCCCGTGTCGCAGGCCCTGTGCCCAGTCTCGACACAATGTCGAGATCAAAATGTCGACTTCCCGGCTGAGTGTCGACACAAGCTTGACACGCCCTGGGACACGCCCGTGTCCCAGGCCGTGTGCCTCCTGCCAGAACACAAAACTGGCCCAAAACGTCCCCCGTCGCTCCTTTGAGTTTCGGGGCGTTACAACTCTCCCCCTCTTAAAAGAATTTCATCCTCAAAATTATATAAAGGAAAGACATGTACAAAACCAAAATTTGTACCTGAGCGGAACAACTCCGGATACTCGTCAAGCATAGTCTGCTCTCGCTCCCAAGAGAGCTCCTCGCGACCGCAATTGTCCCACCGGACCTTGACCATCCTGATCTCTTTATTGCGTAGCCGCTTGACCTCCGAGTCCTCAATCCGCACGGGCTTGACCTTTGTCCTCAACCCACTATCCACCGGCACTTGATCAACCGCGATCACTTGCGAAGGCTCTTGCACTGCCTTCCGAAGCACCGAAATATGGAATACATCATGTAACCCACCAAGCTCCACAGAAAGCTTCAACCGATAGGCCGCTTCACCAACTCGCTCCAGAACCTCAAACGGCCCAAGGTACCTCGGGCTTATCTTTTTCAATCGTCGCACCCGCGAGACACCCTTGAACGGCTTGATCTTTAAGTACACATAGTCGCGCACAGCGAACTCCACATTCCTGTGCTTGGCATTATAGTACTTCGCTTGCCGATCCTGAGCAATAAGCAACCTCTCCCGAATGGTTCTCACCAAAGAAGTAGCATCCTCCACTTCCAATCACTTATACAACTTTGACTCCCCCGTTTCTAACCAAGACAACGGCGTGCAACATTTTCTACCATATAGGGCCTCGAATGGCGCCATCTGAATACTCACTTGGTAGCTATTGTTGTATGCGAACTCCGCCAAATAAAGGTGGTCTTCCCATTGCTTTCCGAAATCCAAGACACAAATGCGGAGCATGTCTTCCATGGTTCTATTGACCCTCTCGGTTTGCCCATCCGTTTGCGGATGGAAGGCTGTGCTAAATTTCAACTTTGATCCCAACATTTGCTGCACTAGCCTCCAATCATTGGACGTGAACCGCCCATCTCGGTCACTCACGATGCTGCGGGGCACACCATGAAGCTGCACTATGTTATCCACATAAAACTTTGCCAACTTCTCCACTGGATCATCCTTCCTATGCGGAATGAAATGCGACACCTTCGTTAACCGATCAACAACCACCCAAATGGCGTCGTTCCCCTTTTGCGACCTTGGCAAACCATGCACAAAGTCCATAGAGATGTTGTCAAATTTCCACTCCGGAATAGGCAAGGACTTAAGAAATCCTCCCGGTTTTTGGCACTCCGCCTTCACCAAGGCGCAAGTTTGGCACTTCGCTACGTATAGCGCCACATCCTTCTTCAAACCCGGCCACCAAAACAGTTTCTTCACATCACGGTACTTCTTCGTGCTCCCCGGGTGAATCGAGTACTTGGTATGGTGTGCCTCGTACAACAACTCCACCTGCAAATTACCCACACTTGGGACGCACAGACGACCGTCCTTCCAAAGTAATCCGTCCTCCACGACGAATTGGGAATTTGACCCATCCAGAGCCTCTAACATGAACTGCTTCATATGAGCATCCATATCCAAAGCCTGCCTAATACGATCAGCCAGGTCATATTGGACTTCAGTCCAATTCAGAACTGCTTCAGCACTTGATTGCCTATCCACACAAACAATCTCCAATGCCTCCAACTCCCGCACCAACCGCTCATCATACACCGATAGCCAATTGGCTTGAGCTGGGGCTCGGCGACTCAACACGTCCGCAACCGCATTCCCTTTACCAGGCATGTAGTGGATCTTGAATGTATAGTCCCCCAGGAACTCCATCCATCTACGCTGCCGCATATTCAGATCCTTCTGATCAATTAGATATTTCAGGCTCTTATGATCGGTGTAGATATCAATCTTCACACCGTACAAATAGTGTCTCCACAGCTTCAAGGCAAAAATCACGGCCGCTAACTCCAAGTCATGGACCGGATAGTTCCTCTCATGCACTTTCAGCTGTCTCGAGCCATAAGCTATTACACTTCCGTGTTGCAGTAGCACGCAACCCAAACCGCTGCCCAAAGCATCACTGTAAATCTCATAGCCTTCAGTCCCACATGGCGAACTCAGCACAGGCGTCGTGGTCAACCGACACTTCAACTCCTCAAAAGCTCGCTCGCACTCCGGCGTCCAAACGAACTTATGCTCCTTCCTCGTCAAAGTAGTGAGAGGTAACGCTATCCGCGAGAAGTTCTCTACGAAGCGCCTATAATAGCAGGCAAGCCCCAAAAAGCTCCGGACGTCTGCTACCGTAGCAAGCTCAGGCCACTCATGTATCACAACAATCTTCGTCGGATCCACAGCAATACCCTCTCCACTCACTATATGACCGAGGAACGCCACTGAGGATAGTCAAAACTCGCACTTCGAGAACTTGGCATACAACTGATTTCTCCTTAGCGTCTCGAGAACCAAATGAAGATGCTTGAAGTGATCTTCCTCACTTTGCGAGTACACCAAAATATCGTCGATGAAGACGATCACGAAATGGTTCAAGTACTCCCTGAAAGTCCTGTTCATCAAATCCATGAACACTGACGGCGCATTAGTCAGCCCAAACGACATGACCGTAAACTCATAATGCCTGTATCTCGTACTAAACGCCGTCTTCGGGATATCACTCTCCCTTATTCGCAGCTGATAGTACCCAGCCTTGAGATCCAACTTCGAGTACACCGTCGACCCGACTAACTGATCAAAAAGATCATCAATCCGGGGGATCGGGTACTTGTTCTTCTACGTCAACTTGTTGAGCTCCCGATAATCAATACATAGCCTCAAGCTTCCGTCCTTCTTCTTAACAAAGAGGACTGGTGCGCTCCAAGGCGAAGAACTCAGGCGCACATACCTTTGCTCCAACAACTCTTGCAGTTGAACTTTCAGCTCCGCCATTTCCTTAGGCGCTAGCCGATAAGGAGATCGTGACACAGGCTTTGCACCTGTCACTAGCTCAATTGTAAAGAATATCTCCCGCTAAGGCGACGCTCCAGGAAGATCTGCGGGGAACACATCAGGGTTTTCCGATACCACTGAAATACTATCCAACGTGGGCTTTAGTTTTGCAATCTCCACAAGTGTAAAGAACAGTTCTGCACCGGCACGAACCGCCTTTACCACCTGAAGAGCAGACATCAACGTCTTGCTCGACCCCTTTAAGCCCGTAAAAGTCATCTCACGACTGCTCCCAGCTTGACTTCCTTGCGACCGCAGTCAATATAGGCTTGCTGCTCCGAGATCCAGTCCATGCCAAATATAACGTCGAACTCCACCAACGGAAGTAAAGACGCCTGCAGGTCGAACTCCTGATTCCCAATATGAATCTTAACATCGCAGATCCTATCCGTTCGCATCGAACACCCATTGGGCAACAAGACATCCAACTTATACTTCGCCATCGAAGAAGGGACTCCGATGCGTGATATAAACCCTTCGGACAAGAAGGAGTGTGAAGCTCCTGTATCGAAGAGTGCTCGTGCCGGATTTTCACAAATCAATACAAATCCTAAACAAGCAGTGGTAAGGTAACATGTGCATAACAAGTATTTAAAGAAATTGACTTGCTATAAATTAAACCGTACTTGTCACCACATCAACCTGTTTGATGGCCTCCTGTTGGCCAAGATTATAGACCCTTGGTTGGGCCGGAGCATAGTGGGATGCGGTCGACTCCACCGCCTTGCCCTTCTCTTCATAAGTCGCTCCCGGCCTTCTCTCGGACTTAGGACGTCCGCTCCAACAGTCACGGGCAAAATGCCCCGTCTTTCCACAAGTAAAACACGCCCCCGGGGTCCGACTCATAGTCGCCCCAGAAGCACCAGAAGGAGCTGGACCCGAAGTCCTATACTTCTTGAAAGACCTCCGATAGCCGTACTTTGAAGTAGTCGGCACATTGAATTCAGATTTCTTCTCACCCAAGCTTTTCTTTGCTTGTATATTCTTCATGTCCTTCTCCAAGGACCGGGCAGTATTGACCAAGGTTAAGAAACCCTGCGTCATCGGCCCCGAGAGTAGCAACCTCAACTCATCTCTCAACCCTTCATAGAAGCGATTAGTCTTGCGCTCCTCATCCACAATAGTGGAGCTAGCATAACGACTCAGACGAGTAAACTCGTGGAGATATTCATCCACGCTCCTCACACCCTGAACCAACTTCAGAAACTCATTCTCCAACGCTATCCTCTGCATCGAAGGGAGGTATCTATCCAAGAACAATCTCGAGAACTCCTCCATCGAGACATCAACAAGTTGCCTACCTCTCAATAAGTGCAGCTCCAATCCTTCCCACCACATTCTCGCTTCACCGTCCATGAGGAACGTAGCGATAGTGGTCATTTGCCACTCCTCCGTCTCCGTTGCTGTCATGACTCTCTTCACCCTGGAGATCCAGTCTTCAGCTTGAGATGGGGTTCCGAACCCCGAGAATACAGGAGGATTAAAGCTCATAACATGCTTAAGCTGTCTCTCGGTTGCCCTCCTTGGCACCACCGGTTCCACAACCACTTGCTCCACTCTCCTCGGCTCAGCCTCTTGAATAAGTTCCTGCTCCATCACAGGAGCGGGCTGCTGCGTTTGCCTTGCAGGCTGCGCATTTATCACGGCCAACACAGCTTCGGCCACCAAGCATATGTTCTCAGCCGATAGAGGTGTTGCAGGAGCAACATCCGGTGCACTACTAGCCTCAGAAACTCGACGTTCCAACGGCCCAACACCACTTCTGGTAACCTATAGTGGTACAAAACACCGTTAAGCGACCAAATAAAATTACAAACAGCAATTATAGGAACACGCAGGTTCCTCAAACACGTGTATTTTCATTACTAAGTGGACATTCATGGGTTCTTTTACTGTTATAACGATGACGCACACAATGTGCTCACCACCCCTTAAAAAGTATTCGCCCACGAATTCATTTTAAGCCCGACCAAAACCAGTAGTCTGATACCAAATTGTAACACCCCATATCCATCGCATAGCATATAGCAGTAGGTCCGGCCGGGGCCCGACGCCATATGCCACAGATAGACTGGGTGGTTACTCATGGAAACCATTCAACCAATCACAACGTCCTACACAGAGCATTCTATCGGAAGCAGTTTATAAAAGTTGCAAATAATAACCCAGCACTAAAGCATGAATGTCCACTAATACAAATTAGGAATGTTACAAGATACACCAGTACAAGTCTTAAGGCCTTACAAAATGTTTCACTTGATATTACATGGTTTACAAACCACGACACGCAGGCCGGTCATACATGAATAAAATAGTAAACACTTCCAATTAGGCCTTCGAGGGCCGGCTTCGCACTTGGGCTTTAGCCCGCTATTGACCGCTTGGTCCAGCAGCACCTGCAAGCAACAAACCACCGCACGGTGGCAAAACAAGGCAACGGTCAGCAATGTTGACCAAATTATAACGATCCCGCCCCCAACTCGGGGCGGTGATGCCCTTCCCTGCATTTCATTAGCATAAGCGAGCAATAAATATATATATATATATATATATATATATATATATATATATATATATATATATATATATATATATATATCCATTTCATCACAGACGTTGGCTCTCACGGCCACACGCCCATGCTCTTAGGGCACATTCTCGGTGAACCGGTCGATGTCACGTCAATTAAAGCCATAGACATTCCTGACTCACCACCACCACTTTGACGGCCAAACCTATGAGCATTTTGTCTTCTTGGCCTGGGTCACGACAATTTAAGCCACAGACTGCCGAAGACCCTAATCTATGCCAATGGCAAGTGCCACGTACCTTTAGGTCTCTTTAACCGAACGACATAGAACGGGTACGGTTCCATCTAACCCGTACTCACATCGTAATGATAATTTAATCCATTTGCGCGGGTCAAACTTCTCCCTAGTCCCGTTTCCATCACAATTCACATAACCCGGTTATGTTCAAGTTGGCTCTCAGGCCACCAAGTTGGCAAGATCACGCATCCGCCCAGTTTTCCGGGTGCACCTTTGGGTTAATCCCCAAGGCTCCCTGTTGCAATCTACCATGTAGAAAACCCGAAAAACAACCAATAGCACGGAGTCTTCTCCGGCATTTATGCAATGCAACATCACCGATCTAGACCAACATGTCCGGGTAGGCTTCACACATCATGTCTATGTCCGTTCTCGCTTACGGACTCTATACAACGGGGACTTCACATATCTACCCAAAGGAATGCCTCCAACTCACCGCAAACTCACGAGAGCGGGCTTCCTATGCAAAGAAGGAGAGCTACTCATGCTCAAGAAGAGAATCGTTACCCTTGCGTTCCACTTTGGTGCCATGGAAAAGTAAGCTGATGAAAAGCACCGCACTAGCTTTGCCTCCATGGATCCGGAGTCGACTCGTGATTTGGAGCTTCGAAGCTCCTCCAATGGCCGGATCTAGCTTCTTCTTCCTTCATTGGCTCTCCTCTCTTTCTAAGATTTAAAAAGACAACCACTCATGAAAAGTGAGGGTTTCTAAGGCCCAATCACGGGTATATCCCTTCAGGAACAACCCCCAGCCGTTGGATCATCAATTAAAGAAATGAACGGCTTTGATTCGGGACTGAAATGCCCAATCTGGACCGCACATGGCCTGGCACACGCCCGTGTCCAGGGTCGTGTGCCTCATTCGCCGTCAAAATCGGCTCGCCTGGAACCACACACGGGTATCTAACATGCCCGTGTTCGACCTGACATGCCCGTATTCCACCTGACACGGCCGTGTGGCCGGCCGTGTACCCCCATAATTTTTCCCCAAAAACAACCCGAGCACTGCACGGGTTCTAGGACACGCCCGTGTCCTTGCCCGTGTCTCCTCAACACACCTGGGCTCCAGGCCGTGTACATGGTCTCGACACTCGACACTTCATCTAGCGAAGATCATCGTCCTGATGACACGGCCTTGGACACGCCCGTGTCCTAGGTCGTGTACCTTGTCTCGACACAATGTCGAGAGCAAATTGTCGACTTCCCGGGACGAGTGTCGACACGGGTCGACACACCCTGCGACACGCCCGTGTCACAGGCCGTGTGCCATGTCTCGACACTTCGTCGAATGCAGAGTGTCGACTTCGCGGGCTAAGTGTCGACACGGGTCGACACGCCCTGCGACACGCCCGCATCATAGGCCGTGTGCCCAGTCTCGACACAATGTCGAGATCAAATGTCGACTTCCCGGCTGAGTGTTGACACAAGCTTGACACACCCTGGGACACGCCCGTGTCCCAGGCCATGTGCCTCCTGCCAAAACCCAAAACTGGCCCAAAACATCCCTCGTCGCTCCTTTGAGTTTTGGGGCATTACAGATTACATTATCTTTGGATCAACTGAAAATAACCTTTGTAGAAAGTTTGAAAAACTTATGCAAGGAAAGTTTGAGATGAGCAGCATGGGTGAGCTGAAATTCTTCTTGGGACTCCAAGTTAGACAAACTGATGATGGGTTGTCCATATCCCAGTCTAAGTTCACCAGGGAGTTAATTAAGAAATATGGCATGGAGTCATCCTCCACCATGAGAACTCCAATGGGGTCAAGTATGCTTATAGGCAAAGATAATACAAGAAAACCTATAGATGAGTCTTTGTGTTGGATCCCTAGTTGGATTTGGGCTAGGTTCACTAAACTAGGATGTTTGACACAACCTGTATAGCCAAGGTCATATTTGTGTCCTAGAGTATAGGCCATGTCCTTAGAGTCAACATTGCATGGATCAGCCAACAACAGACTGTAAAAGACTCAAGACTTAGAGAAATTTCAAAGACTCGGGAAAATGAGTTCGACGTTTGTCGAACTCAGTTCGACAAAAGTCGTGCTCATCTCGACGAACTCAGAGACAATTCTCTGAGTTGAGCTCGACGAACTTGATTCTCAGGTCGATGATTTTTGGATGCTCTACTTCAACATTCTAAGTCCAGAATCATTTCACTGAACTCCAGTCGACGAATTCATGTTCTCAGCTCGACGAACTTAGACCACAGTATTGACAAGTTTTATCAAGTAGCATTCAGCAGTTCTCAGGTCGACGATATTGGATCTCAGGTCGATCAACAACAATTATCTGGTCGACGAATATAACTTCTCAGCTCGACGAACTTTGGACCCAGGTCGACGAATTCTGTTGTTTGCTCGATGATTTCTATGCAGATTGAGACTTGGACTTTTCCCACCTTCTGTCCTTATTTTATTGCAGTGATTCCTGGATAATCAATGCTCAATATTCTCTGAATATTACAATTAGAAGCAGCATTGATTATGGCATTCATTAGGATTATTACTTATCGCTTTTCAATAGGACAATTTGGGAAATCAATTAATGCATACATTCTCAAGGCTGTCAGTAATCAATGCAGGAAGGAATTCAAAAATTAAAAGAAAAATTTCATAGAAAATATAAAAGGGATTTCTTCCTCCTTCTCATTAGAGATAGCAGAGAACACAGGACTGCAAGAGGCAATACAGAAAGAAATATTACAGTAACAGAGGCAACAAACAAGCTTCCCAAACCAGAGAAATAACACAAGATAACAGAGGCAGAAGCTTAAATGAGATTTCCACTGAATCTCTTCTAGGAAAGCTCAAATCATATGAGCAACTGATGAAGTCAAGAGAAGTTGCAGAGCAGAAGACTCCTCCAACAGCAAGAAAGGAACAAAATATAGCTTTCAAAGCTTCAGAAGAATCAGAAGCTCCAACAGCAAATGAAGAACTTCTGAGTATCTTAGCCAAGAGATTTTACAAAATGGCAAAGAAGGACTTCAGAAGAAAGTCATCTAGGCAAGATGACAAACCCAGGTATGACAAGACACCCACTAAAGAAATTGTTTGTTTTGGGTGCAGGAAACCAGGACACTTCATATCAGAGTGTCCAGAAAATCAAAAGAAGGAAAGAAGAAGAGAGAAAGACTCCAGGAAGCATCACTACATCAAGTCATTCTGCAACAAGCATAAGATAAAAGAGAAAGGCTTTGTGGCTGAGACCTGGAGTGACACTGAAGAAGAATCTTCATCCTCTAGCTCCAGTGAAGATGAAGAGGAGGCAAAGGCAAGGGAAGTTTTCCTCATGGCTATCAATGCCTCCTGTAGTCCATCATAAGCTGAGCAGTCAAATAATGAAGAATCATCAGAATCTGAGGTAGATCAGGTATTGTCTTCCTTTGATAACAATTCAGAAAATTTCAAAACTGAATTTAAATCTTTATGTATAGATTTAATTAATCCTGAAAAAGAAATTAAAGTTGTTAGGGAAAAATTAACTAATCAAGAAAACTTGATTTCTGAAAATATTAAAGTGAAAGATGAATTAACTCTAGCAAATGAACAAATCATCTCACTAAAATCTAAATTAGCTGAGGCAAGGCAACTTGAAGAATCCCTAAATGGGAGAAGTACCAAGCTGATGGACATCACAACCATAGTGAATGCCAGACTAAATGGGAAGTTGGGCTTAGGTTCTTCATCAAGCCAACCCCCACTAATTCAGAAAAATATATTATCAACACCTATAAAATTTGTTTCAGAAAAAGGAAAAGATATGATAGATAATAATAATAATGTTAAACAAACAGAGGTAAAACCAAAGAATAAGAAAAGGAAAAAGAATAAGAAAAATCCTAATTATAACAATGTTCAATAGATTTCGTCGAACTCAGATCGACGAAATGTGTACAGTTCATTGAACTCAAGTCGACGAACTGCGAACGCAAATTTTCATCATAATTATTTGTTGAACTATGATCGACGAAACCAGTATGGTTCGTCGAACCGAGATCGATGATTTTGGGGCCCAGAGAATGAATACTTTCATTCTCTGAGTGGAGTTCAACGAACTCATCCCCATTCGTCGAACTCAGATCGACGAATTCACTTGAATTCGTCGAACCCAGTTCAAGTTAATAGAAACTTTAATTTTCCTCGAACTTATAATCAACCAAGATCTTCTTTTAATCAATTTAATAAATGGATTATTCCACTAAGAAGATATCATCCTTTAGGTTATAAATGTCAACATAAAAACTCTTACATTTCCAGTTTTAGTTATGTAAAGAAATAAGGACCCAAGGTAACCTGGGTCAAGAATAGCAAATCTATTTTATTGCAGTGAAAGACTATCCCACCACAGAGCAACAGTGGTATCTGGATAGTGGTTGTTCAAAACACATGACTGGAAACAAGGACAACCTAATCAACTACAAGTCTAAGTTAGGACCCAAAATAATATTTGGTGATTCCAATTGTGGTCAGATTGAAGGATATGGAAAGGTCAAGATTGGAGCAGTCACCTTCAGGAAGGTAGAATATGTAAATGAACTAAAGCACAACCTGATATCCATAAGTCAGTTATGCGATGAAAGGTTTCAGGTATCCTTTAATAAAACTTACTGCATTATTATTTCAGTAGATAACCATGTAGTATTGACAGTAACTAGAGTAGGAAACATTTACATAGTTAACTTTAAGTCTGCAAAATCTGAAATATGCTTATTCAATCAAACCAGTAATAACAATGACCATTGGCATAGGAGATTAGGACATGACAACTTAAAAAATATTGCTAAACTCTCTAGGGACAACCTTGTTAGAGGATTGTATTCTTGCCCCTACAAGAAAGAAAGCCTTTGTAGGGCTTATTAATTAGGCAAGCAAACTAAAAGTAGTTTTAAATCAGTAAATAAAAGTGACTCACCAAGAATATTATACTTGCTACATATGGACCTTTTTGGCCCTATTGTTGTACAAAGTCTAGGAGGGAAATTTTATACTTTAGTGATTGTAGATGACTTCTCAAGATTCACTTGGGTATTCTTTCTGAGATCTAAGTCAGATAACTTCAAGGTTCTTACAGATTTTCTCAAGAACATACAGATTGAGTACTCTACTCCTGTTACATTGATCAGAAGTGATCATGGTACTGAGTTTGATTCTCTTCTTATTAAAGAGTTCTATGAGAAGGAAGGTATCAGGCACTGCTTCTCAGCTCCTAGAACACCTCAACAAAATGGAGTTGCTGAAAGGAAGAATAGAACCCTAATTGAATCTGCAGGTACATTACTTACAGATGCTCATTTGCCCCTATCTTTTTGGGCAGAGGATGTGAGCACAGCAAATTATGTACTAAACAGAATTTTGATACAGAAGTTTGATACACAAGCTTAAAAATAAGACTCCTTATGAGGTACTTAAAGGGAAGAAACCTAAAGTAGACTACTTTAACTTTTTGGTTGCATATGTTATATTCACAACAATAATAAGAAATATAATAGAAAGTTTGAAGCCAAGGCTAAAATGAGAATTTTTCTTGGATATTCCCAAGTAAGGAAGGCTTATAGGGTTTATAATAAATCAACCATGAAAATAGAAGAATCTATTCATATTTCATTTGATGAGGCTAACATGTTTTATGAGGAGAAAGAAATTTCTACCAATAGCACTTTGCAGGTACCTCACTTGTATGAGAAATTGGATGAATTGAATCTCACCCAAGAGGCTCCATCATATCCTTCTCCACAAGTTGAAGAAGCCAGTGAAGATGAAGACACTGAACATAATATAGAGCCAACAATAGCTGTAATTCCACAAGAGGAATTAAGTCCCCAAGCTGTTGCTCAACCAACTCCTCCTACTGAATTTGTCACACTTAGAGATCACCTTGTATCTCAGGTGATTGGAGACATTTTAGTTGGTGTGCAGACAAGACATCAACTCCACCAGGACATGATGCATGTCTGCTTCATATCTCAAATTGAGCCCCAATCCATCAAATATGATGAGCAAGATCCACACTGGATTATTGTAATGCAAGAGGAGCTCAACCAGTTTGAGAGATGCAGAGTTTGGGATTTAGTTCCAAGACCAAAACACTACCCAGTCATTGCAACTAAATGGGTATTTAGAAACAAGCTTGATGCTCAAGGTCTTATCATAAGGAACAAGGTCAGACTAGTTGCTCAAGGATACAGACAAGAGGAAGGCATATACTATGACCAGACATTTGCGCCAGTTGCAAGGATTAAAGCAATCAGAACTTTTCTAGCCTATGCAGCCTTCAAAAAGTTCACAGTGTACCAAATAGATGTCAAGAGTGCATTCCTTAATGGTGAACTTAAAGAAGAGGTTTATGTAAAACAACCACCAGGTTTTATTTCTCCTATTCACCCCTCTTATGTTTTTAAATTGCATAAGGCTCTCTATGGTCTAAAGCAAGCTCCAAGACCTTGGTATGAAACCTTAGCTAGCTTTCTCTTAGAGCATAAATTTTTTAGAGGCAAAGTAGATAGGACTTTATTTATTAAGCATCATCATGATAAAATATTATTAGTACAAATATATGTAGATGATATTATATTTGATTCTATAGATTCCAAACTATGCAAAAGGTTCTCCAACCTTATGCATTCAAAATTTGAAATGAGTAGCATGGGTGAGCTCTCCTACTTCCTTGGTCTCCAAGTGAAGTAGACACCTGATGGCATCTTCTTATCCCAATCTAAATATGCTAAGGAGCTAATTAAAAAGTTTGGGATGGGTGATGCTTCGGTAAAGAAAACACCTATGACTACTAATGCTGTAATTGATTCTGATGAACGTGGGAAACCTGTAGATCAGAAATTATATAGGGCCATTGTTGGGTCCCTATTATATCTTACAGTAAGTAGACCAGATATTATATTTGCTACATGTCTTTGTGCTAGTTTCCAGGTGAACCCTAAAGAATCTCACCTTATTTTCTTAAAAAGGATTTTAAGATATATGAAGAGTTGCCCTAATCTAGGACTCTGGTATCAAACTGAGTAAGAATTTGAGTTAATTGGATACTCTGATGCTGACTTTGCTGGATGTAGAGTAGACAGGAAGAGCACATCAGGGACATGTCAATTCCTTGGTGATAGGCTAGTGTCATGGTTTTGCAAGAAACAAACATCTGTGTTCATCTCAATAGCAGAAGCTGAGTATATTGTTGCTAGCAGTTGTTGTTCACAGATGTTGTGGATTCAAAACTAACTCCTAAATTATGGTGTCAACTTAAATAATTCAACTCTACTGTATGATAATACAAGTGTAATTTCTATTGCACAAAATCCAGTGCATCATAGTAGGACAAAGCATATAGATGTAAGGCATCATTTCATTAGGGAGTGTGTAGATAAAAAGAAAATTAATCCCACCTTTGTATCTACTAATTTGCAAAAGGCAGATATCTTCACCAAACTCTTAGATGAGAAGAAACATCTGTTCTTTATGAATCAGCTAGGTATGATCAATGGTGATGCATTAATTTAATTTTCTGTCTGTTGTCGAAGAATTTGCCTCAATTCGTCGAACGGAGATCGACGAACTGAGAAAAGTTCTTGAGAAATTCGTCGACCTGAGATCGATGAACTCTCTGTGCGTGAAGTTCTATTCGTCGAACGGAGATCGATGATATTGCTTCAGAAAATGTTTCGTCGACCTGAGATCAACGAATTGTTTTTGCTTCTTCTGACTGAGATCGACGAACTCTTTTGTCAATAAAATATTTCGTCGAACGCAGATCGAAGAATTTTTTTATTTTTTGTCGGACGGAGTCTGCCGCTTCATATTTTGAAAACCATATATCTAGGTTTTCTTCGAGCTCCGTCCTGCGCTTTCTGTTCCCTTTGCACTTGATCTCTCTATTTTCCTTTGCAGGCAAATAATGGCAATTCCAGCATGCTCTCTGGCAGCGATGAAGTTTGATATGGGATTCGACATCGACTTTGAATCCTTTCAACATTCAGACCAAATCTTTTTGGACATACTAAAATTGTTTGAGGAACAAAATCTGGAGAATTTCATCACCAATAGAATCAAGATAGCGGCGACAGAGATTAGAGAATGGGTATTCACTTCCACCACTCTAGATACAAATACAATGACCGGCACTATATCCGGTAATCAAATTTCTTTAATCCCCACCGTATTATCTGAGATTTTCGGTTTGCTGAATGGTAATGAAGATATTGAGATGGACAACACTAAATATGAGAACATGTTGATAAAAATGGGTCATACTTGAGAGAACCCAAATAAACTACTTACGAAAAATTTATCTTCTGAGTATAAATTTTTGGCTGATTTTGTCGGGAAGGTTCTGTTGGGCAAACACACAGCCCATGACTACGTCACCAGGCACCAGTTTCTAGTGACAAGTGCTCTAGTTGAGAAGAAAATAGTTAATTGGGCAAAACTGCTGTTTGATTTGATTAAGAAGAAGAATAATAAGAAGGAAGTTTGTTTTGGAAGAGTACTGGGCATATTCCTAAATAAAAAGGCATCTGAATCCCTGGTCTCCCAGACCATATTCATCAATGCCTCCAAAAGGCTGACATTGCCTTATTTGGAAGGTGTGAGAGGACCATCTCTAAGCCATCCAGTGCTACCTCCTCTTCCACACCTTCTGAGGGCATAAGGGCTGTACCAGCCACTCCCCACCCTATTGTTGATGAAGTTTCCATTCATCATTCTCCTTCAACAACACCTCTTCCTACAACAACACCTCCATCTTCTCAGTCATCACCTCCTCCTCAACAAACACATGCCTCACCAATACATCCACCAACACTAGTTTCATCTCCATAACACATCACACCTCCTCCATCTCCACTACCACCGCATCTAAATGATATACATCCTGAAACATTCATGTCATCCCCCACTTTTAATCTGCTCACCTCCTTACCATCTACACCTACTTCATATGTACATGACAATTCCACTCCAATATAATCTCCTACTGCATCACCTTCACAGGATGACATCATACCAGATGTCCCTCCATCTGATGTTATTCCTTCCCCTCATCCATCTATATCTACTTAAACTCCACCAGAGTTTATGGATATGGATTCTCCCTCCCTTTCCACCATCCTGGAGCACATCACTCTAGTGATCAGGCAACTCATGGCAGAGGCAATCACACCTCTTGCTGCCTCCATTTCTTCTCTTGATGTATTGTTTGTTGTCTCCTCTGTCCCTTCTTCTTCTAGGGGCCTGGTTCCAATATCCACTGAAATCAGGCAGTGAGAGATGCTCAATGAAGAAGCAGTTCCAGATCCAGCAGTAGCAGCAGTAGCAGAAATTTTGCAGATAGTTGAGCCTGCAGATGCAGAGAAAGATGTATATATGCTTACAGAGGTTGAGACAGTGACAGTTTATATAGTAAACTTGCCAGAAGTTTTAACTGTTGGTGATTGTATTATCAATCGCACAGTTGATTTACTTCAGTTATTAAATTCTTTTGATACAGTTCATCTTAATCATCTTCCAGAAGTCTGATCAAAGCCTTCTATGGCTATAGTTCCCTATACTTCTCCAATAAGTCCTGCAGTTGCTAAGTAACTCAAGGCCAGTTTTGTTGTTCCAGTATTCACAGAAGAACGTATGATTGAGAATGTTCTTGAATCAGTTTCAGCCCCCAAGGTAATTTCTCCTCAAAAGGCTATCTCTCCTCCTACATATAAAATGGATGACAGTCCCCTACCAGATCTAGATGAAATTATTATGGTTAATATAGCAGAAGAAAGTTTAACTACTCTTGAAAATGTTGCTAAACCTGAAGTTACAAAATCTCAAGTACTGCCTCAGGCTGAAAAACAAATTTCCAAAGATATTTTGAAAGCACTTGATGACTTATATGACAATCCTCTAGGATCATCTGATGATGATGAAGATTCTGATGAATCTGACAGTTCTAAGGCCAAGAAGAAAGTTGTTAAGAAAGGGAAAGTTGTTCCTAAAGCTGCCCCCAAGCTAAATCCCATCCATGATACTACCTACTACATACTGCAGAATATCACTCCTTACCCAGGGATGCCCTCATGGACGTGGCTTTCCAAGAATGAGCAGAAAGCCAGGAAGAAGAGCAGAAAGTACTCTCCTCCTCATCCTTCTCAAAGGAACTAGAGAGGTCCTCCTCCTCCAGCTTTTGGTGCTTCAGGAAGCATTTCTCAAAGATCTACATCCTATACTCAAACTTATCAAAGACAGCATGATAGATCTTCTAGATCTCAATTTCATGGAAGCAGTCAGCATAAACATTCAAGCAGTAGCAGACAGCAACAACAGTAACAGAAAGTATCTGTAACTGATAAATCTGAAAAAGACAACAGTCCAAAAAGGCCAGAATCACCACCAATTCCATTTGTAGATCTTGAACAAGAAACTACTACAAGAATGGCTAGATTTCAAGAATTAGTTGGACTGTCCTTGATCAACAAAGCTAAAGCTGAAGGCAAAGATCCATCACAGTACACTACAATGTCAACCTACAGGAAAGAATAACTTAAAAGGTATAATAAGGCTAATAAATTCTTCAATGTAGATGCTTATATGAACTTGCATCCAGAGGCTGTAGTTCCCAGAGCCACTTCTCTCAATATAATTGGAGCAACTGACATGACAATGTCTAAAAGAGAAGCTGTCAATCCCAACAGAGATATCAAATTCACACAGCCCTTTGAGCAAACTAACAAAGCTGATAGAGGAAAGGTAAAGAAGAATAAGTGAACATTTTGTTTAGTTTTGTATTTCTGAACTCTAATTGTTAAATCATGAAGCATCTATGTACATATCTGCTGAATGTTTCAATTTTCTACCGGATATATTTATTTTGCTTTGTGATTGTTTTTCTTTCATTTGTATTAGTGACCTCACCCGAATAGGGGGAGATTGTTGGATTTTTAGTTTGGATTTGGGCTAGGTTCACTAATTAGGATGTATCTGACCCATATTGTATATCCAGGGACAAGTCTTTGAGTCTTAGAGTTTAGACTAAGTCATTAGGTTCAACCTTCATGGACCAACCAGCAAAAGACTTCAGGAGACTCGAGACTTAGAAATATCCATACTTTAAATTATCAGTTCGATATTCTTCGAACTCAGCTCGACGATCGTCATTTGCAGATCGACGAACTCAGAAATCATTCTCTGAGCTGAGCTCGATGATATTCGAGCTCAGGTCGATGAAGTCTGGAGTTCAGCTTCAACACATTCTTTCTAGTTTACTTTCGCTGAACTCAGCTCGACGAAGACAGATTCTGTGCTCGACGAACTTGGACCATTGATTTGGCAAGTTATTCACAGAACACAGTTCGCTAAGCTCAGGTCGACGAACAGGATTTCTCAGATCGATGAACTTGGATCTCCGGTCGACGAAATCTATTCAGAGGTCGACGATTTTTTTCCAAGCCTGACTTAGAGTTTTTCCCTCTTTTCTGTCCTTATTTTATATAATATTTAGTAATAATTATCTGAGTAATTAATGCATATATTCCCCTGAATATAGCCATTATTGTCAGCATTAATTATGGTCTTCATCAGGGTTAATTACTTGCTTAATTTATTGGGACAGTTGGGAAACTCATTAAAGACAATATTCTCCAGCCGTATTTCATTCTCTAGGCAATCAGCAATCAATGCAGGGAATTCAAAATTCAAAGTATAATTTGACAGAGAATATAAAAGAGATTTTTCTCTTTTCAGCAGATAACAATAAGAGAAGATTTACAGAAACATACAAAAGATCATCTGCTTCTTCTCTATGCAGAAAACATCCAGTTTTCTCCTTGATTTTACTGAAGACTGAAGAAGAACAACAAACATATATCAAGAGTCTTCTTCAACTTCTCTCTAGGAACATTCAAGGACAACAATCACTCAATCAGTCAAAAGTTCCTGGACATCATTTCAAGATAAGGCAGAAGACCTACACCCTGAGCAAGGCTCCAAGTGATTTTAGAAGGAGCACTTGACAATAGCAATCCACTAAGTCTTCTCTGTTGATTAGAGAAAGAGAAGACATCATCAACCTCTCTCACCCCTGTACAAAGAGTTTATTAACTCTCTTCAAAAGTTTATTCTTGGTTTTTGGGCACCTGATCAAAAGCTCAAAGGGTTGTGAGATCTCCCTGGAAATAGATCTTGTGGTGGCTGTCACCTGATCAAAAACTTGCTAGTGGATTCCTACCAGGGTGGTAGAAGAGTGGTTGTACCCAGTTTGGGGAACCACTATAAAATTCTTTTGTCATCTGGTTGATCATTTTCTGTATTGCTTTTACTTTGTTGTGATAGGTTTGCGTTGCTGTGTTAGATTAGATTAGTTTGCTGTGAAAATTTAGTTTAGTTTATATTTTTTTGATTACTACTATAGTATCACTTAATTTACTTTGATAATATTAAAACAGCCAAACTTTTAATTACTCTATTCACCCCCCCCCCCCCTCCCCTAGAGTAAATCAAATCTTCCCCCTTTTTTTCATAAGGCATATTCAGAAATGGACAGAGATGAAGTGATTATGTCCACCATGGACAAAAGGGCACAAAAAATTATAGCCAGTGTCATTGATGACTTAACCTTCCAAACTCTTGTACACTGCAAGACCTCCAAGGAAATGTGGGACACCCTTGTGGTCTACATGGAAGGCTCTGAGGAAGTTAGAGATGATAGAAAGTCCATGCTCAATCAAGAGTATGATGCCGTCAGGCAAAGCAAGTTTGAAAAAGTTGCATATTGTTTTGAAAGGTTCTTTAGGACAGTCAATGAGCTAATAACCTTTGGTAGGGTATTCAGCAACTATGAGCTGAATGTCATGTTCCTTAGATCTCTCACTATAGATTGTAACACCAAGATCTGTGCCATTAGGGAAATGGCTAAGCTAGCAGACACTCCTCCACCAACATTCTTTGGAAAGCTGCAGTCCTATGAAATACAGCTGGCTGTTAGACAAGAAGAGGAGAAGAGCAGCCAATTCAAATCCAAGGACAAGTCTGTGGCATTCAAGGTAGAAGCCCCAAGAAGAAATAGAAGAAATACTCCCTTACCACCAAGGATGGAAGTTGAATCTAGCTCAAAAAATTCTGAGCCAAGCTTATCATACAACCAAATGTCTGATAAAGATCTAGCTTCCTTCTCTAAGAAATTTCAGAAGTTCATAAAGAAGAAGGACTGGAGGAGCAGACCATCTTCATCCTCTTATCACAGGAAGTCATCCAAGGATGATAGGTATGTCCCTAAAACTAGTAAACAGATTTCTTCTAATGTCATCCGTTATTGTTGCAGCAAGGCTAGGCAGGTCATTGCTGACTGCACAGTCAAAAGAAAGGAAGAAGATGAGAAGAAGAAGAAAAAGCATCACCATCACCACATGGGCAAGAAGAAGGAGAAGTCCTTTGTGGCTAAGAAGGCGAGAAGCTGGACAGATTCTTCATCCTCAGATTCTGAAGATAAAGAGGAAGAAGATTAATATGGCTGATATCTGTTGCTGCGGTTCTAGGAGAAGAGGAGGAATATCCTACTACCGGGATAGGAATCAGGGCCCCTTTATCACACTCAGACAGTGATAATGAGGAGGATGAAGAAGACTATGGATGCCATGGTTTGATGGCAATGACTGAAGAAGAAAGAAGTCAGCCAGATTCAGAATTAATCAAGGTACAACCTATTTTCAATTCTGCATCTTCCTCTGACTATGAGACCAGTCTAGATACTGGTGCATCTTCATCCTATGATAAAGATTGCTTAGAATCTGAGACTGATGTCAATCAATTGATTGACAAGTATGGACTACTCCTAGATACTCTAAAGAAGAGCAAATTTCTTGCCAAAAGGCAAGCCAAGGAGGTAGAAGTCATAATGCCTTATAAAACTCTTTATAACAATAAATCTATTGAGTTCTATACGAAACGTCATGAGGTGTCTGAACTCAAGAAAGGTCTTTAGTGTCAGACTTTGCTTCTGGAAGAGAAGAAAATGCATATTAGATATCTGGAACAAAAGTTCACATAGAGATTGGGGATTGTGATTAACCCTTCTCAGTCACAGGGTCAGTTGCCAAAAGCTGCAACTTGCCCAGTCCCTAGGAAGCTAGGTATTAATCACATCAATTATTATTTCAAATCTGAATTCCCTGATAAGAGGATAGTGTTTCAAAAGGAAAATTCACCTTCTAAAACGGTCAAGTTTGCACCACTCCAGAAGGATCAATCAAATGTGTGCTCCACCAGTAGGGTGAAGGCACATGATCCAAGAAAGAGTGATACTGTTCACTCTAGCTACAAAGTTCAGGAGAAGTTTTTTAGATTTGGATCCAAATATCCTTTATCTAAATAAATGAGAGAGTCCACTAGATGTCAGTCCACAAAAATACATCAGGCCTATACTGGACCAGCTGTATTTAGTCCCCTAGCACCTTCACTCAGGAAGAAGGGGGCAGCATCATGTAATGCTCATCCAGCAAAGTCTGGTGTTGCTCACTTCTCTCATGGACAGCAATTTTGTGCTGGCCTAAATGGAAGATACAACATTCATAAATGTTGGTGTTGTGGGTAAGTGGGTCACTTTGTCATTGATTGTTGGCATAACCTTAATATGATTAGTGGATAGAATGGTGCTCAGCCTAGGCAGAGAGTTGGGCAAAAGTTTTATGATGCTAACAAGAACCTAGGACACAGTTATCACTGGGTGCCTAAGGGTAAATGAACTTTGTTTTGTAAGATAGTCCAATTACCTATCCAATTAAGACTTGATATTTGGACAATGGGTGCTCCAGGAAAATGTCTGGGACAGGATAGTTGCTCTAAGAATATACTCTAGGAAAAGCAACAAATTAAGATTGAGCTTGTCAAGAATGTAATCCTCAAAAGCTAGAGGAAGCAAGCCTCCAGGTAAGTCTCTCTCTCCTATATAGAGATTAAGTTTGCTAATTGATAGTCATGTTAGATGTGCTCAGGCTGAACCTAATCAAGCACACCAAATAGAAAACAGTGACTCAATTATCTACACTGTTAATTTTTGTAGGCTTCATTCTAAAAATCAAATATCTTATTAACAAGCTTTAAGGTAAAGAAATGCATAAATTGGAGTGCCAATAGGACTAGCTCATTAACATGACTAGGTCCCCTTCTATTTTAAATTAATAAAATTTTTATTAAGTCAAATAGATTGTACATACAATTAGTGAGGGAAGCCACAAATTAAATATGCAATGAATAAGTAGAAGAAAAATAGAGAGGCAGAAAATCAAAGCACTAAATCACCTGGTTTATAACATGAAGCATAACGCAATCGGTTAAAACGAAATGTACAAGTTTTCGGCTAAAAATGCTTAATTGATAATTGAACCCTTTTATTATAAATAGAAAGGCGACAAGAGAAGAAAAGCCTCTCCACTCTTTAAAAGCCTTAACCCTAGCCGTCGAGACTGAAACCCTCTCAGCGTCTTGCCCCACTAGAATAATGGCGTTAATTGTCATCAAGGAGCTCTAGGAAGGATACGAAATTGTGAGGGATGGGTTCAGTCATGCCTCTCTAGATATTAAAGCAGTAATAAGGATGATTGAAATCACAGGCCTGGAGTACACCCTATCTGAACCCTCCACCATTCATAAGAAGGAGTTAGTTGAATTCTTCTCAAACATTAAAGTGTCTTCCTCTCAGAACACTCTTAAATCTAAGATTGAAGATATCAAAATAAAGGTAACCCCAAAGAGACTAGGAAAGGCCCTTCATATACCCTCTGTCAACCCTAGCAAGGAAGAAGAGCTCATCATCTCGGACAGAGACAGTGCCCTCAGATGGTGTGGATACAATGAGGCCAAATCTGGGTCTCTTAAAAGAAAATTCTTCAATCAGATAGGTAAATTGCTAGCAGATATTGTAGGGAAAGCCCTTATCTGCAAACCTGGATCACATGACACTATCTCCAGGTCCATGTTTGATGTCATGACCAGAATTATCCAGAATAGAAAGACTTCATGATCTTCTCTCATCTATCAGAGATTAGTAGACTATATACCCTCTCCAAACATGGACAGAATTATTTCTTTATACCTAGTGAACACCTATCCTGATACATTCAAACAGGAACATGGGGTGAATATTCACTACCTAAAGAGAATGGAAGACTCTAGACAGATTCACTAGGGTCCTACCAATAAGCTAACCTTCAATAATAAAGGACTCATCTAAGGGCACAAGGAGGAAACCTACTGAGGAAGAAAGAACGTGTAGCCATGAACCTGAGCTTGGAGCATCCTCTCCAGCTGACATTGGTCTGTAGGTTGACTTATCACTCAGTTAATCCTCTGCAAACATTCAACTCCAGGACACTATAGTTCATGTTGATAAAATCCATGCCAGCCCTAGGTCATGATAAATGTCAAAGATTGGCAATGAGGAAGAAGTTGTTGCAGAGGATGAGGCAGATATGCCAGAAGATAACCATGAGCCTCCTTAAGCTTTAGATACTTATCTTGATAGATCAAGCCCAGAGAAGGATGCTCATTTTGAGGGAGATCATGATCAGATGGATCTGACTGATGACTAATTTTAGTCATCGTTTTTGGGTTATTCTAGTAGCTTATTTTCCTAAGTTTTTGTTACAATTATGTGTTTTTTGTATGCTTGTTATGATCTTCTTTTTAATATAATGTTTATGTTTTGTTTTGTGGCTATTTTATATTTTATGTTTAGCTTTATCTATAAATATTATTATATCTTGTATGTTATGTTTAATTTAATGTTTTATGTTTAATTTTATAACGTGTGTTTTATTTTGAATATAAATATTATGTGTTATGTTATTTTTATGTTGTATGTTTTATTTATATTATGTATTTTGTTTTGTGTATTATATAATCATTAACTAATGTTTTATTTTGCTTTATTTGTAGGTTCAAAGCCCATGCTAGTGCAGCCCTTTCACTTGATCAAGCCCAATTGGAGCAGCCCTCTTCCACCAAAACAGCCCACATGATGCAGCCCGGCCACTTATGGTGCAGCCCCTCTACATAATGCAGCCCCCTACATGCAGCCCTTGAAGTTTGGAGCAGCCCGGCCCTTTTCCTTGAAGCCTACATGATGCATTCAGCCCCTCTTCAAGCTTCCCAAGCCCATATAGTGCAGCCCACTTCATCCAAGCATGTGGCCGGCCACTCATTTTCCCCCCTCCCTCATCATTTAATGTCATACATGAACATTTTCCACCTATATGGCCGGCCACCCCTCTTTCTCTCCCTCTTTTATTTCTTTTTTTCCCCTTTATTTAAGCCACATTCATGCATGTTCCCTCCTCTCTCTCCTTTTTATTATTTTTCTCCACTCTTTATTACCATCCATCCCCCCTCTTATATTTATTTCATTTCTTTTAAATTTATATGCATGAATGTATCTTCTCCCTCTTCCTTCATTTAATATCATACATGAATCATCCCTCTTTCTCTCCACCTAATTAATATCATGCATGAACATTCTTCCTACACATGGCCGGCCACCCCCCCTTGCCCCCTCTTCTTCATTCCATTCTAGAACCTTCTCCCTCATCTATAAAAAGAACCCATATCCCATGCTTTTGAAGAGGGGGATTTTGGAGAGCAAGTGAAGTTCTAGTTCAAGAGAGTGCTTTCTTTTTGCTTACATGTTGTTAGTGTAATCTTTTCTTTTCAATTAGTGCAAGTTTTCTTATAGCCTAATCTAGTCTTTTTAATATTTTGTACACTCTTTTTATTTGCAAGTAATGAAATTCTCTTCTATGTGTTTCGTTTTTTCTTTTTGCAATATGCGTAGCTAATCTTCTTTTAGCATTTGATCATGAGGATCCATGATTTGAAATGAGAATTATTTTTATTTCATAGTTTTATTTTTGCGTAATTCTACTCGGTCCTTCTTTGATTTATTTTGTGTCGACTCAGTATTTCCGGTATACGGTAGTAGGCTTATGATCTCATATTCGAGTAGCCGAGAGGCTCGTGGATGTGAAAGATCACTCAAAGAAGGAAGGAGTTGAACGCAACCCTAGAGATAGGACGACGTAAATCCTCCGGATTGGAGTCAAATCCAATAGTGCGGATCACCTCGATAATGCAACTTTAGGCTTTTTCGGTTTGTAAAGAGATTTCGATCGAAAAGTCTATAAGTTAGGAGACTTAATGCTCTAGCGAGATTTTGTCTTATTTTCGGATCCGTCACGGCCAAGTTGGATTTGCAAATTTAAAACTATGCCTTTTATTTTCTCGTTTCATTTCATGGTGAATCAATGATCGAATGCTAGCCTTTTTTATATAAGTTTTCGTCTCGCAATTTATCGTTCCTTTTGCTTCTTAAAAAAATTCTCAAACCCCTTTAATTTTCCGGTAGGATAATAGTTAGAGCGCGAGTAGAAGTACTTGACAACCCCGTGTTTAAATACGACCTTGGTACTACAATTCGACAGGTACGCTTGCCTGTTCGGGTTTTGGCCCACCAAGTTTTTGGCGCCGTTGCCGGGGAATTTTCTTCGTCAATATTTTGAAAACGCTTGCGCTATTACTTCTACAAAAATCAAGAAAAAAAAATTATTATTATATTTATATATTTAAATATTTATAATCAACCCACCTCATTTTAATTTCTACCCCACCTAAAATCTCTCGAAAAGGGTAAGGGGCTTTAAGCGCCACCATTTTACCTAGTACCGGGCGAACCCTTCATCGGGTAGTCCTCGGGAAGTTCGAGAGCCAAGCCGTAAAAAAAGTCTATTTTCAAAAACAAAACAAAAAAAAAATTTCCTTTCTTTTCTCTTTTTCTTTCTTTTCCAAGCTTTCAATTTCTTTTTTCTTTCTTTCTTTTCCAAGCTTGCAAAAATAAAAAAATAAAAAATTAATTTTTCGCTTTCTTTTTGGTAACAGTTTTTCTTTATGGAATCGTCTTATTTTGGCGCATTTTGTAATTTTTGCGGGTCGCTTGACCACTTTTATTCTGAATGTCTTTCGGGAATTCCTCCATCTTTTGATTTCAATTTTTCTGGAGCAGGTCAAAGTGGCCAATTTGACCCTTACTCCAATTTTTATCCTACTTGGGAGATAGGGAACCCGTCTTATTTTTCTTATGATTTTGCCCCGCAAAGCGCCGCGCCTCTAAATTTTAATTCAATCGATAATGGGTATTTTGAATTGCAAACTTCTATTGATAATATTAATTCGCATTTAAAGACCATTATCGATTATTTTTCTCGTGAGGTCGCTTCGTTTTCTTCGTCTTCTTCTCCGTCTCCTCCAATTTTTTCATGTAATGAGTCACCGGATATCCCGGTGTGTTTTTTTCCTCTCGAGGAGGATAACTATTTGGATATTCCGGATTGTTTCCTTCCTCCTTTGGATGACACCTCTATGGATATTCCGGCATGCTTCTTACCCGTTGAGGATGACGAGACGTCTCTTATTTCTTCTTCTGAAGACGTTTGTGATTCCATTTTAATTTCAACTTCAACTGTTCCAAATCTTTCCATTTTTAGCGAATCCTCTTCTTTTATTTTAGATACTTCTTCTTTAGTTCTTTCTACCCCCCCCCCCCCCCCCTCCTTCCAAAATTTCCCAAGATTGTCCTTCTCCTTGTGAAATTTTCGTTAATGAAACCTCTTTTTCACTTTCTTTTATTCCTCTTTCTATTTCTTCTTCTTTTTTCCCTTCTCCTGTTGACGACCCCTTCTTATTTACTGCGGAGTTCTTCTATAACTCCATCTGTTCCTTTTTGGGCGTCCTTCCCTTGAAGATTCAACCGCATGTCGGTGCGATTCTCCACTTTTTCTTTTTTTTAATTTACTCTCCTAAGCGCATACTTAGGGAGTTACCACTGCACTTCACTTTTTATTTTCCATTTAGCTAACCAATAACGTCGGGCTCAACCGACGTTAAACAAAGAGCGCTCTTGGGAGGCACCCCTTGCTTATCCTTTTGCTATTTCTTTTTCTTTTTATTTGCTTATTTTGTTTTGCAGGAATAAAACATCCGGCGGTTCGTTTGGCTCCATCTTTTTTTTTCTCTTCCTTAGGCCTGAGCCGGTGTCCAGCTTAAGCATGGGGGAACGAAATCAGCATTCAGCCTTACGAATCCGGGGAAGTCGTTTTCTTTTTCAGTATTTACTTTATTGCACCCTCCTCCCTTTTCTTCTCCTTTTTTTTGTTTTTGTTTTTCTTTTGCATTGAGGGCAATGCAAAATTTAAGCATGGGGGAGGGTTTAGATACTTTCTTCTTCTTTTTTTTCTTCTTTCTTTAGAAAAAAATATTTTAAAACAAAATTCAAAAATTAGTATAGTTATATTAAGCCATTTTATTGTTTTTATTTCAAAAATCAAAAAATTGTGCTAAAATCTATTTGAAAAACAAAACCTAAAATTATTTTCTATCTTTATTTTTATGTTTCTTCTAGTGATGTGTAGGCCCGTGCGGTTCCTTAGTTCTATTTAGATTTCTTTGAATTGGTTTTCTAAATTTATCAGTTTAACATAGCTTAGTTTACTAGTTTCTTTTTCTTAAATATAGGCATCCGATTTTTACGTTTTAAGTTAGCAATTTGTAGTTATGTCTTTTTATTCGGTTAGTTGCTTACGAATGGTTGCTAGGTATCATTAGCTCTTTTTCATTTGCGAGGTAGTCTTTCTTGGTGTCTAGAACTTGTACCAAGCTACTCTCGAAGCATTTGCGCCGTTTTTACGTTCTTTAGAAATGATTTAGGCCACCATTTGAATAGTTTGAGCTTTTCTTGCCCACCAAAAACAAAACCCTTGCAAAACAATTTTGGGCCTTTTTCCTTATTTTCTTTGTTTTTAGCTCCACCTTTCATTTCATTATGTTCACCAAAGCCAAATATCTTTCCTATTTTTGCACTATAAATTTGAGCTTAAAAATTATTTTTATGGGAAGGGTCTTATTTTTGGAATGAATAGGAAATTCTCAAGCTTATTTTTGGAGCTTTCTTATCAAATGTTATTCAAAAGGAAAAAATGAGAAAAAAAAAATATATCATTACAAAATAAAAAAAAATGAATGCAAAAAGTTTATGTTTGGCCAAGTTTATAAAAGAAAAAAAAAATATATCATTATATCTTGTTGTTGTAGTTTCGTATTGGAAAAATGACATACTCACGTTTTTTTTTATGCTATGTCTATTTTTGAGCTCACCTTGGTTTAGTGCCTAAAACCTTCATGTTTATCTTTGATTCCACTTCCTAATCATTTACCTAAGCCAAGTTTTAATGCCTAGTAGAAGTCCTAATGATCTTAGAACTTAATTTCGCGTAGTGGAGAAAGTGTGAACGTACAAGCCTATGGCCACCATCATTGATGGATTTCTTTGGAGGTTATCTTGGAGTGTCTTAGGGTTAATGTTTATCTAGCAACCTAGTAGTTTGTTAATGCGCCGTTTATTTAGAACCTCTACTTTTTGTTGTCCTTATTTTCATTTATTTTGGATGCCTTGTTTTTAAGATTTAGAAATGTGTAGACTTTTCTTATGTTCTAATGATATTTTTAGGTCTCCACTTTCAAGTTTTCTACTGTGCACTTCTCACCCCACTAGTTGTTAACATAGGAATTAGGATAGTTTAATTTTTCATGTTTTGTTTTTCTTAATTATGAAACCTAAATTAGCTTTGTTTATTTTCTATTTCCTTCCCTTGTTTTCATCTTTATTTGCTTGAGGGCAAGCAAATGTCTAAGCATGGGGGAGTTTGATGACTAATTTTAGTCATCGTTTTTGGGTTATTCTAGTAGCTTATTTTCCTAAGTTTTTGTTACAATTATGTGTTTTTTGTATGCTTGTTATGATCTTCTTTTTAATATAATGTTTATGTTTTGTTTTGTGGCTATTTTATATTTTATGTTTAGCTTTATCTATAAATATTATTATATCTTGTATGTTATGTTTAATTTAATGTTTTATGTTTAATTTTATAACGTGTGTTTTATTTTGAATATAAATATTATGTGTTATGTTATTTTTATGTTGTATGTTTTATTTATATTATGTATTTTGTTTTGTGTATTATATAATCATTAACTAATGTTTTATTTTGCTTTATTTGTAGGTTCAAAGCCCATGCTAGTGCAGCCCTTTCACTTGATCAAGCCCAATTGGAGCAGCCCTCTTCCACCAAAACAGCCCACATGATGCAGCCCGGCCACTTATGGTGCAGCCCCTCTACATAATGCAGCCCCCTACATGCAGCCCTTGAAGTTTGGAGCAGCCCGGCCCTTTTCCTTGAAGCCTACATGATGCATTCAGCCCCTCTTCAAGCTTCCCAAGCCCATATAGTGCAGCCCACTTCATCCAAGCATGTGGCCGGCCACTCATTTTCCCCCCTCCCTCATCATTTAATGCCATACATGAACATTTTCCACCTATATGGCCGGCCACCCCTCTTTCTCTCCCTCTTTTATTTCTTTTTTTTCCCTTTATTTAAGCCACATTCATGCATGTTCCCTCCTCTCTCTCCTTTTTATTATTTTTCTCCACTCTTTATTACCATCCATCCCCCCTCTTATATTTATTTCATTTCTTTTAAATTTATATGCATGAATGTATCTTCTCCCTCTTCCTTCATTTAATATCATACATGAATCATCCCTCTTTCTCTCCACCTAATTAATATCATGCATGAACATTCTTCCTACACATGGCCGGCCACCCCCCCTTGCCCCCTCTTCTTCATTCCATTCTAGAACCTTCTCCCTCATCTATAAAAAGAACCCATATCCCATGCTTTTGAAGAGGGGGATTTTGGAGAGCAAGTGAAGTTCTAGTTCAAGAGAGTGCTTTCTTTTTGCTTACATGTTGTTAGTGTAATCTTTTCTTTTCAATTAGTGCAAGTTTTCTTATAGCCTAATCTAGTCTTTTTAATATTTTGTACACTCTTTTTATTTGCAAGTAATGAAATTCTCTTCTATGTGTTTCGTTTTTTCTTTTTGCAATATGCGTAGCTAATCTTCTTTTAGCATTTGATCATGAGGATCCATGATTTGAAATAAGAATTATTTTTATTTCATAGTTTTATTTTTGCGTAATTCTACTCGGTCCTTCTTTGATTTATTTTGTGTCGACTCCGTATTTCCGGTATACGGTAGTAGGCTTATGATCTCATATTCGAGTAGCCGAGAGGCTCGTGGATGTGAAAGATCACTCAAAGAAGGAAGGAGTTGAACGCAACCCTAGAGATAGGACGACGTAAATCCTCCGGATTGGAGTCAAATCCAATAGTGCGGATCACCTCGATAATGCAACTTTAGGCTTTTTCGGTTTGTAAAGAGATTTCGATCGAAAAGTCTATAAGTTAGGAGACTTAATGCACTAGCGAGATTTTGTCTTATTTTCGGATCCGTCACGGCCAAGTTGGATTTGCAAATTTAAAACTATGCCTTTTATTTTCTCGTTTCATTTCATGGTGAATCAATGATCGAATGCTAGCCTTTTTTATATAAGTTTTCGTCTCGCAATTTATCGTTCCTTTTGCTTCTTAAAAAAATTCTCAAACCCCTTTAATTTTCCGGTAGGATAATAGTTAGAGCGCGAGTAGAAGTACTTGACAACCCCGTGTTTAAATACGACCTTGGTACTACAATTCGACAGGTACGCTTGCCTGTTCGGGTTTTGGCCCACCACTGACAAACTTGGATCAAGTTGTCAACAGAATAGTTGAGTCTACACCCACTACAGGTAATACTCACACCCTCTTAATTAGTAGTGTTAATACAGCTTTAGCTAAGGAAATGTTTCCTACTATAGGTGTTGTAGTTGAGGGGGAGCCTTCTCAGATCCGTGCTTAGAATGTTGTACCTTCTCCTATGAGCAATCCTTCATCTACCCCCATCTCCAATGAGAAATTTCTAAATCAAAGCAAAGCACTCTTGGATGCACAGACCACAACCCTCAAGGAGTATGTTGATCAATCAGTTACCAAACTGAGGGATGACTTGACAACCAAAGTTAATGAAAATAAAGAAGAAATCTCTTACTTAAACAAACAAGTAAAAACCTGGTTTGATAGGGCTGGAACTGCTGGCATCAAACTGACCACCCTCATGCAATCCCTGGACACAAGCCAAAAACTCTCTACAGTTGACATAGGATATGTCAAGAATTATGTAAGTACAATTGATGAGGTAATCAAGGGTGTAGTAGATCATGTGAATTAGCATACCAACAATGTTGCCTTCCAATATATGAAGGAGGCAATACTTTTGAAAGATGAGCAGCTTGTTGACAATGAAAAAAATATTAAATTCTATATCAAGCAAGAATGAAGCCAACACCACCTCACTGCAAAAGACCATCTCTAAAGAAGGAAGAAAGGGGGAGAGTAGCCATGCTAAGGCAGCAGTACTCATTGAAGATCAAGCCTTTAATGTAATTCAAGGCACTAGGGTGGCACTACACCTTCCCCTCCAGGTCAGAAAGAGGCCAGAGGACCTAGACTTCCCAACACAAGCTAGAATTGCACAGGATGCACAGCTTGCTGCCAGAAGAAAGAGGGAAGGAACTCAAATGGCTGAAGAGTTCATGGCAAAGAGGAGAGATGAGAACAGAGATGATCCAGACTCTGAATAGCTAAGTGATGCCTCTGAATCCATCATTATCAATTCTTGGGTAAGCCATGGACAAATTTTAAAAAATATTGATTGTGTATATCCTTCTGAGGAATGGATAAAACATCTAGAAAGAAATTTACTAAGGGAAAGAGTATTCAAAGAGAATCTGGTAAGGAAGAGCAACCCCAGGAAAATGCCTTCCAGATATATTCCAAAGTCATTCCTCTACTTCAAGAGGAAGAATAAAGCAGAAAACTTGAAGAAGACTGCTGCAACCAAGGATGCTGGTGTAAGTTCAGCAAAGAATAGCTGATAGAAGACTACACGACTTAAGCTTATTTAAAAATTATCTAATCTATGTTTTGTAATGAATCTTAATAGTGTAAAAATTTCAAATTTCTATCAAGGAAATGAATCTGTTTTGGATCTGACTACATTGATGTGACAAATGTGCATGAAACTTTCACTTACATGTCTGTGTTTGATAAATAAGCTATTCCTTGACAGGTATCATACAATCACAAATTTTATCTACTACAATTTGACTAAAGATATCTAAATTAGTTAATGATTACGTTCATCTTAATCATAATGTTTATCTAATTAATGATTAATAAAGCTTTGGTTGTTAATCAAACTATCACTTTGTCAATGATTAATAATTAACCAGTACCATTGATCTTTCAATCATAGTGGTAAGCCATCTCATCCAGGAGGATTTATCCTATACTAGGTCGGCTAGTTGTCATGATAATGTTATCATTAGACCTATCATGATATTTCTTGTGTTGATGTACCTTAGTATGGATGGATGTTCTGCCTTCTTCAAATAGGGGGAGATTGTTTGGAATTGTGTCATACAATGTTCCTCAGGATTTGAAGGGTCATCACCAATCATGCTAAGAAGCATAATATATTTGATGTGTGCTTTAGTTTATGCATGCAGGTAGTCTATGATTGGACAGGTGAAGAAAATGAGTTTGGTAGTAAACTCAAATTTCGTCGAGCTCAGCTCGAAGTTCATCGAGCTCAGCTCACTGGTCGTCGAGCTCAGCTCAACATTCCTTAGGATAAGCACATGAGCTCATGTTTCAAATTTCATTGAGCTCAGCTTGAAGTTCATCGAGCTCAGATTTCAATTCATTGAGCTCAGCCTACAAATCGTCAAACTCAGCTCAATACTTGTTAAGCTAAAGCTAGAAAAATTAACTAAGTCAAAAAGTGATGAGACCGCTGAGAAGATAAGAGTTTGTCGAGCTCAGCCCACAGATCGTCGAACGCAGTTAAAGCCAGAGAAACTGACTAAGGCAAAAAAGCACTGAGACCGCTGATATAGTCGAGAAGAAGGAGTTGAGACCGCTGAGACAATTGAGTTAGCTGAGAAGAAGGCATTGAGACCACTAAGACAACTGAGACAAAACTGGCTGAATTTCTCTAAGTCCAGAAGCGTTGAGCGAAACAGGTTCACTCAACGCTTCTAATGAAGAAGGAAGTACTGAGACAAAACTACCTGGATTCTCTAAGTCTAGAAACTTTGAGTGAAGCAGGTTCACTCAATGCTTCTAATAAAGAAGGAAGCGCTCAGACAGTTAAGAGGAAATCCACTGAGATGGAAGATTGTCTCAGCAAAGAAGTAAAGACCGCTGAGATAGAACTGCTGAGACAGAGACTTGTCTCAGCTAATAAGAAGAAAGTGTTGAGACAAAGGCCTGTCATAGCTATTAAGAAGAAACTGCTGAGACCGCTGAGACATAACCGATGGGACAAATCAAGCAAAAATTCACAAGTCCAGAAGCGCTGAGAGCCACGACAGAAGGCTTTGAGTGACTTAACATCACTCAACACTTCATGGATTTCTTGAATATTCTCTAAGTCCAGATGGTGATGACCTTTACTGACGTCATCAAAGTCAACTCACATGTAGCCATTGCGGGAAAGCTGCAGTGGCGCCGAAAGTTGCCTAGTCCTTTTCTGAAGAAGGTGTGGCTCACCAAACTTTAGTTGGGGCCCACATACAAGTGTGTCGTTGATTCAAATCAATGCATATAAAAAGGAAAAAAGAAAGGGATTATGGCAACAAACATAAAATGAAAGATATTGAGCGGAATAAAGAAAATACAGAAAGGCGACTGGACATCATCTTCTCCATCAAGCTTGAAAGCTAAAGTCCAGTAGGGATAGCCGCCAACACAATGGAAGTTAGCTGAGCTCTTCAAGCTCAGCAAGATAGTTCTTTTAAGAACAGAGAAGCTGATTCTTCCATTCAACAAGCTGGTTGTTGCTCTTTTGTGCAGCAGAAAAGAGTTAGCTGTAGAAGAGGACTAATTGCTTCTATAGCAAGTGTGGTGGACTGAAATCTGCTCAGTCCAGCAAGGTATGTAATGATGCAAATTTTAGCATGGAAAGTTTTTGGGTGACATGTCCTCGGACACGGGCGTGTCCCAAGGCATGGCCTGCTCGGGTGCGTAGCAGTCGCGAGGTCGACGAAAAATGCATTCGACGAAGTGTTCAGGAGGAACACGCCCCGTATCACTGGCATGTCAGGGGGCATGACCTCCCCTGTCAACACTCAAGTTCTTTGGTCGACTAAAGTGGTCGATAGAGGGAACACGCCCTATGGCACTGGCATGTGCCATCTGACACGGGCGTGTCGGAGGGCGTGTCCCCCCCCCCCTCTGGTCGACGAAATTTGCTATATGATCGTCGAGTGCAAGTACACGCCCCGTGTCACGGGCGTGACTTGGCTGTCATGGGCGTGTACCCTGGTCGTGACCTATTTTGGGATAAGGCGGTTTGTGAACCGCTTAACGACACGGCCTATGACACGGGCGTGTCACAGGGCGTGTCAGACCCGAAAAGAGAGTTTTAAGCTTTTTTGTGGCCGTCCATTTTTCTTCAGCCTGGATCTAACAGCTGAGAGCCCTCCCTACTTCCTTAAGGCCGAGATTTGAGAAAGAAGTCTGATTATGTTCTTGCCTTGATCTTTCTAAAAAGCTTAGAGAGAGAAAGAGAGAGGAAGAAGGAGGAAGAAGAAGAGGGGCTGATCTCTGGTGGAGCTTGAGAGTGTCAACCTGAGATCCGAGGCCATCTTTGCAGAGGAAAAGTTATTGCGGTTCTTTCTAGCCAGATAGGAGTTCATGGCACCGAAGTGGTCTTAAAGGGTAACGATCTTTCTTCCTAGACATGTGAAGGCTTCCTTTTTAGCATAGGCATGTGATTCCCCCACCAGAGGGTGGCTTGTTGTGGGAGTCCTTGGGTTGATTCATGGAATCCCCACTTGGTTGACATATAGATCCGGAAATTGAGTACGGAATAGGCATGTTGTGTGAAGCCCATCTAGACAGGTTGGTCTGGATTTGTGATGTTGTATATGAACCGGAGAAGACTTCGTGATAATCGCGTAGTTTAGGAGTCGACGGGTTGGACCTGTGAAGGGAAGTAGCAGGAAGTACTGGAATGGTAATCCAGGAAATTACCCGTATAATGCTCGTGTTGCTTGTGTTGTTGGGTTTTACCTGTGAAGAGAGTAACAGGAAGTACTAGCGTGGTGAGCCAGGAAAGACCCTTGACATTGCGGAGTCACACCTGTGAAAGGGAGTAGCAGGAAGTACTGGTGCTCCCAAGAAAGATCTGTAAAGATTGTGTTATGAAATGGGTGTAAGAGAAATACCCCGGCTTGAATGCCAGAACAGGATTGGTGAGACCGACCCGCGCCTTTTTTAGCCGCGAGTATGCCGTACTCGGTGATGGCAAGGCAATTTGAGCAACGGGGATGGAGGATCCGACCGCGCTATGTCTATCCGACGTGAGACCTGAAAGTGTGGTCTGTTGGAGCGCATAGCAAGAGTCTTAGGCATGCGCGTCATGACACAATGGGGGGCTATGGGCCAATCCTGGTGTATAAGACAAGAAACTTCGGCTGCACACCATGGAGAAAATGCTCAAGTGATTTTCCATTGGGGTGCGACCCTGATACGGTGGTGGGACCCTGGTTCACCGGTATACCAAGAATGTTCCCTGAGTGCACGGATCGTCGGGTCGGATTGCTAACGATTGTGATGGTATGTGTGCATGAAAGCACATTATATGAGATATATACATGCTTGTGATATATGTTATGCATGCAGGGAAGAATACCGCTGCCCTGACAAAGGCGTAGGGTCGTTATAATTTGGTCAGCAGAATGCTAACCGTTGCCTCTATTTTCCACCATTGGGTGGAATGTCCGTATGCAGGTGTTGGAGAGCCGAGCGAGATGCATAAGGGATAAATTCCCAGCTACATTTGATGTTGTTGTTGCTAGCCCTCGAAGGCTAAAAGAAAATGAAAGTGTTATGTTTTCTTTTGATGTGGCCGGCCTGCGTGCCAATATTAAGGCCACTGTTTTGAAAGCCCTATAAGTCCATAAGGCCACCTACTTGTATGTGTAAGACATTCCTATCCTGTATAAAATGTGGAGTTTTTATATGTTGGACATTCAAGTGTGGAGTTCAAGTGTAGTGTTATAGGCTTCCGCTAGAATGCAATGTGTTAGGGTGCGCTGCGCTACTCTAGTATCACACCGTAACTGCACTGCCTGTTTTGTGGTCTATGTTGTAGGGCCCCGGCCGGAACTTCTAGTATAGCCTATGTGAACGGATGGGGTTGTTACATTTTTGGTATCAGTTGTTTTGGTCTTTCCCTCTCGAAGTCGTGGTCGACTTCTTTTGTGGGGTGGCGAGCACGTGTCTGTGCAAACCAAGTTAACACGATTGAACTCCTGAATGTCCATGGTAGGAATGCAAATATATATGTTTGAGGAACCTGCGTGTTCCAAACTTGTTGATATTGCTTGTGTCAGGTCGCTAATGTGTGTGTCTTGTCCACCTTTAGGTGACGCGGAGTGTTGCGAGGTAATCGGAGCCCCAGCGGTCTGATAAAAGTATGGCACCAGCCGAGGTGCCTACACCTCCGCCTTCTGTGGAAACTGTATGATTAGTTGTTGAGGCTGTATTTGCCATGATGTAAGGACAGCCGGTTGGGTAGGCACAGCAGCCCGTGAGGCCATAACAGGTTGCGGCAAGGCCTGAACCTAGAGTGGTTGTGAATCCTCGAGTAGTTGAGAAACAGTTAAAGTAGTTCATGAGTTTTCACCTGCCTACATTCTCGGGAGTGGGATCTCCTGTGCAGGCTGAAGACTGGTTGTTGCATGTCAAGAGGATTATGATGGCGATTGGAACAGAGGAGCATCAGAAAGTCACCTTAACCTCCTTACTGGAAGGAGAAGCTTGTTTATGGTGGGATGAGATGGAACTACATCACTTGACGGGTATACCATTGATACAAGTGTCCATGGAGGAATTCTCTCGGCTCTTCCTGGCAAAGCACCTCCCGACGGCACAGCGTATAGCCATGGAGAATGAATTCCAAAGGCTGACTCAAGGTGATGGTAGTGTGGACGCATACCTGCATGAGTTTACACGCTTGGGGCGGTATGCGGGTTCGATTTTTGCTGATGAGCAGAGGAAGACGAATAGGTTCTATGAAGGACTGCTGGACGAGTTGAGGTTCCTGCTTTCTTGTTCTATGAACCAAGGCTTCCAGGCGTAGTTGACACTGCGTGCGCGCTGTAAAAAGATATGAAGAGGGTGCAAGGGAAGAGGGCCTTGGTCGTGACACAGCCAGAATTCAAGGTACCCCGACCGATGAAGTCATTTTATAAGAATAAATTGGGCAAGAGACCCAAGATGACGGGACAAGCTCCTTCTTCAGTTGCATCGGGAGCAACTTCGGGGGCCACCTCAAAGTCGGATACTCGTACATGCTTTAATTGTGGCCTGGTGGGGCATATCGCCCAGGATTGTCGAGTGCCACCCAAGAGTGAAAAGAAGGCGGGAGCGTCATATACGGAAAAGGGCAAGGTAGTGGTGGAGTCCTCTGCCTCACAAGCGCAGCCCGGGTCTACAATCTTGGCATGTAGGAGGCCATCAAGCAGAGTGACATCGTCACAGGTACGAGTTAAATTTTGCGCATTGTATTGCTTATATTCTTTGTTTATTGCCTATGTGTATGCGGTTTATATGTGTGTCATGATGGTCACAGGCTTTGTGACGATTCGGAACACGCTGGCACGAGCACTATTCGATACAGGTGCTTCGCATTCTTTTCTGTCTAAAGCATTTATAGCGCGTCTTGGGATACCTAGTCGTGTGAAGACAGATAGCGTCAGAGTGGTGTTGCTGAATGGTTGTATGATGCTTGCGGATCAAGCTTGCGATGTGGCAGTGCAAATAGGAAGTTGGGATTTCTGCTTGACTACATCTGTCTTGCCGATATCGAAATTTGATGTGATATTTGGTATGGATTGGCTTGTGAAGCAGTATGCCTTGATTGATAGTCAGTCCAAAGAGATCACGTTGAGCCAGAATACCGAGCAGGAGACTAAGTTTGCGGGGATGCGAGGAGTGGGAAGGACGTTGATGTCTGCACTCCAAGTTATCAAAGCTGTTCGGAAAGGCGCGGAGTTATACTTCACGCTCATTCAGGCGGTGGAGCCTAAGGCCAGTGTGTGCGATTTTCCGATCGTGTCGGAGTTTACAGATGTGTTTCCCAGGGATCTTCCTGTGCTACCACCCCAGCGAGAGATTGACTTCATGATCGAGTTGGTGCCAGGTGCGAAACTTGTGGCCCGCTCGCCATATCACGTCGCGCCAAAGGAAATGGCGGAGTTGAAAGTCCAACTGCAGGAATTGCTAGAGCAGGGTTATATACGCCCAAGCATGTCACCTTGGAGCGCTCCTGTGCTTTTTGTGAAAAAGAAAGATGGTGGTTTGCGGTTATGTATTGATTACCGCGAACTGAATAAGCTGACTGAGAAAAATAAATATCTGATTCCGCTGATTGATGAGTTGTTCGATCAGCTAGTGGGATCGTCCGTCTACTCGAAGTTGGACTTGAAGTCTGGGTACTACCAGTTGAGAATCCGAGAAGGTGACATTCCCAAAACCGCATTTGGAACACGGTACGGGCACTACGAGTTCACGGTCTTACAATTTGGGTTGTGTAATGCGCCCTCAGTATTTATGGACTTGATGCACCGTATATTCCGCGATTACCTGGATCTATTCGTGATAGTGTTCATTGATGATATCCTGGTGTACTCGAGATCGGAAGCCGATCATGAGAACCACTTGCGGTTGGTGTTGAATACATTGAGGCAGAATCAGCTCTATGTCAAGTTCTCGAAGTGCGAGTTTTGGCTATCGTTAGTGGCTTTTTTGGGCCATGTGGTGAGTGGAGCGGGCATAGCAGTGGATCCAGCGAAGATAAGGGCCATAGAGGAGTGGCCAATGTTGTCTTCCGTGGCCGAGGTCTGGAGCTTCCTTGGATTAGCAGGCTACTATCGAAGATTTGTTGCAAATTTCTCGCGGATCGCTTTGCCGCTGACCACGCTGACGCGAAAGGAGCAGAAGTTCGTTTGGACACCAGAGTGCGCTCGAGCTTTTGAAGAGCTGAAGGTTCGGTTGACCACGGTGGCTGTGTTGTCATCGTCATGTGGTACCGATGGATTTGTAATCTATAGTGATGCCTCAGGGAGCGGCTTAGGTTGCGTTCTTCTACAAAATGGAAAGGTAATTGCTTATGGCTCACGCCAGCTAAAGGTGCACGAACGAAACTATACCGTCCATGACTTAGAATTGGCGGCGGTGATATTTGCACTAAAGCTGTGGCGACACTATCTTTATGGTATGAAGGTGGAGATCTATACAGATCACAAGAGCCTAAAGTACCTATTAGAGCAGAAGGACTTAAATATGCCATAACGAAGGTGGTTGGAGTCCCTCGGGGACTACATCTTCGAGATTCACTATACTCCCGGGAAGGGGAATATGGTCGCGGATGCCTTGAGTAGGAGAGCTCTGACACGGGCGAGCTGGTTGTAGAGGCATGATGAACGTCTCATCCAGGAGTTGGAAGCATTGGAGATCTCGCGTGTTGACAAGAATTTCACCGCCAATGCATGTTTGAACTGGACGGAGGTACAGTGTGACCTTGCAGACTGGATTCGACGAGCAACGGGGTTAGATGAAGATCTCCTACGCTATGCTAAAGATGGGACAGAGGGCAAGTTATCCTGGGATGACGGTCTTTTGTGGAAAGAGGGCCGTTTGTGCGTCCCGCATTTGGGTAAATTGAGGGAAGAACTGATGTATGAAGCGCATTATACGAAGTACTCAATCCACCCTGGGAGCATGAAGATGTTCAGGGATATGAAAAAGCTGTTCTGGTGGCCAGGGCTGAAGAAAGATGTTGCTCATTATGTGGCCAAATGCCAAACATGTACTATGGTGAAGGCAGAATGCCAGAAGCCGGGCGGTTATTTGAAGTCGTTGCCGATTCTAGAATGGAAGTTTGACGATATTTCCATGGATTTCGTGCATGGGTTACCGAGATCTCAGCGTGGAAACGACTCGATTTGGGTGATTGTCGACCGGCTGACGAAAGTGGCACATTTCCTACCGAACAGACGGGATGATTCGGTGGAAACTTTGGCAAAATTATATGTTGACCAGATTGTGCGGCTACACGGTGTTCCTCGGAGCTTCATAAGTGACCGAAACGGGTGGTTCACATCGAATGATTGGCGGTTAGTTCATCAAATGTTGGGCATGAAGTTACAATTCAGTACGACCTTTCATCCCCAAACAGATGGCCAAACTGAAAGGACCAACAGAACGACGGAAGACATGCTTCGGATGTGCGCCCTCGACTTTGGAAAGAGATGGGAAGATCATCTCTATATGGTGGAGTTCGCTTACAATAACAGCTACCAAACGAGCATCGGCATGGCGCCGTATAAAGCTCTATATGGTCGAAAATGTCGTACTCCTTTAGCTTGGGTAGAAGCGGGCAAAGCTAGAGTGTATAGGCGTAATGAAGTCAATGAAGCAAGCTCGACAATATGCACTATTCAGGAACGACTCTTGATCGCTCAAGATCTACAAGCGAAGTACTACAATGCCAAGCACCGGAACATGGAGTTCGCGGTAGGCGATTGGGTATACTTGAAGATCAAACCCTTCAAAGGCGTATCCAGGATTCGACGCCTGAAAATGTTGAGTCCAAGATACCTTGGTCCGTTTGAAATAATCGAGCGAGTTGGAGAAGCTGCATATCGGCAAGTTCTTTCGGCAGACTTGGGTTGATTGCATGATGTGTTTCACATCTCGGTGCTTCGGAAGGCCGTTAAAGATCCAGCTCAAGTGATCGTAGATGATCGTGTGCCGGTGGAGTATAGGCTAACAATGAGAATTAGGCCCATTCAGATCGAAGAACGAGCTGAGAAACAGTTGCAGAACAAGACAGTCGGGATGGTCAAAGTCCGATGGGACAATTGCGGCCATGAAGAGCTTACATGGGAGCGAGAGCAGACCATGCGAGCAGAGTTTCCCGAGCTATTTTGTAAAACGGTAGGCTCGTGAAACTTTTGTTGTAACATAATATTTGGATGTTATAACATTTTACTTGCTGGTTTCCTTCCTGTGTACAAATTTCGAGGACGAAATTTCTTGTAGGAGGGGAGAATTGTAACGACCCAAATTTCAGCATGGCAAATTTTTGGGTGACACAGCCTGGGACACGGGCGTATCCTAGGGCGTGGCCTACTCGGGCGCGTAGCAGTCGCAAGGTCGACGAAAAATGCGTTCGACGAAGTGTTCGGGAGGAACACGCCCCGTGTCACGGGCGTGTCAGGGGGCGTCACCTCCCCTGTCGATACTCAAGTTCTTTGGTCGACTAAAGTGGTCGACAGAGGGAATACGCCCCGTGTCACGGGAATGTACCATCCGACACGGGCGTGTCGGAGGGCGTGTCCCCCCCCCCCCTCTGATCGACGAAATTTGCTCGACGATCATCGAGTGCAAGTACACGCCCCGTGTCACGGGCGTGGCTTGGTTATCACGGGCGTGTACCCTGGTCGTGACCTATTTCGGGATAAGGCGGTTTGTGCATCGCTTAACGACATGGCCTGTGACACGTGCATGTCACAGCGCGTGTCAGACCCGAAAAGCGAGTTTTAGGCTTTTTCTTGGTCGTCCATTTTTCTTCAGCTGGGATCTAACAGCTGAGAGCCCTCCCTACTTCCTTAAGGCCGAGATTTGAGAAAGAAGTCTCATTATGTTCTTGCCTTGATCTTTCTAAAAAACTTAGAGAGAGAAAGAGAGAGGAAGAAGGAGGAAGAAGAAGAGGGGCTGATCTCTGGTGGAGCTTGAGAGTGTCAAGCTGAGATCCGAGGCCATCTTTGCGGAGGAAAAGCTGTTGCGGTTCTTTCCAGCCAGCTAGGACTTCATGGCACCGAAGCGATCTTCAAGGATAATGACCTTTCTTCCTAGCCATGTGAAGGCTTCCTTTTTGGCATATGCATGTGATTCCCCCACCAGAGGGTGGCATGTTGTGGGAGTCCTTGGGTTGATTCATGGAATCCCCACTTGGTTGACATATAGATCTGGAAATTGAGTATGGAATAGGCATGTTGTGTGAAGCCTATCTGGACAGGTTGGTCTGGATTGGTGATGTTGCATACGAACCGGAGAAGTCTCCGTGATAAATATATAGTTTAGGAGTTGACGGGTTGGACCTGTGAAGGGAAGTAGCAGGAAGTACTGGAATGGTAATCCAGGAAATTACCCGTATAATGCTTGTGCTGCTTGTGCTGTTGGGTTTTACCTATGAAGAGAGTAACAGAAAGTACTGGCGTGGTGAGCCAGGAAAGACCCTTGACATTGCGGAGTCACACCTGTGAAAGGGAGTAGCAGGAAGTACTGGTGTGCCCAGGAAATATCCGCAAAGATTGTGTTATGAACTGGGTGTAAGAGAAATGCCCAGGCTTGAATGCCAGAACAGGATTGGTGAGACCGACCCGCGCCTTTTGTAGCCGCGAGTACGTCGTACTCGATAAGGGCAAGGTGATTTGAGCAACGGGGGGTGGAGGATCCGACCTGCGCTATGCCCGTCCGACATGAGACCTGAAAGTGTGGTCTGTTGGAGCGCATAGCAAGAGTCTTAGGCATGCGCGCCATGACACAATGGGGGGCTACGAGCCAATCCCGGTGTATAAGACTAGAAACTCCGGCTGCACGCCATGGAGAAAATGCTCAAGTGATTTGTCGTTGGGGTGCGAACCTGATACGGTGGTGGGACCTAGGTTCGCTGGTATACCAAGAATGTGCCCTGAGTGTAGGGATCGTCGGGCCGGATGGCTGACGATTGTGATGGCATGTGTGAGTGAAAGCACATTATATGAGATATATATATACATGCTTGTGATATATGCTATGCCTACAGGGAAGAATATCGCTGCACCGACAAAGGGGTAGGGTCGTTATAATTTGGTCAGCTGTGTAACGCCCCAAAATTTTTACCATTTAATTTCGGGTTCGTCGAGAAGGAAAATTGGTTTCTGCAGGGGGCACACGGCCTGGGACACGGGCGTGTCCCAGGGCGTGTCAGGCTCCATTCGACATTTTGGTCGCGAAGTCGACATTTTTCGCTCGACGATGTGTCGAGACAAGGCACACGGCCTGAGACACGGGCGTGTCTCAGGGCGTGTCAAGCCCGTGTCGACGATCGGCCCGGGGAGTCGATGAATTTCGCTCGACGATGTGTCGAGACAAGGCACACGGCCTAGGACACGGGCGTGTCCAAGGCTGTGTCAGTCAGTCGACGAACTTCGCTCGATGAAGTGTCGAGACAGTGAACACGGCCTGGAGCCCAGGCGTGTTGAGTTAGACACGGGCAAGGACATGGGCGTGTCCAGTACCCGTGTGACTCTCGGGTTGTTTTCGGGGATGTGTCGATGGAGGCAGATGGCCGACCATACGGCTGTGTTAGTTGGAACACGGCCGTGTCAGGTCAAACACGGGCGTGTCGGATGCCCGTGTGCTGTTTCAGGAGCGTCGGTTTTGACGGCGAATGGGGGACACGGCCCTGGACACGAGCGTGTGTCAGGCCGTGTTCGGCCCAGTTTTATCATTTCAGGCACGAATCAAGGCCGTTCGTTTCTTTAATTTGGGATCCAACGGTTGGGGGTTGTTCCTGATGGGATATACACGGGATTGGACCCTTAAAGACCCTCATTTCTTTTGAGTGGTTCTCTTTCTAAGTTCTAGAGAGAAGGGAGAGCAAGGAAGAAGGTGAAGTAGAGATCCAGCTGTTGGAGAGGCTTCGGTGCTCCAAATCATGAGCCGAGTCCGGATCCTTGGAGGCTAGATCGTTGCAAAGGTTTTTATCCGGCTATTTTACCATGGCTAGGAAGAGGAGTCGGAAGGTAACGACACTTCTCCTCTCGGTTTTAGGATGCATGTCTTAGCATCTTTTCTTTTCTAGTTTTTGGGCACCAAACACTCAAATGAGAGGGGTCTGGGTCGCCAAGGTTCAAGAGGGACCTACGGGTCGATTGAGTCCGTCCCCAGCATGTTTTGCATTAGAGATCCGCTCCGTTAGTGGATTAGGCATGGTGGGTGAAGCCGTAGTCGCGACCGTTAGTCCGACTCGGTGATGTTGCATACGAGCTTTAAGGATTCGTAGAGATCTGTTGCGGCATGATGTCGTTTGTGATGTGGTGATGTTTTCCCCTTTTTCTCGAGTGATTACGTGTAGTCGGAACCGTACAAGGTTAGCTCCTTAATGGCGGTAGATGGTTTCCTTGGTGGACAAGGTTAGCTCCGCATGAGTAGTAGATGGTTTCCTTGGTGCGCGGGAACGCTGCAGTACAGATGAGGGACTAGGGTGGAATTGTCTTGGTTTGTGATGTGCCAAGGCGTGGCTGTGTCTCCGTGGTCGGCTGACTATCTTGTGACATACACGTCATGTATGGAGAGTGTCCCGGCAAGACTAGTCCCCTTCTGTGAGACTGACGAGAATGCCAAGCATGGGGGCAAGCCCGGGCAATGATGCCATGAGCGGGTGGGGTCCAGCAAGGCTTCTTAGAATCGATCAGTTGTGTTTGTTGGAATCCTGACATGAGACGTCAGAGCTTGCAGGCAAGCCCGGGTCTAAGACCTTGAGCGGGGGGGCCTTGGCAAGAGTTCCATGTGGCGGCTTGTGTGCCGTTGGGGGAAATTATGTTTCCCTCTTTGTTTGCGGCTTTATGCCAATGGGGAAATGATGAGTACCCAATTGATGTGATGTTGTGCTAGATGCATATGCTATAGGGTGCCTTAGGTGAAACCCGGGTGTTGCATTCATGTTGAATAGTAAGCCCTAATATTATATGCTCAACAGTAGAGAACATGTATGATGTTTGAGACATCCAAGCATGTTCCTTTAGTTGCTTTTCTTGCTTATTAATATTGCATACGAAGTGCTAACTTGCAGGTTGGAGGAGTACCCCGGGGTCCATTAGGGGCGGCCGGGAGGAGATGTGTTTGTTACACAGTTTGAGGTCAGCCTTTGCTGACCCACGTTACTAATAATTTTTACATGGCAAGGATCGCAAGCAGGAGCTAGCTCGCCGGCCAGAAAGGCCTAAGCCTCATGAAGTGTTGCCTTTTGCTGTAGCTTTACGTTTATGGCATTGTATGTTTATGCTCATTTTGAATGGCTTGCATGCCGAGGTAGACTAGGTGTGCTTATGCACTTTCAGGACTGATGTATTGTTTGAGTATGGATTTACTCTTATTGTAAGGCCTTAAGGCCATTTTGTTACTCTTGTAGGCGTGGATAACTTTTAGTCTTTTTGGTTGTTTCCACTGTGTTGTGTTTTGAATTTTGAGTTTTGGGTAGCTATATCATTTTATAATACTGAAGCTGTGGCGTCTGTATGTTGTGGGGCCCCGGTCGAACCCATATTATACGGTCATTACAGGGGAGGTGTTACAATTTGGTATCAGAGCCAGGTTAGATTCAAGGTCAGTGCATAGAGAAGTTATCCACATAAGAGTAACGCAGGACCATGAGTGTCCTTATGTTTACGTCTTGCGATTAGAGACTGATCCCTTGTTTCTTGTTTTCTTGAAGAGTGCAAGCAACGAGGCGGGTACGTCAAGAGCAAGAGAAGAACTCTCGGCGAGCAGTGCCACTACTCCAGGTCTTTTGGGCATGGGTGTAAACCCGGCCGACTTCTGTCGTATGCTTGCAGAAGCGATGGTGGCAGCCCAAGCTGCAGCGGCAGCTCAGGTAGCAACCCCTGCTACACCGGACACGGCGACGGCCGTGCCGGGCGGAGAAGCCAGGCGAGTGGAGCCTTTGGCGGAAAAGGTGGTTGTCGGACATGGAGACCGACACATGAAGTATTTCCTGAGCTTCCATCCCCCGTCGTTCAAGGGAGTTGGTACGCCAACGGATGCGGAGGATTGGTGGGTTCGAATTCAAGAGCTTTTGAGGGTGGCAGAGACGCCAGAAGAAAAGAAATCTGAGTATGCGGCGTTCATGTTGGAAGGAGATGCCAAGTTGTGGTGGGTGAGCCATAGCGGCCACCAGCTCCCTGGACGCACCCCGTCGGTGGAGGAATTTGGGGATGCTTTTCTAAAGAGGTACATTCCCGTTTTTACACGGTTGGCCCTTCAGAGATAGTTTTTGCACTTAATGCAGCGAGACAAGACGGTGGACGAGTATGTGCAGGAGTTCACCCGTTTGGGTCGTTACGCGGGAACGACGATGGCAGATGATGTAGAGAGGGATAACCTCTTCTACCAGGGGCTGATGGAGAATCTGAGGCAACCCCCCATTTCCATGAAGAGGGCTGGTTTTAATGAACTAGTTGAGGCTGCCAGGATATTGGAAAGTGATCTTGAGCGAACCCAACGTCGTAAGGGTTTCACTCCCAAGCTAGGGGAAGGGAAGCCTCCCCAATCCCAGGGAAAGTCTGAAGGGAGTAGGTGGAGGAAAAATCCTCACCCTTTCAGGTCTGGTGAGAAGTGCAAGTGGACGCCTGGAGGTTCTCACTCTAGGGGACCGCCAACGTGCTATAACTGCGGTAAGGTGGGGCACATAGCTCGTGTTTGTCCTCAAGGAGGAGCGGAGCAAGAGCCAAGGCAGGAGCAGACTATGCACTCCGGCCCCAGTGTCGCAGAGAAAGGGAAGATGGCGGAGTCAAGCGCCTCTCGGTTCCAACCGGTGCAACCAAGGGCCTACAACCTTGGACAGCAGGAAGCGATCCGTCAGACCAATGTGGTGGCAGGTATGAAGAAATTTAAGTTTAAATTTTGTGCTTCATACTTTTAGACTTTTATGTGTGATGTCTATGTTGTAGGCTTCGTATTAGTTTCTGGATACCCCGCTTGGGTATTGTTCGATACAGGAGCATCGCACTCCTTTCTTGCCGAGAGCTTCGTCCGGAGAATAGGAGTTGAGTCTTTCTTGGCGGACACGGAGCTGAAAGTGAGCATGCCCAATGGGTCATCCATGACCACCGGGGCCAAAGGGCGCATCTGTTGGGAGCTGGACGGAGTTGACTTCGTTTTGGTAGCAGCGGTTTTACAATTGGTTGAGTTCGATGTCATTTTGGGCATGGACTGGCTTGCAGAGCAGCGCACTAGTATTGATTGCCTATCTAAGGTAGTGACCCTAAGGATCAATGGGCAGGCGGAAGTCAAATTTGAGGGCCTTTGTGGAGTGGCCTGTTCCCTGATTTCGGCAATGCAGTTGATGCGGGCGGTTAACCAGGGTGGTGTAGCGCTGGTAGCGTTATTGGAGGTTCGTCTCTCCCAGTTGTCTATTGAGGAAGTGCCCGTAGTGGCAGAGTTCAATAATGTGTTTCCGGATGAACTTCTTGGAGCGCCTCCTCGACGAGAGATCGACTTCTCGATCGAGTTAGTGCCGGAGGCTAGGCCGGTGTCACGTCCTCCGTTTAGGATGGCACCAAAGGAGGTGGCTGAACTCAAAGTACAGTTACAGGAACTATTGGAGCAAGGGTATATTAGACCCAGTTCTTCGCCGTGGAGCGCACCGGTGTTGTTTGTAAAGAAGAAAACGGTAGTATGCGGCTGTGCATAGACTACCGAGAGCAGAATAAACTGACCGTTAAGAATAAGTATCTGATTCCTCGGATAGACGACTTGTTCGACCAGTTGGTGGGTTCGGTGGTGTACTCAAAATTGGACTTGAAGTCAGGCTATTATCAGCTGCGAATTCGGGACGAGGACATACCCAAGACTGCCTTTGGTACGAGGTACGGACACTTTGAGTTTACGGTGATGCCGTTCAGGCTGACGAACGCACCATCTGTGTTCATGGACCTTATGGATCGAGTATTTCGGGAATACTTGGATTCTTTTGTGGTTGTCTTCATTGATGACATCTTGGTGTATTCCAAATCGGAAGTGGAGCATGAGACCCACTTGAGAGTGGTCTTGCAAGTGTTGAGGGAGAATCAGCTGTATGCAAAGTTCTCAAAGTGCGAGTTCTGGTTAGCGAAGGTGGCATTTTTGGGTCACGTGATTAGTGGGGATGGGGTGGCAGTGGATCCAACAAAAGTGGAAGCCATCAGAGATTGGCCGGTTTTGAGGACCGTGGCGGAAGTCCGAAGTTTTCTTGGACTAGTCGGGTATTATAGGAGATTCGTGGAGAATTTTTCGCGGATAGCTCTACCCCTCACCTCACTCACTCGTAAAGATCATAAGTTTGTGTGGACTCAAGAGTGCAGTCAAGCATTTGAGGCACTGAAGGAGAGACTGATGATGGCTCCAATCCTAAGTCTAACGCAAGGGACCGAGGGATTTCAGATCTTCAGTGACGCATCGGGATGCGGTTTGGGTTGCGTTTTGGTGCAACATGTCAAGGTGATAGCTTTTGGGTCTAGACAGCTGAAGCCTCATGAGAGGAATTACCTTGTCCATGACTTGGAGTTAGCGGCGGTAATTTTTGCGTTGAAAATATGGTGACATTATGTGTATGGTGAAAGGTGGAGATCTTCACGGATCATAAAAGCATGAAGTATCTCTTGGATCAAAAGGACTTGAACATGCGGCAACGCAGGTGGGTTGAGTTTCTTGGAGACTACGAAGTGGCGATTCAGTATACGCCAGGTAAAGCCAATGTGGTCGAGGATGCCTTGAGTAGAAAGTACTCGGGGCAAGGGAATTGGATCGAAGCTCATGATGAGCGGTTGGTACGGGAATGGGAGTCCCTTGGGTTGGAATGTGTGGCCAGAGGCGAGTCCAGCGTGGCTCGGTTAAACTGGATTGAAATGCAGAACGACTTGTATGATCGCATTCAGGAAGCGACTTGGTTGGATGTGGAGTTTCAACCATATGTGTTGGAGGCTCAAAAGGGCGAGAGCAGTGCCTGGGAGATGATTGATGGGATTCTGAGGAAGGACGGAAGGGTTTGTATACCGCAGTTCGGCAAACTCCATGAGGAGTTGATGTTTGAGGCTCACTTCACAAAGTACTCCATTCACCCGGGCAGTACAAAGATGTACTTGGATATGAAGAAATCCTTTTGGTGGCCGGGGCTGAAGCGGGACGTAGCTTTGTATGTGAATCCTTGCCAAACTTGCGCCTTGGTGAAGGCCGAATGTCAGAAGTCGGGCGGGTTCCTGAAGCCCCTTCCAATCCCTGAGTGGAAATTTGATAACATCTCCATGGATTTTGTACATGGTTTTCCTATATCGCAGCAGGGTAATGATGCTATTTGGGTGATCGTGGATCGCTTAACCAAGGTGGCCCACTTCATCCCAAATCGAAAGGCGGACAGCGTGGGGAAGCTGGTGGAGTTGTATGTTCGCAACATTGTGTGACTGCATGGGATTCCTAAGAGCATAGTCATCGATCGAGATGGACGGTTTACGTCCAAGGACTGGAGATTGGTTCAGAAGAGTTTGGGCACGAAGCTAAACTTTAGTACGGCGTTCCATCCTCAAACTGACGGGCAAACCGAAAGAACGAACCGTACTATGGAGGATATGCTGAGAATGTGTATTCTTGATTTCGGCAAGAAGTGGGAAGATCACCTCTTCATGGTGGAATTCGCGTACAATAACAGTTATCAAGCAAGTATAAAAATTGCGACATACGAAGCTTTGTATGGGAGACGGTGTCGAACACCGATGTCTTGGACAGAGGCGGGAGACACCAAAATTTTGGGAAAAGAGGTGGTAGTTGACGCTTGTGAGTTGGTATGGACCATTCAAGAGCGTATGAAGGTGGCGCAAGACCGGCAAGCAAAATACTTTAATGCTCGTCATAGGAAGTTGGAGTTTGCGGTAGGTGATTGGGTCTATTTGAAGATCAAGCCGTTCAAAGGCGTCTCACGGATTCGCCGACTCAAGAAATTGAGTCCAAGGTTTTTGGGGCCTTTTGAAGTTGTTAAACTTGTGGGAGAAGCAGCCTATCGGTTGGCGTTGTCCGCGGAGCTGAGTGGATTGCACGACGTCTTCCATGTCTCCGTCTTGAGGAAAGCCTTGGTGGAGGCTAATGTAGTGATCAAGCCGGCATCGGTGCCGATAGAGGAAGACTTGAGGACGCGAGTCCGTCCAATTGCTATAGAGGATTCGGAGACTCGGCAGTTGCGGCATAAAGAGGTTAAACTCGTGAAAGTACGATGGGACAACTGCGGTCGTGAGGAGCACTCTTGGGAGCGAGAACAAGCCATGTTAGAAGAGTATCCAGAGCTCTTCAAATCATGTACCATTTAAGTTGTGTTCCCTTTTACTTTGTAATTTCGGGACGAAATTCTTTTAAGGGGGAGAGAGTTGTAACGCCCCAAAATTTGTACCATTTAATTTCGGGTTCGTCGAGAAGGAAAATTGGTTTCTGCATGGGGCACACGGCCTGGGACACGGGCGTGTCTCAGGGCGTGTCAGGCTCCAGTCGACATTTTGGTCGCGAAGTCGACTTTTTTCGCTCAACGATGTGTCGAGACAAGGCACACGGCCTGAGACACTGGTATGTCTCAGTGCGTGTCGAGCCCGTGTCGACGATTGGCCCGGGGAGTCGACGAATTTTGCTCGACGATGTGTCGAGACAAGGCACACGGCCTAGGACACGGGCGTGTCCAAGGCCGTGTCAGTCAGTCGATAAACTTAGCTTGACGAAGTGTCGAGACAGTGAACATGGCCTCGAGCCCAGGCGTGTTGAGTTAGACACGGGCAAGGACACGGGCGTGTCCAGTACCCGTGTGACTCTCGGGTTGTTTTCGGGGCTGTGTCGATGGAGGCACACGGCCGTGTCAGTTGGAACACGAGCGTGTCAGGTCAAACACGGGTGTGTCGGATGCCCATGTGTTGTTCCAGGCGCGTCGGTTTTGACGGCGAATGTGGGACACGGCCCTGGACATGGGAATGTGCCAGGCCGTGTTCGGCCCAGTTTTATCATTTCAGGCCCGAATCAAGGCCGTTCGTTTCTTTAATTTGGGATCCAATGGCTGAGGGTTGTTCCTGATGCGATATACACGGGATTGGACCCTTAGAAACCCTCATTTCTTTTGAGTGGTTCTCTTTCTAAGTTCTAGAGAGAAGGGAGAGCAAGGAAGAAGGTGAAGTAGAGATCCGGCTGTTGGAGAGGCTTCGGTGCTCCAAATCGCGAGCCGAGTCCGGATCCTTGGAGGCTAGATCATTGCAAAGGTTTTCATCCGGCTATTTTACCATGGCTAGGAAGAGGAGTCGGAAGGTAACGACACTTCTCCTCTCGGTTTTAGGATGCATGTCTTAGCATCTTTTCTTTTCTAGTTTTTGGGCACCAAACACTCAAATGAGGGGTTTGGGTCGCCAAGGTTCAAGAGGAACCTCTGGGTCGATTGAGTCCATCCCCGGCATGTTTTGCATTAGAGATCCGCTCCGTTAGTGGATTAGGCATGGTGGGTGAAGCCGTAGTCCCGACCGTTAGTCCGACTCGGTGATGTTGCATACGAGCTTTAAGGATTCGTAGAGATCCGTTGCGGCAAGATGTCGTTTGTGATGTGGTGATGTTTTCCCTTTTTTCTCGAGTGAGTACGTGTAGTCGGAACCGTACAAGGTTAGCTCCTCAATGGCGGTAGATGGTTTCCTTGGTGGACAAGGTTAGCTCTGCATGAGTAGTAGATGGTTTCCTTGGTGCGCGGGAACGCTGCAGTACAAATGAGGGACTAGGGTGGAATTGTCTTGGTTTGTGATGTGCCAAGGTGTGGCTGTGTCTCCGTGGTCGGCTGGTTATCCCATGACGTACACGTCATGTGTGGAGAGTGTCCCGGCAAGACTAGTCCCCTTTTGTGAGACTGACGAGAATGCCAAGCATGGGGGCAAGCCCGGGCAATGAGGCCATGAGCGGGTAGGGTACAGCAAGGCTTCTTAGAATCGGTCAGTTGTGTTTGTTGGAATCCTGACATGAGACGTCAGAGCTTGCAGGCAAGCCCGGTTCTAAGACCTTAAGCGGGTGGGGCCTTGGCAAGAGTTCCATGTGGCGTCTTGTGTGCCGTTGGGGGGAATTGTGTTTCCCTCTTTGTTTGCGGCTTTATGCCAATGGGGAAATGATGAGTACCCAATTGATGTGATGTTGTGCTAGATGCATACGCTATAGGGTGCCTTGGGTGAAACCCGGGTGTTGCATTCATGTTGCATAGTAGGCCCTAATATTATATGCTTAACAGTAGAGAACATGTATGATGTTTGAGACATCCAAGCCTGTTCCTTTAGTTACTTTTCTTGCTTATGAATATTGCATACGAAGTGCTAACTTGCAGGTTGGAGGAGTACCCCGGGGTCCGTTAGGGGCGGCCGGGAGGAGATGTGTTTGTTACACAGTTTGAGGTCAGCCTTTGCTGACCCACGTTACTAATAATTTTTATAGGGCAAGGATCTCAAGCAGGAGCTAGCTCGCCGGCCAGAAAGGCCTAAGCCTCATGAAGTGTTACCTTTTGCTGTAGCTTTACGTTTATGGCATTGTATGTTTATGCTCATTTTGACCGGCTTGCATGCCGAGGTAGACTAGGTGTGCTTATGCACTTTCAGGACTGATGTATTGTTTGAGTATGAATTTACTCTTGTTGTAAGGCCTTAAGGCCATTTTGTTACTCTTGTAGGCGTGGATAACATCTAGTCTTTTTGGTTGTTTCCGCTGTGTTGTGTTTTGAGTTTTGAGTTTTGGGTAGCTATATCATTTTATAATACTGAAGTTGTGGCATCTGTATGTTGTGGGGCCCCGGTCGGACCCATATTATACGGTCATTATAGGGGAGGTGTTACAAGCTGAATGATGATCGTTGCCTCTGTTTGCCACCATTGGGTGGAATGTCCCTATGTAGGTGTTGGAGAGCCGAGCGGGGCGCATAAGGGCTGAAGTCCCTGCTGCATTTGCTGCTGCCGCTGCTAGCCCTCGAAGGCTAACAGAAAATGGAAGTGTTATGTTTTCTTTTGATGTGGCCATCCTGCGTGCCAATATTGAGGCCACTATTTTGAAAGCCCTGTAAGGCCATAAGGCCAACTACTTGTATATGTAAGACATTCCTATTGTTGGAGTTACCATTGTGATCTGGAAGTGATCAAGCATGTAAGTGCGGCGTTATGTTGGAAGCTTCCGCTAGAATGCAATGTGTTTGGGTGCGCTGCGCTACTCTGGTATCACACCGTAACTGCACCGCCTGTGGAGGAATTTGTGGTCTATGCTTTATCATAGAGGTACATTCCCGTTTTTACCGGTTGGCCAGACTTCTAGTATAGTTTTTGCCTATGCAGCGAACAGACGGTGGGGTTGTTACAAGGTAGTTCACGTTTGGGTCAACGCGGGAAAATCATATCTGAGTCAGTTGTTTATCTTTACCAGGGGCTTAAATGAGGCAACCCCCCATTCTGTAGGGCTCTTTTGAACTAGTTGAGGTGCCAGGATTCAGTTTATCTAAGTGATCTGAGCGAACCCAAGTGTAAGGTTTCACTTTTATGCCTAATGCAGGGAAGGGACTCCCCAATCCCAGGGAAAGTCACTGAGGTAGGTGGAGGAAAAATCCTCACCCTGTTGGGTTATTAAGGTAGTATCCAAGTGGACGTGGAGGTTCTGAGCTGTTGGGCTTTATTGCCAACTGAGATACTGCGGAGAGTGGGGCACATTGCTCGTGTTTGTCCTCAAGGTAGGATCAAAGTGCCAAGGATCTGAGGTAGGACTATCCTCCCAGCCTAAGTGTCGCAGAGAAAGGACCTTGGCGGAGTCAAGCGCCTGAGGTCCAAGGTGACCGGAGAGTCACCTTGAGCTGTAGATCCGCGACAAGTGTGTCAGGTATGAAGAAATTTAAGTTGTATTTTGGCTTCATACTTGGAGGAGACTTTTATGTTGAGCTATGTTGTAGCTTCGTAAGTTTCTGGAACCCCGCTTGGGTACTAAGTTATAGGAGTGGTGCAGCACTCCTCTGCCGAGAGCTTCGTCCGGAGTAGGCGTTGTGTCTTTCTTGGCGGACACGGAGCTGAGTGAGCTGCCCAATAGGGTCATCCATGACCACCGGGCCAAAGGGCGCATCTGTTGGGAGCTGGACGGAGTTGACTTCGTTGTAGGCGGTTTTAGAAATAAGGCTGAGTTCGGTATTTTGGGCAGTGGATCACTGAGCTGTAGGAGCTCTACTAGTAGAGCTCTGAGGTAGGAGCCCTAAGGATCAATGGCAGGCGGAAGTCAAATTTGAGCCTTTTGGAGTGGCCTGTTCTATGAAGAATCTGTGTTATGCGGGCTGTTAACCAGGGCCTGAGGTGTAAGCTCTGAGGAGCATTTTGATGGAGTTTGTGCCTTGCAACAAATCAGTTGGATAGGTGTGAGGGAAGTGCCCGTAGTGGATATACCCATTTGTTTCCGGGAACCTTGGAGCGCCTATCGACGAAATCGACTTTATCGAGTTTGTTGCCGGAGGTAGGCCGGTTACTTGTTTTCCTCCGTTATAGCAGGATGGCACCTAAGGAGGTGGCAAGCTCTATATAGTTACAGGAACTATTGAAAACGGCAGGGTAATGACCCAGTTCTTCGCCGTGGAGCGACCGGTGTTGTTTGTAAAAATTCAAGGACCTATTCACCCCCCTGTATGCGGGTGATAGACTACCGAGAGCAGAATAAACTTGAGTTAAATAACTGATTTCGGATAGACACTTGTTCGACCAGTTGGGGGTTCGGTGGTGTACCAAAATTGGATTACCACTAGGCTATTATCAGCTGCATTCGGGACGAGGACTCACCGAAACACCTGTACGGGTTGGACTTTGTTTCGGTGATGCCGTTCAGGCTGACGAGCAATCTGTGTTCATGCCATGGATCGAGTATTTCGAAAGAATGGGGATTCTTTTGTGTATAACCTCATGTTCACTGAGTGGATCCCTCAAGGAGCCCTAGGGGAAAAAGGGCCCCATGACCCACTTGAGGTGGCTTGCAGGTGTGCGAGTGGGGCGGTCGGGCACACACTACCCAGTGTAACATCCCTCAGTGCGACTTCTGGTTAGACCCCTAGGATGGTTTTTGGGTCATGATTAGTGGGGATGGGTCATGATCCAACAAAACACTGGAAGCACTAAATTGGCCGGTTTGGGCGAACATGGCGGAATTAAAGTTTCTTGGACCACCTTGGTCTGCAAAGATTCGTAGAATTCCAATTACGGATAGCTTATGGTTGACCCTGGGGCTTCACATGACTCCATGACACCACCGTACAATATCTCTAGTTTGTGTGGACACATTAGAGGGTCAAGCATTAGAGCCATGAAGGAGAGACCCATTGGAGTCACAATCCTAAGTCTAAGGCCAAGTTGGACCAGGGATTTCAACCTTAGTGAGCCGGGATGCGGTTTGGGTTGCGTTTTGGTGAAAGTCAACTTAGCTCAATTTGGATCAATGACGACCTAAGTGTCAAATGACCACACCCTTACTTGTCTCTTGGCATCATGGGGGACCCAATTTTTGGCCCTAAAATGGTGACCCCATTCCTATGTGTAGTCACCAAAGTTGCTAATTTCACGGATAAACTCAACCCATAGTATCTCAATTTGGTCAAAAATTGAACATGGGCAACGCAGGTGGGTTGAGTTTCTAGCCCAATCGAAGTGGGATTCTATGCCAGGTAAACTAGTGTGGCGAGGATGCCATTGGTCTAGTAGAAAGTACTCGGGGAGAGGCACCTTTGGATCGGCTCATCAAGCGGTTTACGGGATGGGAGTCCCTTGGTGACTATGTGTGGAGAGGCGAGTCCAGAGTGGCTCGAGTTTCCCCAAATGGATTGAAATGAGAACGACTTGAGAGCATTCAGGAAGCTTGGTTATGTGGGCTTAATGGCCATCATGGTCATGGAGGCTCCAAAAGGGCGAGAGCCCCACTGGGAGATTTATGGGGCTTTTACTCCTCTGAGGGAGAGGAGAGCTTTCTGGTATAGGTGGTCGCAAACTCCATGAGGAGTTGGGTGGCTCATCCCCTTCACAAATTCCATTATTGAAACGGGCGTACAAAATGAAGTTTATGGACATTAATGGAGTTTTACAAAATCCTTTTTGGCCGGGGGAGTTACGGGACGTAGCTTTGTATGTGAATCCTCTCCCAAATTCCTTCTTTAAGGACCGAATTCACTGGAGCAAGGGCAGGCGTTTCTGAACCCGATTCCTTTCAATTCCATTGAGGTTGGAAATTTGATAACATCTAGAATTTGTAGAGGTTTTCCTATAGCCAGGGTAAAGCTCGGTGGCCGAAAATGGTGAGGAGGCAAAGTGTTGAAACCGAAAGGTGGCCCGGCTTCCAAATGTAGAGCTCGCGGACCTTGGGAAGCTGGGGGTGTATGTCTCGCAACATTGCCTACTTTGTTCCTGCAAGAAAAGTCACGACGAAAGCAAGGAAAAACAGTTTACCCAAGGGCTGGAGATTGGCAGGGAGTTCCCACCACAAACCCAGAAGATCTAAACTTTAGAGCGCTTCCCCTCAAACTTACGGGCCTGAAGCCGAGCTAAGAACGTACCGTACTCAGAAAGCACTAAATGTGATTTTGGGGAGAAGAGCACAGGGAGAAAACCTGCTTTCTGGGGTGCCCTTGGGTCCTATTTATAGCTTTTGAAATCCGTACTGCCAATAACAGTTATCAAAATAAATGACCTGAAATTACCAGAAGCTTTGTACCCTCGGCTGGGTCTGCCAACAGCCAAACTCCGCTGTTTTGAAGGGCTATGGGCAGACCAAAAGCGGGGGAAAAATAGTAAAAAGTACCTCAGTTGGACACCATTCAGGCGAGCTGGGAGCTCTGGCCAAGACCTCGGCATGCAAAATACTACTCGCATAGGCATTGTTGTCGAGCTCCACTGAGAGCGAGGGCGCGAGTTGCAGCCCGCTATTTGGGAATCAAGCCGTTCAAAGGCGCTCGGGGTCGCCGATCGACGATCTCTGGCCAACGCTTGGGGCCTTTTGAGTTCAGTAAACTGTGGGAGAAGCAGCCTATCGGTTGGCTGCCGCTGCCGAGCTGAGTGGTCTGCTGCTCTGGTCTGGTCTGCTCGCCTTGAGGAAAGCCTGGTGAGGCTTCTAGTGCTCGCCGGACATCGGTGCCGATAGGGGTTGTACACAATCCGTCCAATTGCTCTCTAGAGGATTCGAGCTTGGCAGTTGCGGCATAAAAGTTAAACTCTGAAAGAATCATCCAACCCGAAGTGTGCGGCGTGAGGAGCTCTGGCTGGCGAGTTGGAGTATCCAGAATCTCAAATCTGGTGGGGGCACCTGCGGCTATATATATGTGCACCTGCTCTGCTACCTGGCGAAATTCTTAAGGGGGCCATTCCCCCAAAATGCTGCCTTGCCATTTAGATGCCCCTTCGGGTTCCGAGAAGGAGATTCAAGAGTTTCGCATGGGGCACACGGCCTGGGACCGGCGTGCTCAGGGCGTGTCAGGCTCCAGTCGACATTTTGGTCGCGAAGGCTTTTTTCGCTCAACATTCGAGACAAGGCACACGGCCTGAGCACTGGATGTCTCGGCGGTCGAGCCCGCGAAAGTTCCCGGGGAGTCAAATTGATTCTACCAGAGAGACGATGTGCTTCCAAAAGGACAAAGCACATCTCCGGCCTAGGACACGGGCGTGTCCAAGGCCGTGTCAGTCAGTCGATAAACTTAGCTTGACGAAGTGTCGAGACAGTGACACATGGCCTCGAGCCAGGCGTGTTGAGTTAGACACGGGCAAGGACACGGGCGTGTCCAGTACCCGTGTGACTCTCGGGTTGTTTTCGGGGCTGTGTCGATGGAGGCACACGGCCGTATCAGTTGGAACACGAGCGTGTCAGGTCAAACACGGGTGTGTCGGATGCCCATGTGTTGTTCCAGGCGCGTCGGTTTTGACGGCGAATGTGGGACACGGCCCTGGACATGGGAATGTGCCAGGCCGTGTTCGGCCCAGTTTTATCATTTCAGGCCCGAATCAAGGCCGTTCGTTTCTTTAATTTGGGATCCAATGGCTGAGGGTTGTTCCTGATGCGATATACACGGGATTGGACCCTTAGAAACCCTCATTTCTTTTGAGTGGTTCTCTTTCTAAGTTCTAGAGAGAAGGGAGAGCAAGGAAGAAGGTGAAGTAGAGATCCGGCTGTTGGAGAGGCTTCGGTGCTCCAAATCGCGAGCCGAGTCCGGATCCTTGGAGGCTAGATCATTGCAAAGGTTTTCATCCGGCTATTTTACCATGGCTAGGAAGAGGAGTCGGAAGGTAACGACACTTCTCCTCTCGGTTTTAGGATGCATGTCTTAGCATCTTTTCTTTTCTAGTTTTTGGGCACCAAACACTCAAATGAGGGGTTTGGGTCGCCAAGGTTCAAGAGGAACCTCTGGGTCGATTGAGTCCATCCCCGGCATGTTTTGCATTAGAGATCCGCTCCGTTAGTGGATTAGGCATGGTGGGTGAAGCCGTAGTCCCGACCGTTAGTCCGACTCGGTGATGTTGCATACGAGCTTTAAGGATTCGTAGAGATCCGTTGCGGCAAGATGTCGTTTGTGATGTGGTGATGTTTTCCCTTTTTTCTCGAGTGAGTACGTGTAGTCGGAACCGTACAAGGTTAGCTCCTCAATGGCGGTAGATGGTTTCCTTGGTGGACAAGGTTAGCTCTGCATGAGTAGTAGATGGTTTCCTTGGTGCGCGGGAACGCTGCAGTACAAATGAGGGACTAGGGTGGAATTGTCTTGGTTTGTGATGTGCCAAGGTGTGGCTGTGTCTCCGTGGTCGGCTGGTTATCCCATGACGTACACGTCATGTGTGGAGAGTGTCCCGGCAAGACTAGTCCCCTTTTGTGAGACTGACGAGAATGCCAAGCATGGGGGCAAGCCCGGGCAATGAGGCCATGAGCGGGTAGGGTACAGCAAGGCTTCTTAGAATCGGTCAGTTGTGTTTGTTGGAATCCTGACATGAGACGTCAGAGCTTGCAGGCAAGCCCGGTTCTAAGACCTTAAGCGGGTGGGGCCTTGGCAAGAGTTCCATGTGGCGTCTTGTGTGCCGTTGGGGGGAATTGTGTTTCCCTCTTTGTTTGCGGCTTTATGCCAATGGGGAAATGATGAGTACCCAATTGATGTGATGTTGTGCTAGATGCATACGCTATAGGGTGCCTTGGGTGAAACCCGGGTGTTGCATTCATGTTGCATAGTAGGCCCTAATATTATATGCTTAACAGTAGAGAACATGTATGATGTTTGAGACATCCAAGCCTGTTCCTTTAGTTACTTTTCTTGCTTATGAATATTGCATACGAAGTGCTAACTTGCAGGTTGGAGGAGTACCCCGGGGTCCGTTAGGGGCGGCCGGGAGGAGATGTGTTTGTTACACAGTTTGAGGTCAGCCTTTGCTGACCCACGTTACTAATAATTTTTATAGGGCAAGGATCTCAAGCAGGAGCTAGCTCGCCGGCCAGAAAGGCCTAAGCCTCATGAAGTGTTACCTTTTGCTGTAGCTTTACGTTTATGGCATTGTATGTTTATGCTCATTTTGACCGGCTTGCATGCCGAGGTAGACTAGGTGTGCTTATGCACTTTCAGGACTGATGTATTGTTTGAGTATGAATTTACTCTTGTTGTAAGGCCTTAAGGCCATTTTGTTACTCTTGTAGGCGTGGATAACATCTAGTCTCTTTTGGTTGTTTCCGCTGTGTTGTGTTTTGAGTTTTGAGTTTTGGGTAGCTATATCATTTTATAATACTGAAGTTGTGGCATCTGTATGTTGTGGGGCCCCGGTCGGACCCATATTATACGGTCATTATAGGGGAGGTGTTACAAGCTGAATGATGATCGTTGCCTCTGTTTGCCACCATTGGGTGGAATGTCCCTATGTAGGTGTTGGAGAGCCGAGCGGGGCGCATAAGGGCTGAAGTCCCTGCTGCATTTGCTGCTGCCGCTGCTAGCCCTCGAAGGCTAACAGAAAATGGAAGTGTTATGTTTTCTTTTGATGTGGCCATCCTGCGTGCCAATATTGAGGCCACTATTTTGAAAGCCCTGTAAGGCCATAAGGCCAACTACTTGTATATGTAAGACATTCCTATTGTTGGAGTTACCATTGTGATCTGGAAGTGATCAAGCATGTAATCTCACTGCCAACGCGATATGAGCCTGCAGGGTCACACATAAGAGATGTGGAGAAGTTGGATGACTGACTGTGTTGGTAAAGGTTACCAATCACCGACCTGAATAGGGTTATGGGCAAAGTGTTGCCTTATAGGATCATCGGGTTGTGCAAATGTTGCCTTGAAGGGCTGGTTGGGATTGTCGTCCGAGGGTCGCTGACATTGGTCGAGAATCATCTTCTGATTCCCGCCGATCGGCGAGAATCGTCTCTCTGATTCTCGCCGATCGACGAGAATCGTCGAGAATCAATTGTTGATTCTCGACGATCGACTACTTCGACAATTGTCGAAGTAGTCGATCGTCGAGAATCAACAATTAATTCTCGACGATTCTCGTCGATCGGCGAGAATCAGAGAGACGATTCTCGCCGATCGGCGGGAATCAGAAGATGATTCTCGACTAATGTCAGCGACCCTCGGACGACAATCCCAACCAGCCCTTCAAGGCAACATTTGCCCAACCCGATGATCCTATAAGGAAACACTTTGCCCATAACCCTATTCAGGTCGGTGATTGGTAACCTTTACCAACACAGTCAGTCATCCAACTTCTCCACATCTCGTATGTGCGACCCTGCAGGCTCATATCGCGTTGGCAGTGAGATTACATGCTTGATCACTTCCAGATCACAATGGTAACTCCAACAGATTCCCACTTGATCTCGAAAGTATCAAACCAAAAACCTCACAAACAATGAGCGACATCTAGCAATGCATCATTGCTCCCCAAGCAATATGAGTTTATAACTCATAAGCCTTTATGACCAATGTATCAGCGTTGTCTTTGTCCCTTTGTCCTTTACATCCGGAAAGAACTAGAGGTATGGACCGTGTCACCCTCATAATAGCTCAATCCAAGTTTCTTGATCCAGGACGGACTTCCAGAGAATGGTGAGTCCAATATCACATATTGACTCAACCAAGCATGGCCATGCATTTCTCAGTCCAGTTCCATCAAGGGGCCCATGGATGCAACTCCTGTCATACAGGAGGACAAATCACATATCTGCTCACACACAAACACCCAAATGATTTGTAACATGCCCAACAACCACCCTTATCATCAACCTTTCTCAAGGAAGACTTTAGATGGCATCAAAGCACGCTCTTCCTCACTTGATGAATGCTGTGACTTCAGGTCAAAGGATCACAACATCTGTTGGAGTTACCATTGTGATCTGGAAGTGATCAAGCATGTAATCTCACTGCCAACGCGATATGAGCCTGCAGGGTCGCACATAAGAGATGTGGAGAAGTTGGATGACTGACTGTGTTGGTAAAGGTTACCAATCACCGACCTGAATAGGGTTATGGGCAAAGTGTTGCCTTATAGGATCATCGGGTTCGGCAAATGTTGCCTTGAAGGGATGGTTGGGATTGTCGTCCGAGGGTCGATGACATTAGTCGAGAATCGTCTTCTGATTCCCGCCGATCGGCGAGAATCGTCTCTCTGATTCTCGCCGATCGACGAGAATCGTCGAGAATCAATTGTTGATTCTCGACGATCGACTACTTCGACAATTGTCGTCGACCGCGGCTCGACGATCGTCGAGTATCGTTGTGTATCGTCGAGCGCGGCTCGACGATCGGCGAGAATCGTCGAGTATTGTACTCTAATTCTCGTCGATCTTGTATGATACTCGCCGACTGATTCTCGCCGAACCTGCTCAGTGATTCTCGCCGATTGTCGCCGATTCTCACCGATTGATACTCGCCGATTCTGAACCCTATTTTCGGGTGGTCTGCGGATAGCGATTTTCCTGGGTTTATTTATACCTTTGGTATAAATATGACACTTAGGGTTTTCGGGAACGCTCGCGCTCGCGATTTTCTCCTGTAGCGAATCGAACCCGACGGAAGCCGTTCCGCCTTTCGCTCCGCCGATCCCGATCCCCGCTGCCGACGGAAGAGTTCCGCCGCCGCCGTGTTTGCTCCGTCGACCGCCTCTTCTCCAGCGACTGTCGCTGGTGCTGCTCTTCCTGGCGCGGACCTAGCAGTCCGTGGAATAGCCGAGGTGCGGTCTTCTCCTTCCCGATCTTCTGTGCGACGGAAAGCTCGGCGTTCTCCCGCTCGTGTGGACTTCTGCTGAAACGTGGACACTATTCCACGTAGAACTCGCCACTAGCAAGCAGATAAAGTTTGGAGCATCTCCGTTGAGTTGTGACTCAACGCCACCGAGGTAATTTTTGCCTAGTTTTTGCTAACTTCTTGATTCAACGTTCATAGCCCGATCCACATCTCTTTGGGTTTTTCTTGATGTTTATTTTTCCGCTGCATGCACAAGCGTTGTGCCATCCTCATAGAGAAACCCAACAGTGGTATCAAAGCGAGGTTCCGGCCATGATCGTTGTTTTGGAAGTTTGTTATTCCAGTGCGTGTAAATCTAGGGATTTAGAAGTGTTCTAAATGTCTAGATTTAGTCTTGGTCTCCTCGCCAAGAACGATTGAAATTTCGGTGGATTTCTAAGTGTTAGAAATTGTGATCTCCTTAGCAGTAACCATCCCTCGATTTTGTTTTGGATTTTGAATCCAACAAAGAGAGATGATCTTGTCTACTGCTTTAAGTTGAGCTGTCTTTGCCTTTGTCCAATGCATGTAAATCTAAGGATTTGGAAATTTCCGGATGTTCAGATTTAGCCCTTCCTTCTATCAAATGTTGATGGTGTCAGGATGTGCATATAAGGGATGCATGTGGTTTTAGAAGAATTGTTTTTCTTTGGATGTGCACGTCGATCAAATGTTGATCATGGTTAATTGTTAACCTATATTTGAAATCCCTTCATCAAATATTAAGTGTTCGGATGCCTTCCGATGGATGACACTCTTCCTGCCTCGATCGATGAAGTGTGGGCTTGCCAAAGCAAGGTGCATCAATCTATCTTGGTAAGGGTGCGAGCAGATAATTGTGATATCCCACTGTCGACATCGGGTCCAGCTTAACTAGGTGACCTCAAAGGTTGAGTGCCTAGAGGCATAGGGTTGGCATGCACCATATGATGGATGCGAATAAGGAGTTATTCACCAACCATACAAGAATTGCATGAGGATGCAATTGGCAAGCGTTGCCTACCTAAATAACCGCATCGTGAGAGGAACGCCAAAGCGGACTCATAGTGTTGGTGAAATACGGATCTTGTCCACTAAGAGAGTAGCTCGCATGAACTCTCCGAATTGCTAGTGAGGGCTATCTTTTCGAATAAAATAGTGGGAGTATTTTAATTGAAGTCCTAATTAGAATAAATTGTAATTGAAATTTAGGTACTGATTTTATTCTGCATAAATTCTTGTAGAATTCCATGGCAAGCGTTGCGCACTCCACGTTGTCTCTGAGAGCCATCCTTGAGAAGGATAAGCTCAGTGGGACAAATTACATGGACTGGTATAGGAACCTGAGAATTGTTCTCAGGCAAGAGCGAAAGCTCTATGTCTTGGAAGAAGAAGCCCCCGAGGTGCCGACCGGGAACTCTTCCCGTGCTGAGAAAGATACTTATAAGAAGTATACTGACGATGCTTTGGATGTCAAGTGCCTTATGCTTGCCACCATGAACTCTGAGCTTCAGAAGCAACATGAGAACATGGGGTGCAAGGAGATTGACGAGCATCTCAAGAAAATGTTTCAAGGGCAGGCTCGTCAAGAGAGGTTCGACATCACGAAAGCGTTGTTTCAGTGCAAGATGGGAGTTCGAGACTCAGTAGGGACTCACGTACTCAAGATGATTGGGTATATAGAGAACCTTGAAAGGCTGGGTTTTTCCTCTTGGTCAAGAGTTGGCCACGGATCTGATCCTGTAATCGTTGTCGGGCAGTTATGAGCAGTTCGTCTTGAACTACAACATGAACGAGATAGACAAGACACTGCCCGAACTCCTAGGCATGTTGAGAACTACCGAAATCAATATGAAGAAGGCCAAGCCTGCCAGCCCCATACTGATGGTGCATAAGGGCAAGGGCAAAGCCAAGGGCTCCAAGAAGACGAAGGTAGGACCTAAGTCATATCTTGAGCCCAAGTCTTCAGCACTGATGAAAAAGAAGAGCATGGTGAAGGATGGGAAATGCCACCACTGTGGCAAGGCTGGTCATTGGCGGAGGAACTGTCCTTCGTATATTGAGGGTCTGCAGAAATTGAGGGGAGATATGACTTCCGCTTCTAATATCTACGTTATAGAGATAAACCTTTCTGCTCCTTCATCTTGGGTATTGGATACCGGATGTGGTTCTCACATTTGTACAAATGTGCAGGAACTGGGAAGGAGAAGATTGCTGAGTAAAGGGGAGGTGGACCTCCGCGTCGGTAATGGAGTAAGAGTTGCTGCTGTAGCCATAGGAGTTTACCGTCTTTCTTTGCCCAGTGGGCTTGTAATAGAACTAGATAACTGTTATTTTGTTCCGGCGATAACTAGAAACATTATATCTATTTCATGTTTGGACATGATTGGATTTTCTTTTATAATTAAGAACAATTGTTGTTCTATATTTAAGAATGATGTTTGTTATGTTGTAGCCCAATTGTTTAATGGTCTTTACGTTTTGAACTTGGACCATCTGATCTGTAATGTAGAAAACAATAAAAGACTAAGAACAAATGATTCGAACCCGACTTTTCTCTGGCATTGTCGTTTGGGCCATATCAACGAGAAGCGCATATCCAAGCTCCATAGAGATGGACTTTTGGACTCATTTGATTATGAATCATTTGAGCGATGCGAATCTTGTTTGTTAGGCAAGATGACTAAAGCTCCTTTCACTGGTTATACTGAGAGGGCTGAGGATCTCTTGGGTGTTGTACATAGTGATGTATGCGGACCCATGAGTTCCATGGCTAGAGGAGGGTATTTCTACTTTCTTACATTTACTGATGATTTCAGTAGATACGGATATGTGTATCTTATGAAGTGCAAATCCGAGACCTTTGAAAAGTTCAAAGAGTTCAAGAATGAAGTAGAAAACCAGTTGGGTAAAAGGGTTAAAGCACTCCGATCTGATCGAGGTGGCGAATACCTGAGTCATGAGTTCTGTGATCATCTGAGAGAGTGTGGTATTGTATCACAGCTCACTCCACCTAGAACACCACAACATAATGGTGTGTCTGAGAGGAAAAATCGTACTCTGTTAGACATGGTACGTTCGATGATGAGTCATGCAGACTTGCCTGTTTCCTTTTGGGGTTTTGCTTTAGAGACTGCTGCAATGACATTGAATCGCGCTCCAACTAAAACGGTTCTGAAGACACCATATGAGATATGGACTGGGAAGCGTCCTAGTATGTCGTTCATTAAAATTTGGGGTTGTGAGGCATACGTGAGACGTCAAATGCCTGACAAGATGAAACCCAAATCGGATAAATGTTATCTGGTGGGATATCCTAAGGAAACGAAAGGGTATTACTTTTACCTACCGTCTGAGGGCAAAGTGTTTGTCGCAAGGACTGGTGTCTTCTTGGAGAAAGAGTTCTTATCAAGAAAGACTGAAAAGGTAGAGCTTGAAGAAGTTCAAGAACCACATGTAGTGAATGAACCGGAATTGGATTCTGAGACATGACTACAAGATGTTGTAGCTAGAGAACCTGCTCAGGGAACACAAGTCCTACGTAGATCTAGTAGACCGAGGTTTGAGCCTGAGAGATATGGATTTCTCGTGTCTCAAATAGGTAATGTGTTGCTCATGGATCATGATGATGAACCAGCAACCTACCAAGAGGCTATGAATGGACCGGACTCCGACAAATGGCTTGAGGCTATGAAATCTGAAATGGACTCCATGTATGCAAACCAAGTTTGGAACTTGGTGGAACCACCTGAAGGGGTACGACCCATAGGGTGCAAGTGGGTCTTCAAGAAGAAGACCGACATGGATGGGAATGTACAGACATTCAAAGGGCGACTAGTGGCTAAGGGTTTCAAGCAAATTCATGGTATTGACTATGATGAGACCTTTTCCCCTGTTGCCATGGTAAAGTCCATTAGGATATTGCTTGCTATTGCTGCGTATTATGACTACGAGATCTGGCAGATGGATGTCAAAACGGCTTTCCTTAATGGAAACCTCCTTGAGGAAGTGTATATGACACAACCTGAGGGTTTTGTATCCCTAGATGAAGCCACTAAAATATGCAAGCTGAATAAGTCCATTTATGGACTAAAACAGGCCTCTCGAAGTTGGAATCTTCGTTTTGATGAGAAAATCAAAGAGTTTGGTTTCATCAAGAATGAAGATGAGCCTTGTGTTTACAAGCGAATCAGTGGGAGCATTGTTGTCTTCCTGATATTGTATGTAGATGACATACTGTTGATTGGGAATGACATTCCTACCCTGAAAGTTGTTAAGAACAACCTAGGGAACTGCTTTTCAATGAAGGATTTGGGTGAAGCGACTTATATACTCGGTATTAAGATCTATAGAGATAGATCGAAGAAGTTGCTGGGTTTGACCCAGAGTACGTACATCGAAAAGGTGTTGAAGCGGTTCAACATGCTTGAGTCCAAGAAAGGATTTTTGCCCATGTCTCATGGTGTGAATCTCTCTAAGGACCAGTGTCCAAAGTCTTGTGAAGATAAGGACCGCATGAAGTTGATTCCATATGCTTCGGCAATTGGATCAATTATGTACGCGATGTTATGTACTCGACCCGATGTCTCCTTTGCTTTGAGCATGACTAGCAGGTATCAGTCAGACCCCGGTGAGTGTCACTGGATTGCAGTCAAGAATATCCTGAAGTACTTTAGAAGGACTAAGGACGTGTTCTTGGTGTATGGTGGAGAGGAAGAGCTCATTGTAAGTGGTTACACGGATGCTAGCTTCCAAACTAATCGAGACGACTCCAAGTCTCAGTCAGGTTTTGTGTTTTGCCTGAATGGAGGAGCTGTGAGCTGGAAGAGTTCCAAGCAAGAGACAGTTGCTGATTCTACAACAGAGGCCGAGTATATCGCAGCAGCTAATGCGGCGAAGGAGGCTGTATGGATTAGGAAATTCATCGGCGAACTTGATGTAGTTCCTAGCATTGTTGGTCTCGTAGTTCTCTACTGTGATAACAATGGTGCAATTGCACAATCTAAGGAACCTAGATCTCATCAGCGCTCCAAGCACATACTCCAGCGTTTTCATCTTATTCGTGAGATTGTCGAACGAGGAGATGTAAACATTTGCAGAGTGCCGACTGAGGAAAATATTGCGGATCCGCTGACAAAGCCTCTCGCGCAGAGAAAGCATGATGGTCATACTAGATCGATGGGTATACGATACCTAAATGATCAACTCTAGCGAGAATCTTGTGGGTTGCATGTAATCTTGTATTTTGTTGGTTGTTTGTTCATATGATGAACTGTGTACCTAGTTTTTCTTTTATAATTAATGGCAAATTCTTTTATTATGAATTTTTCTATATATGATAGTTAAATGTTAACATAATAGATACCCTTAGAATGTTCGCTTCCATGGGACATCAAGTACATGACTTGAATGTGAGAGCCCATGATTTATTTGAAGCTTCATTCTTAAAGATCCCTGGTTGAGTATCATCATAGAAGCTAAGGGTGATGATGGTACATGAAGACTAGCACGTGTGTTGACTGATGACTGGTTCTCACAGGTCATGATATTGTGATATCAAGTCATCACGTGGGTACTTGTTAGTGAACAAGTTGTACTGGACAGACCCAACCTGAGACTACTCTGTGGATTGTCATCCAATCATGTCACGAGTAGGTCTCAATTGACAATGGTGTTGTGATCCTTTGACCTGAAGTCACAACATTCATCAAGTGAGGAAGAGCGTGCTTTGATGCCATCTAAAGTCTTCCTTGAGAAAGGTTGATGATAAGGGTGGTTGTTGGGCATGTTACGAATCATTTGGGTGTTTGTGTGTGAGCAGATATGGGATTTGTCCTCCTGTATGACAGGAGTTGCATCCATGGGCCCCTTGATGGAACTGGACTGAGAAATGCATGGCCATGCTTGGTTGAGTCAATATGTGATATTGGACTCACCATTCTCTGGAAGTCCGTCCTGGATCAAGAAACTTGGATTGAGCTATTACGAGGGTGACACGGTCCATACCTCTAGTTCTTTCTGGATGTAAAGGACAAAGGGACAAAGACAACGCTGATACATTGGTCATAAAGGCTTATGAGTTATAAACTCATATTGCTTGGGGAGCAATGATGCATTGCTAGATGCCGCTCATTGTTTGTGAGGTTTTTGGTTTGATACTTTCGAGATCAAGTGGGAGTCTGTTGGAGTTACCATTGTGATCTGGAAGTGATCAAGCATGTAATCTCACTGCCAACGCGATATGAGCCTGCAGGGTCGCACATAAGAGATGTGCAGAAGTTGGATGACTGACTGTGTTAGTAAAGGTTACCAATCACCGACCTGAATAGGGTTATGGGCAAAGTGTTGCCTTATAGGATCATCGGGTTGGGCAAATATTGCCTTGAAGGGCTGGTTGGGATTGTCGTCCGAGGGTCGATGACATTAGTCGAGAATCGTCTTCTGATTCCCGCCGATCGGCGAGAATCGTCTCTCTGATTCTCGCCGATCGACGAGAATCGTCGAGAATCAATTGTTGATTGTCGACGATCGACTACTTCGACAATTGTCGTCGACCGCGGCTCGACGATCGTCGAGTATCGTTGTGTATCGTCGAGCGTGGCTCGACGATCGGCGAGAATCGTCGAGTATTGTACTCTGATTCTCGCCGATCCTGTATGATACTCGCCGACTGATTCTCGCCGAACCTGCTCAGTGATTCTCGCCGATTGTCGCCGATTCTCACCGATTGATACTCGCCGATTCTGAACCCTATTTTCGGGTGGTCTGCGGATAGCAATTTTCCTGGGTTTATTTATACCTTTGGTATAAATAGGACACTTAGGGTTTTCGGGATCGCTCGCGCTCGCGATTTTCTCCTGTAGCGAATCGAACCCGACGGAAGCCGTTCCGCCTTTCGCTCCGCCGATCCCGATCCCCGCCGCCGACGGAAGAGTTCCGCCGCCGCCGTGTTTGCTCTGTCGACCGCCTCTTCCCCAGCGACTGTCGCTGGTGCTGCTCTTCCTGACGCGGACCTAGCAGTCCGTGGAATAGCCGAGGTGCGGTCTTCTCCTTCCCGATCTTCCGTGCGACGGAAAGCTCGGCGTTCTCCCGCTCGTGTGGACTTCTGCTGAAACGTGGACACTATTCCACGTAGAACTCGCCACTAGCAAGCAGATAAAGTTTGGAGCATCTCCGTTGAGTTGTGACTCAACGCCACCGAGGTAATTTTTACCTAGTTTTTGCTAACTTCTTGATTCAACGTTCATAGCCCGATCCACATCTCTTTGGGTTTTTCTTGATGTTTATTTTTCTGCTGCATGCATAAGCGTTGTGCCATCCTCATAGAGAAACCCAACACCTATCTTATATAAAATGTGGAGTTTTTACATGTTGGACATTCAGGTATGGAGTTCAAGTGTAGTGTTATAGGCTTCCGCTAGAATGCAATGTGTTAGGGTGCGCTGCGCTACTCTGGTATCACACCGTAACTGCACTGCCTGTTTTGTGGTCTATGCTATAGGGCCCCGGCCGGACCTTCTAGTATAGCCTATGTGAACGGATGGGGTTGTTACAAGGTAGACTCAAAAAATCATATCTGAGTCAGTTGTTTATCTTTCTTAAATCATTCTGTACTCTTTTCTTGTAGGATTCAGTTTATCTAAATCTGAGTGTAAGGCACTTTATGCCTAATGCAGGTGACTAATTAGTCACTGAGGTAGGTGCCCTGTTGGGTTATTAAGGTAGTATCCAAGTGTGGATCTGAGCTGTTGGGCTTTATTGCCTGAGATAGGAGAGTGTTGCTCTCTGAGGTAGGATCAAAGTGTGGATCTGAGGTAGGACTATCCTCCCAGCCTAAGTGTAGGACCTTGTGCATGAGGTAGGTGACCGGAGAGTCACTGAGCTGTAGGCGACAAGTGTGTCACTAAGTTGTAGGCCTTGGAGGAGGTTGAGCTGTAGGTAACTGGAAGGGTACTAAGTTATAGGAGTGGTGCAGCACTCTGAGAGTAGGGCTGTGTGCCTGAAGCTGTAGGGTTGAAGAGCCTGAGTTGTAGGCCTTAGAAATAAGGCTGAGGTAGGCAGTGGATCACTGAGCTGTAGGAGCTCTACAGAGCTCTGAGGTAGGAGCCCTTGTGGTCCTGAGTTTGGATTCTGTGAAGAATCTGTGTTATGGGCTGAGGGCCTGAGGTGTAAGCTCTGAGGAGCATTTTGATGGAGTTTGTGCCTTGTCCAACAAATCAGTTGGATAGGTGTGAGGGAAAGTGGATATACCCATTTGGGGAACCACTATAAATCTTTATCTTTGTTGTATTGCTTGTTTTCCTTTTTATAGCAGGATCTAAGGACAAGCTCTATATAGTTTGATTGAAAACGGCAAATGAATTGATAAAAATTCAAAGACCTATTCACCCCCCTGTAGGTGATTAGCTAACCTTGAGTTAAATAACTTTCAGGACCCACCAAAAGATTACCACTAGGTCAGCAGACACTCACCGAACACCTGGGGTTGGATGTTTCTTTCCGAGCAAGTGCCAATCTCGAAAAGAATGGGGATTGTGTATAACCCCATGTTCACTGAGTGGATCCCTCAAGGAGCCCCAGGGGAAAAAGGGCCCCATGACCCAAGGTGGCCAGGTGTGCGAGTGGGGCGGTCGGGCCCACACTCGCCCAGTGTAACATCCCTCAGACTTCTAGACCCCTAGGATGGTTTTTTCATGACTGGGTCATGACAAAACACTGGGAAGCACTAAAGGGTTTGGGCGAACATGGGAATTAAAGTGTGGACCACCTTGGTCTGCAAAGAGTAGAATTCCAATTACTAGCTTATGGTTGACCCTGGGGCTTCACCATGACTCCATGACCCCACCACAATATCTCTAACACATTAGGGGTCCATTAGAGCCATAGAGACCCATTGGAGTCAACAAAAGAGGCCAAGTTGGCCAGGGTCAACCTTAAGCCTAAGAAAGTCAACTTAGCTCAATTTGGGTCAATTGACGACCTAAGTGTCAAATGACCACACCCTTACTCTCTTGGCATCATGGGGGACCCAATGTCCCTAAAAACCCCATGCCTAAGTCACCAAAGTTGCTAATTTGGATAAACTCAACCCATAGCTCAATTTGGTCAATTTGGGCTAATCTAGCCCAATCGAAGTGGGCTATGCCAAAACTAGTGTGGCCCATTGGTCTAGTAGGTGGAGAGGCACCTTTGGGGCTCATCAATTTCAGAGATTGGTGACTAGGAGAGAGAGAGTGGGAGTTTCCCCAAATTTGGAGGAGAGAGAAAGCTAGGGCTTAATGGTCATCATGGTCATGGAGGCTCCAAAACCCCCACTTTTATGGGGCTTTTACTCCTCTGAGGGAGAGGAGAAGCTTTCTGGAGGTGGTCGGCCATTTGGGTGGCTCATCCCCCTTAATTTTATTGAAACCGAAAAATGAAGTTTATGGACATTAATGGAGTTTTACAAAATTGGGGAGTTACAAGCCTCCTCTCCCAAATTCCTTCTTTAAGGACCTTCACTAGAGCAAGGGCAGGCGTTTCACCTGATTCCTTTTCAATTCCATTGAGGTTGGTGTAGAATTTGTAGAGGAGCCAAAGCTAGGTGGCCGAAAATGGTGAGGAGGCAAAGTGTTGAAACCAAAACTCGGCTTCCTGTAGAGCTCGCCCTTGGGGAAGGGAGTGGTCTCGCGCCTACTTTGTTCCTGCAAGAAAAACGACGAAAGCAAGGAAAAAACAGACCCAAGGGCTCGGCAGGGAGGTCTCACCACAAACCCGGAAGATCTCAGAGCGCTTCCCCTCCTTAGCCTGAAGCCGAGCTAAGGTACCCTCAGAAAGCACTAAAGATTTTGGGGAGAAGAGCACAGGGAGAAAACCTGCTTTCTGGGGTGCCCCTTGGGTCCTATTTATAGCTTTTGAAATTCGGACTGCCAATAACCAAAATAAATGACCTGAAATTACCAAAAAACCCTCGGCTGGGTCTGCCAAAAGCCAAACTCCGCTGTTTTGAAGGGCTATGGGCAGACCAGCGGGGGAAAAATAGTAAAAAGTACCTCAGACACCCAGGCGAGCTGGGAGCTCTGGCCACCTCGGCATGCACTGCTCGCGCATTGTTGCCGAGCTCCACTGCGAGGGCGCGAGTTGCAGCCCACTCGGCGAATGCCGAGCTCGGGGTCGCCGATCGACGATCTCTGGCCGACGCTTGCCGAGTTCAGTCTCGCCCCTGCCGCTGCCGAGCTCGCCTGCTGCTCCTGGTCTGGTCTGCTCGCCCCTGGTGATTCTTGCTCGCCGGACACGGGGTTGTACACAATCCCCGCTCTTTTCGAGCTTGGCACAAGCTCGGAAAGAATCATCTAACCTGAAGTGTGCGGCGAGCTCTGGCTGGCGAGTTGGAGGGAATCTTCTGGTGGGGGCCACCTGCGGCTATATATATGTGCACCTGCTCTGCTACCTGGCTCTTGCCATTCCCCCCTGCTGCCTTGCCAAGATGCCCCTTCCCAAGGAGATTCAAGAGCGCATAGACCGAGCTCGCCAGGCTTCCGCGGCTCACGTTGCCGCGCTGACGGCGGTCCCCGCCAAAGTTCCCCAAATTGATTCTACCGAGCCGAGCTCCAAAAGGACAAAGCCATTCCCCGAGGCGGCCGAGCCCATCTTCCACGACCTGAGGGCCACTCTGGCCCGCGAGACTGGCTCTTCTACTCGAACTATTCCAGAGAATGACAGGGAGGTCGTTGTAGTTGGCGACGATCAGGACGGCCAACCAGATGGCGAGGGCACCGCCCCGCGGGTCTCCATGCCGCAAGGTGAGGCCGCGCTCGCCACTTCGCGATTCTCGGCGCCGGACAGCCATCCCCGGGATCCGCCGCTCCTCTTCGGGATCCTGCCTGTGAGCTCGCAGAGGCCGACTTCGCCACAGGGCTCCCCTCCTCGGCAAATTGATGCGGCCGTCCCGGGCTTCGAGCTCATCTCGCTGGGGGCTCGCGGCCCAGGTCGCGGGAAGGACCTGAGGTTCATCCCTCCTCGCATTTCCTTTGAGCCGCCGAGCTCTTCAGGTCTGCCTCGCTCAACTCTGTGCTTCACTAGCTTTTGCTTCGCTGACGTTTGCCTTTACAGCCCTTCCCAGTCAATCGGCTGACGAGGAGTCCTCGCGGGCAGCCCACTGATGGTTAAAACTCCAAAATTATTTGCGGTCACGCGGCGACCCGGCGGTTTTATTTGAGAAAAAGGCGGAAGTGAATTTATTTAAGAAAACGGGGCGCGCGTATTTATTTTGTTTATTTTGGATATAAAAAAGGTTTAGAAATCGAGTTTTAACGAAAGGAGGCAAGTGCACCTATCGTGAGTAGTACAGGATATTCCGGGTGGAATATCGAGGTCGTATTGTTCTCGGGTCCGGTTCGATTATTTCTACTCTTCCCTGGAGGGGACTATTATTTTACCGATAATTATCTTGTCGGGATATTTATATATAATAAAATGCAGAAAATGACAGAAAGAAAATGAAAGCAATAAGAAGAAAGCTTGAATGTGGTGCCGATGAAGAGCTTAGCTCGATGGCACCGAAAAAACAATTGAACTAAAATAGACTTTAAATAAAAAGAGCTCCTAAATTTCTAATTAATTAAGGCGGAGACTTCGTGGAGGTTCCACTAAAATGAGCTCACCTAGCTATAGGGCTATCGCTCACCTGAACGCTAAGACTATTCGACCGGGCTCTCGTCCGACGAAGGATTCCTCTTAACGCCCGCATTACGCTAAGAACCCCGCTATTGGGTGGGGAACCCAATCCGGTAGAGTTGGCGTGCGTCCTCTCTCGAGGGTTAGTGCGGAACTCTCTTTGCCAAGGGGTGATCTGTCCATACGCACGGCCTCTCGGCGAGCGTATGGAAAACGGAAATAGGGCCCACACATCGATATGTGGTCCTACGCGTCGTTAACCCCGGGCAAACCTTAAGTACTTTTAATTAATTAGAAAAATTAGACCTTTAGTTATTTTAAGCTATTTTATCTGTCCCAATGCTCTTCGATGCCGAGGGCTAAGAACGATTAGCCACTCATCGGAATGGGGACGGCTTGCGAGGAAAGCAATAAAGAAAGCAGGAAAGAAAGCAGTAAATGAAAGCAGGAAAATAAAGCTGTAAATTGCAAGTCCTACCCAAACGAGTAGGACTGAAGAAAGCAGAAAATTGCAAGTCCTACCCAAACGAGTAGGACTGAAGAAAGCAGTAAATTGCGAGTCCCGGCGCGAATGCGTGGGCGGGAGAAAGAAAGCAGTAAAACGCACACACGCAAGTCCTACTCAAATGAGTAGGAGAAAATAAATACGGGTCCTACTCAAACGAGTAGGACAAAATAAATGCAACGCACGCACACTCTCTCTCGACATAAATGAAAACACACACACTCTACCGAAATAAAATCCAGCCATTAAACTCAAGTGAGTAGGCGGAAAAAAGGGAAATTACAAACTCACGCACTCTACAGAAAGTAAAATAAGCAAGCGTCATTTAACTCTTAACGAGTAGGCGGAAATAAATGCGCACACACACATGAGCTAAAAAATTAAGAAAAACTAAGTTGACGAAAAATGAAAACAACTGCATTTCTACCGCTAGAATGCGGTAGAAATGCATAAAAAGCTGAAATAAAAATTAACCGAAAAGAAAGGTTTGCGAATAAACGCAAAAATGCAAGTGCTCGAAAAATAAAAACGAACACATTTCTACCGCTAGAATGCGGTAGAAATGCGTAAAAAGAAGACGAAAAAAATTAAACGGACAAAAGTTTTAAATGAAAAAACTAAGTTCACGAAAAATTAAAATAACTATGTTATCATTCCTATAACTTGATAAAAACGCTAAAAAAGTGTAAATAAAGTAAAAAGAAAGAAAACGTTTTACAACCTAAAACGAAAAAGCTAAGTTAAAGAAAAAAAGAAAGACACTTTAAAGCGTTTTTATGGGTTATAGGAATGAAATAAAAGCTATAAAAATCTAAATTAACAAAACTAAGTAAGAAATTGAAAACATAAAAGTGAAAACTATACTCATACACTCACACACGCCTTTTAAAAAGACAAAAACTAAGTTAAAACAAAATGAAAAATAAGATTGCATAGGGGAGATTTGCATTAATCCATTCTAAAGCCATATTAAGAGAAGAAAAAGAACACATTTTATTAAATAAAAGGACGAGTTACAAAGACACGAAAATAAAACTAAGGAGAGGGGGAGAAATTATCCCTTACATAAGCCTTGGAAGCATTCCTGCAGCACAACACCTAAGCAAAATGGATCCAAAAAGGGAACAGGAATTCAAAGGAGACCCTCTGAATTTATAGAAAAAATTTACATGGGTCACGCCCTTGGTCACGGGCGTAACAGGGGGCGTGACAGTACTATTTGGAAGGCGGCCGGTGATTTGACGGGAAAGTTGACTTCGGGCTGAACACGTGGCGGTCTCGCAGTGGTCACGCCCTTGGTCACGGGCGTGACAGGGGGCGTGACAGGTAGGTGGATCTGGGCGCGGTGCGCGCCGAAAGTCTTCGGGCAGGTCTTGTCGGGCTAGCTGGAAAGGTCACGCCCCAGGTCACGGGCGTGACTCTGGGCGTGACAGGCAGGTGTCGACACTCGACGATCGTCGAGCTGAAAGTGTCGAGTTGAGTGAACACGGGCTTGGGTCACGCCCCGTGTCGGGTGACACGGGCGTGACCCCGGGCGTGTCAGGCTTTGGTCTTCAAAAATTGCTGATTCACGGGATTTTGACGTGTCACGCCCTGGTCACGGGCGTGACCAACATGTCACGGGCGTGACATGTCAATTTTTTGGCAGATTTTCATTTTTTCCTGAAAAATAAAATAAACTAAGTTAGTATAATATTTACAAAAATAGGAGCATTTTATTGAATAAAAATAAGTAAAAATGACAAAAATAAATGAAAATAACTAAATTAATGTACACAAAAATAGGTATATTTACAATTCATCAAATACCCCCATACTTAAGCTTTTGCTATTCCAGAGCAAAATTTGGAGATGAACTTATAAGGAATAAAAGAAATCCTAAGTTTAGCTATCGCTTGAATTAATTAAAAGGAAGATCAAAATAAACATCCGGGGTTAAAGAATTAAATTCTAATTTATGAAATGTTATGAATAGAGGAACAGTTTCAAAAAGACTTCTAGAAAAAATAAAATAGAAAGCAAAAATTTATTTTTGTTAGTTTAACAAAGATGGATTGGATTTATAAAAAAAACTTTAGCTTAAAAGAAGTTAAAGGAAATAATACAATTTAAAAATTATGCTCTCAAAAAAAATTTAAATTAAGTCTAGAATCATTAAAATAGGCTAAGTGGTTTGGTGGTTTATGAAGAAGGCTTGAATATTGAGGTGAGGTAATTTTTTCTCGAACCTCCAATTTTTTTCTTTTGGATAGTTAGGAAAACGAAATCTTATTTTCCTAACACATAAAAACTTTTTTTTTCTTTCTTCATAATAAATAAAATTAACCCAATGTATATTTGTAGGAGTAATGAATTTTATCCTCTTACTCCATATATAATCTTTTTAAATTATTGGGTGCCTATGTTTACGGAACGAAATCTTATTCCCATTGACATAGGATCTTTTAAGGGATAGGGGGGAATCATGTCAATTAAGACACGAAAAAAAATGGAAGTGGGTTTAGTTTTTCAAAAATAAAACTAGCTTTTAATCAAAAAGTTTTGAGAGCAACCTTTTTAAAATGAACGTTCCAATGTTTCTAAAAGCATGAAGTTGAAATAATTGAAATCCATGGATGTTATTTTCTAACATAAAAAACGAGCTTCTATTTATAAAATTAGAAGTGGTGGTGAAAAACAAGTTCCCTATTATAAGGAAAAGACATAAAAAATTCTTTAAATCTTAACCCCAGACACTTAAATCTATCGAACTTTAATTAATAAACGAATAGTAAGCAAAGAATAACTAAAATTCGCATATAAATTAACTCGAAACTAGATTTTTGGAAAACAAAAAGAGTTAAGATATGGTGTATTCGAATTATTTTGTTACATAATTTTAACAAAACATTTTTTGGAATTTTTAGAGTTTTATCATTTTTTTGTGTTTTAATTATTATCTTTTTAGGATTTTTTAGATTTTTTATCTTTTTAGGGTTTTTGGGTTTTTCTAATTTTTTTTTTATTTTTATAGTTATTTTGATAAGTTATTTACAAGAAAGAGGAGAGAAAGAAGTGTTATTTATAAAGAAGATAGGGGGGAAAGAGAGATTTTTATAAAAAAGGCAAAGTAAAAACTCGACTGCGGCCCCGCGAACAGACTCTTATTTGAATGGTTGGTTCGATGAGTCGACCGTCGCGGGCAAGCAAGAAGCAAGTTTTTACAAAAAAGAGAAGAAGAGGGGGGGAAGAGAGATTTTTTACAAAAAATATTTACGAAGTAAAAAGATTTTTTGAAAAAAAAAATTTTTGAGGTTTTAATTTTTTTGATGTTTTTGTAATTTTATGCGTTTTTGTAAAGTGCAGAAATAAAGAAATACGAAAACACCCCCATACTTAAACCCAACATTGTCCCCAATGTTGCAATCTAAGTATGCGGAACAGATAATATACAAAATATAATAAGTATAAAAAGAAAAAGAGAAGGGAAGGAGCTTCCATAAGACGAACGCGGGAGGCCCAGGTTGAAACCCTGCATTATTTAGAAGAAAAAGAAAGAAGCAATACAATAATAGAAAAAAAAAAAAAAAAGACGAAAAATTCGGCTAAAAAGGTTGCGGGCGGTAGGGGGGCATGTACGTGGGGGAGTCGGAGGTAGCTAAGGCCTTAGCGACCACTGTGTGATAAAAGTGTGATCCCCTGGCGCGCACAAGAGTGGAAGTGCGCCGAAACAAAATAAATTAAAATATAATAAGTTAAATTAAAATATATTTTTTTTTTAGTTTTTCATTTTTTAGTTTTTTTGTTTTGTTTTTTTTATTGTATTTTTTGTATTTTTTTTTTTTGTGTTGTTTTTTTTTGATTGTTTTTTTTTCTTCTTTTTCAAAAACAAGAATGAAAATAAAAATATTTTTTGTTAAGTTTTTTTTTTTCATTTTTTGGATTTTTAGTTTTTTTTTTTAGTTTAGTTTTTTTAGTTTTATAGTTTTTGCAAATTTTTAATTTTTAAGGTTTTTCAAAATTTTTTTTGAGTTTTTCTATTTTTTTTTTTTTGGTTTTATAAATATGTAAATATATATATTAGTTTTTATTATTATTATTATTATATTATAATTTTTTTTGAGTTGGCCAAACTATTTTTTTTTATAAATATATATAGGTAAAATTAATAGATTTCCAGGGTTTAAAATAACGAACGTAAAAGTCCCCGGCAACGGCGCCAAAAACTTGATGGTTAAAACTCCAAAATTATTTGCGGTCACGCGGCGACCCGGCGGTTTTATTTGAGAAAAAGGCGGAAGTGAATTTATTTAAGAAAACGGGGCGCGCGTATTTATTTTGTTTATTTTGGATATAAAAAAGGTTTAGAAATCGAGTTTTAACGAAAGGAGGCAAGTGCACCTATCGTGAGTAGTACAGGATATTCCGGGTGGAATATCGAGGTCGTATTGTTCTCGGGTCCGGTTCGATTATTTCTACTCTTCCCTGGAGGGGACTAATATTTTACCGATAATTATCTTGTCGGGATATTTATATATAATAAAATGCAGAAAATGACAGAAAGAAAATGAAAGCAATAAGAAGAAAGCTTGAAGGTTGTGCCGATGAAGAGCTTAGCTCGATGGCACCGAAAAAACAATTGAACTAAAATAGACTTTAAAAAAAAAGAGCTCCTAAATTTCTAATTAATTAAGGCGGAGACTTGGCCGTGGAGGTTCCACTAAAATGAGCTCACCTAGCTATAGGGCTATCGCTCACCTGAACGCTAAGACTATTCGACCGGGCTCTCGTCCGACGAAGGATTCCTCTTAACGCCCGCATTACGCTAAGAACCCCGCTATTGGGTGGGGAACCCAATCCGGTAGAGTTGGCGTGCGTCCTCTCTCGAGGGTTAGTGCGGAACTCTCTTTGCCAAGGGGTGATCTGTCCATACGCACGGCCTCTCGGCGAGCGTATGGAAAACGGAAATAGGGCCCACACATCGATATGTGGTCCTACGCGTCGTTAACCCCGGGCAAACCTTAAGTACTTTTAATTAATTAGAAAAATTAGACCTTTAGTTATTTTAAGCTATTTTATCTGTCCCAATGCTCTTCGATGCCGAGGGCTAAGAACGATTAGCCACTCATCGGAATGGGGACGGCTTGCGAGGAAAGCAATAAAAAAAGCAGGAAAGAAAGCAGTAAATGAAAGCAGGAAAATAAAGCTGTAAATTGCAAGTCCTACCCAAACGAGTAGGACTGAAGAAAGCAGAAAATTGCAAGTCCTACCCAAACGAGTAGGACTGAAGAAAGCAGTAAATTGCGAGTCCCGGCGCGAATGCGTGGGCGAGAGAAAGAAAGCAGTAAAACGCACACACGCAAGTCCTACTCAAATGAGTAGGAGAAAATAAATACGGGTCCTACTCAAACGAGTAGGACAAAATAAATGCAACGCACGCACACTCTCTCTCGACATAAATGAAAACACACACACTCTACCGAAATAAAATCCAGCCATTAAACTCAAGTGAGTAGGCGGAAAAAAGGGAAATTACAAACTCACGCACTCTACAGAAAGTAAAATAAGCAAGCGCCATTTAACTCTTAACGAGTAGGCGGAAATAAATGCGCACACACACATGAGCTAAAAAATTAAGAAAAACTAAGTTGACGAAAAATGAAAACAACTGCATTTCTACCGCTAGAATGCGGTAGAAATGCATAAAAAGCTGAAATAAAAATTAACCGGAAAGAAAGGTTTGCGAATAAACGCAAAAATGCAAGTGCTCGAAAAATAAAAACGAACACATTTCTACCGCTAGAATGCGGTAGAAATGCGTAAAAAGAAGACGAAAAAAATTAAACGGACAAAAGTTTTAAATGAAAAAACTAAGTTCACGAAAAATTAAAATAACTATGTTATCATTCCTATAACTTGATAAAAACGCTAAGAAAGTGTAAATAAAGTAAAAAGAAAGAAAACGTTTTACAACCTAAAACGAAAAAGCTAAGTTAAAGAAAAAAAGAAAGACACTTTAAAGCGTTTTTATGGGTTATAGGAATGAAATAAAAGCTATAAAAATCTAAATTAACAAAACTAAGTAAGAAATTGAAAACATAAAAGTGAAAATTATACTCATACACTCACACACGCCTTTTAAAAAGACAAAAACTAAGTTAAAACAAAATGAAAAATAAGATTGCATATGGGAGATTTGCATTAATCCATTCCAAAGCCATATTAAGAGAAGAAAAAGAACACATTTTATTAAATAAAAGGACGAGTTACAAAGACACGAAAATAAAACTAAGGAGAGGGAGAGAAATTATCCCTTACATAAGCCTTGGAAGCATTCCTGCAGCACAACACCTAAGCAAAATGGATCCAAAAAGGGAACAGGAATTCAAAGGAGACCCTCTGAATTTATAGAAAAAATTTACATGGGTCACGCCCTTGGTCACGGGCGTGACAGGGGGCGTGACAGTACTATTTGGAAGGCGGCCGGTGATTTGACGGGAAAGTTGACTTCGGGCTGAACACGTGGCGGTCTCGCAGTGGTCACGCCCTTGGTCACGGGCGTGACAGGGGGCGTGACAGGTAGGTGGATCTGGGCGCGGTGCGCGCCGAAAGTCTTCGGGCAGGTCTTGTCGGGCTAGCTGGAAAGGTCACGCCCCAGGTCACGGGCGTGACTCTGGGCGTGACAGGCAGGTGTCGACACTCGACGATCGTCGAGCTGAAAGTGTCGAGTTGAGTGAACACGGGCTTGGGTCACGCCCCGTGTCGGGTGACACGGGCGTGACCCCGGGCGTGTCAGGCTTTGGTCTTCAAAAATTGCTGATTCACGGGATTTTGACGTGTCACGCCCTGGTCACGGGCGTGACCAACATGTCACGGGCGTGACATGTCAATTTTTTGGCAGATTTTCATTTTTTTCCTGAAAAATAAAATAAACTAAGTTAGTATAATATTTACAAAAATAGGAGCATTTTATTGAATAAAAATAAGTAAAAATGACAAAAATAAATGAAAATAACTAAATTAATGTACACAAAAATAGGTATATTTACAATTCATCACCCACCATTCTCCCCTCCCGTCTCCGAGCTCACTGGACTCTTACTTGGGTCCGGAGGTGGATCAAGGCGAGCTGTCGAGGAGGGAGGTCAAGCTCCTCAAGAAGCTGGTGTGTGGACTGCGCGAGGTGCAAGGAGTCAACGAGACGCTGCAGCGCGACTATGCGTGTCTTGCTGAGGAGGTGCGCCTCGGTCGACCTGGCGAGTTGATGTCTCCCTCCCGACTCCTGGATGAGATAGACGACGGTCTCTTGGTCGCGTAAAGGAATTCTGGAAGGATCCGCGAGCTACTCCGCGCGCGGCAGCTTGGGGGGCGGGGGTCGCGAGGCCGGGGTAGGTAAGTTTGCGGGCTCCTCTGCCGAGCCGACCGTCGCTCGCGTTCCGATGCCCTCCCTGTTCGCGCACCTCCTTTTCTGTTCTGAACTTTCCCCTTCTGTGATGAACAACTCTTAGAACATTCTTAATTATGTTATTTAAATAAAAAGCCGTAATGTTTGACTTAGCCTCAGTTGGGATGCGCCGGAAGTCGGCGAGCTGGGGTGGCGAGCTGGGGTGGCGAGCTGGGGATGCGAGCTGCGCCGATGTGACAGCCTGCCTCAGATTCCTTTTCCTATAAATAGCCACCCCCCCCCCCCCCCCCCCCGCACCTACCCCCGTACTGTCTTTATTGCTTTGCTTTCCCTTCCTTGCTTTTTCCTTTCTCTGCTCGCGCAGCGCTTCGCTTCTTCTCTGCGATCATGGGCAAGACCAACCTGGACGCCGATGGCCGCTCCAAATGCGCGCAACACTTCGCGGATTACTGCTTCTTCGACGACCACACCAGCGAGGAGGAGCTCGCAGAATTCATAGCCCTGTATGTGTAACATCTCATTTCCAACTAGACCCCTAAGTGTGGTTATTGGCCATGACTAGGTCATGACCAAACCCTAGGAAACCCAAGAATACCAAGGAAACCTAAGAATGTTGGTGAGACCACTATGGTCTGCAAATAGTAAATTTCTGAACCTTTGTTTAAGATAACCATGGGGCATCACTAAGACTTCAAGACCCCACTATGTTCTCATCAAACCATGGTAAGATCCATTAGATCAATAAGGACCCATGGATGGCAGTCAAAAGGGTTAAGTTGACCCAAGTCAACCCTAACCCTAAATGGGTCAAACCAACCTACTTAGGGTCAATTGACCATCCCCAAGCCAAGTGGACCCCACCCAAGCCCACCTAACCCTAGAGTGAGGTCAATGGGTCACCTAGGACCCATTGGGGTCCACCCAAGATGCTAAGTTGACCAAAGTCAACTCTAACCCTAAATGGGTCAACCTAGCCTACATTGGGTCAAACTGGCCTACACAAGGGCCAATTGAAGTTCCCTTAGCCAAGTGGACCCCACCCAAGCCCACCTAACCCTAGAGTGAGGTCAATGGGTCACCTAGGACCCATTGGGGTCCACCCAAGAGGCTAAGTTGACCAAAGTCAACGCTAGCCCTAAAGTAGTCAATGTACCCTACTTAAGGGTCAAGTGACCTCTAAAGGGCCAATACAACCCTACCTAGGCCTCAGGGGAGGCCAATGGATCACCAAGGACCCATTTGGGCCAACCTCAAAGACCAAATTGACCTAAGTCAGCCCTAGCCTAGGTTTGGGTCAAGCTAGCCCAAATGGGCTAACTCAAGCTCAAGCCCAACTCACTTGGGCTAACCATATTTTGGTGGATGAAATAAACATGTGGGCTGCCAATATGAGATTTACCAGCCAACTTAGTGACTAGGAGAGAGAGAGAGAATCTCAAAATTAAAGAATAATTTAGGAGAGAGAAAGAGGTATATTTAAGGGTATTTAGTGGAATAAGCCACTTGGACCCATGCCATCAGCCCCCACATGGGCTGGCCGACCCTTGGAAGTCATGAGAAGGAGTTGGATGGAGTGGGGCCCACTCATGCATGCATGGTCACAATAACAAAGTAAACCCTCCACCTCTCACATAGGAATTATCACCCACCCACCTCTATACTTCATCTTTTCACTCTCTACCTCTCCCCTTTCAGTCTCACCACTCTCAGAACAAGGAGAGCAGAAGAAGAGAGAGAGATAAACCGAGATTTGGTCGTGAAAACCAAGGGAGAAGCGCCGCCGCCGCCGCAATGGTTCCCCGCCGCTCCTCACGTCGCAAGGCCGCCGAGAAGGTCCTCCCTCACCTCTCTCTTCATGCTTAGATCTTAGGAATATCTAGGTTAGGGTTCTGGATCAAATGAGCTGAGCCCAGCACTTTTTTTTCGGCCATTAATGGCATTTTTGAAGCTCTCGGGTGAGGTGGCGCCGCCACCTCCGGCCGCCTTAGCCGCCGGAAAAGCTCGCCCCCACCACCGTGAGGGGAGAGGAGAAGTTGGCTGGTGGAGGCGCCGCCGGAGGCTGCCGGGAAAAGCCCCGTGAAACTCGGGCTGGCATGCAGGCGGTTTGGGGAAGAAACACAGCAGCCGTCGGATTTGCTTTAGGATTAGTGCCATGCAACATTTGAAATTCTGGATTTATTTAATTTGTGAATAGTGTATTTTCTGTTCCCTAAAATCCGATTTTGTCATGTCAAATTTTAGATCCCTTACAGCCTTTTTCATAACATATTCTCAACATGAAAATTGTAGGTCTTGGAGTCACCTTTAATTGGACATGTTACACATAATTTTTGGTTAAGGGTACTTCCCTGTAGAGCCATTTTCCTAGGGCTGGTCCTAGCATAGGGCAGAAACTAAAATGGGTGCCCTGCCAAAACCCTAAGTCCAAATGGGCTGAAATGTTGGGCACGTGGCCTAATTAGGTATATCTAGGATCTACCCAAAATTGGGAATTTTTGGGGAACATTAGTATATAGTTTTAGTCCAAATATGATAAATTAAATTTTGTTGATATTTGGAGCATATCAACTCCAAAATGCCACATATTTTGGTGGCCTGCCCTTAGTAGTATATTAGACCTATGGTAGAAATATTAGACAATTTAACCCTATGCATGTTGAGATATCTCACATGCAAGATCTAAAAATTAAATGGCCTTGGGCTGCAAATAGCAAAATGCAGAAATTTGAAAGTGATGCCCAAGCCCATCCAGAGGCCCAAATGACCTGAGATTTTGGGGAGTAACTGGTTTAGGGCATATTGAGGTCCTGCCAAAAAATGGGATTAATTGGAATTAAAATTAGGGTGGAATTACCAAATTACCTCTAGGCTTGTTTAGGTGATTCTTGGAGTAGTTCAACTCCAAAAGGCCCCAATTTTTGGTTGCATGTCAATGAGGACATTATTATGGCATGGTTAAAGGTTTAGCCCTTACGGATCACAGGAAGTTAGGGAAACACCTTGCATGCGATGGCTTGTAAAGGACTTGGTGTGCTTATAGCCAAATGAAGAAAAAAAATAAAATATTGAAGGCACAGCCCTTTTAAGATCACTGACTTAGTATTACTTTAAGTACCCTCTCCTCTTTGGGGAAAATAGATGAATTAGGGTTGACTTACCCTTGGACCCAAGTTCACACCCTAAGGATGGACCTTTAGGGGGTTGTGAAGAACATAGGGGCAAATGCCCTTGTATGGCCTTGTAAATCAGTAGAGAGTTAGTTTAGATATATTTAAGACTCTGGTTGAAATATTAGAGAATTTGGAAGTAGTTAAGTAACTCCAAAGTCAAACCCTAATTTTAGGGTAGAAGCACTAATAGGCCAAAATGGTAACTTAACCTCATCTAAAAACTGTGAAAATGGGGTAGAATGAATATTAGGGTGAATCGAACCCCTAGATATTTTTATTGGAATTTTATGGATTATATTTATGGTAGTTCCTTTGTTAATTATCAAAGTATCCAATTCAGTATTTGATTTAATTTGATAATTTAGTTTAATTGGAATCTAGTAGAACTTGGCCAGTAGAGGTTTTTGACATAAATAGAGGTCTTTGAATTTTATTATAATTTTTAAAAGATTTTATATATTGCTTCCTTCATAAATATTGTAAAGGCCATACTTGGTAAATAAATCATTTAAAAAGTAATTTAACTTGTAAAAATATGAATTTTGGCCATTGATGATTTTAGGATGATATCTACTGTTAGGAATTTAATTAGGAATTTTTGAAGTATATTCATAGTACTTGATTCACAATTATGCCCTCGTAGATTTGTGTATTGAATTTATTTAGAATTAAATATTCTGTGAAAAATCATGAAAGTTTGGCCAATGCTAATTTTAGGATTTTAGTAGTGTAATATATTTATCTCAAATTATTTGGATGACAATTTCAAGTAGTTGATTTACAAATCTTGGAATATGAGAATTTACTGCAAAAATAATTTTAGGCCTCATAAATGTTTGTGTAAAATGTCAAATTTGGAAATTGTCGCTTTTGGATATATGGAATTTTATCATGAATTTATGGAACATTAATGATGTCTAAAATGTATACTTCATGATCAACTCGACTATAATTGGCCCTTGTAATAAATTATTTAAATAGAAGATTAATTGAGGAAAATACAATATTTGGGAATTAAATCATTTATGTCATGATAGGACCCCAGTAATAATCCTAGGTCATTCGGATGAAAACTCGAAGGACATCCTATCATGAACATCACTTAGTATAGGTCGGTCTGCAAATAGTAATTTGGGGAAAAATTGTATTAGGATAAGGGTTGGAATATGGTGGAGTTAGTCGTGTTGAATTGTTTGAATAAAAGTGGATGAGTCACCTAGAAAGTTCTAAGGAATGGTGGGAATCGCGTGGATGTGTGTTAGAAGGTAAGCGAGTTCGACGAAAGATCGTCGTGCTCGCGAGAGTGAAAGGTCTAAACTACCTTAGGATTAGCCTATCGCAATATGAGAAGGTAATTGGTAAAGGAAATCAACCAATAATATTAATAAGTACCTTGCGAAAGGGAACGCTGGGCGTAATCCCAACACAGTTCCTAGTGCCCCTTGAGAGCCCTTCACAGGGAATACCGGGGGCAGTCCTGGGTTAACGTAAACCTTAAAGAACAAATCAAAAGAGTAATTTAGTAAATAGGGTTTCACACTGCACTCACTAGTTGGACAAGTATTGGAAATGGTTAAGTCGTCCCGAGGTGTTCAAAGGGGCGTCATCACGCGGTGTTCAAAGGGATGCGATTTGGAATAAGAGACGGACGTTTCGATCCGGCGAGCTTTGGCTCGGTTGATACTTGTGACGGACGGGATGGTTCGGGGAGCTTTGGCTCGGTTAATACTTGTGACGGACGGGATGGTCCGGGGAGCTTTGGCTCGGTTCTGATACGATAAACTTGCATGTGCATAAATCTAGTGGCGGGGCATGCGGTACTGGCCGTTCGTCACACCGATGGCAGTACGGTGCACCAGGCGGTTGTGAGAGTTCGAGGGGCCAGTGGGTTGTTTTACACTGCGGTCTGGAGGACGACCCCCGATAACGCACATCCGACCCAACAAGACTGACGGGTTGTCAGCAAAGTACGTACGCGAGACTCTAGAGTGCACCTTGGACGTGTACAGAGGCGTATGAGAGGGGTCTAAGGCTTGGTAGTGTGCATACCGGCCTAGAAGCGGAGACGCCCGCTCTGCTGCTGCCGTAGCCACAGCGGTGGTACCCGAGAGTGATGATAGCTCTCAAAAAGTGGGAACTAAAGGTCTGTGATCACAGAGTCGTTGTGTGTGTGTTGCACTTGCATCTCCATCATACCCACTTGCATGTCATAGCATAATCGATTCATTTAACCCTGACACCTAAAGTATAAGTGGTATGGGACGCTTATACATTAGGCCCTGCAAAACGACCCCTTGATCTATAAGCTTGTGTGGGCAAGTTTATAAATTAAGGTTATTTAAATATTTATATACTGCTTGTGATAACCGACACCCCAACGTATAAAGTGGTATGGGACATTTTATACGATGGGAGCCTTGTAGAAGATCCCTTGGCTTATGTGTATTCACATAAGTGAAGGTTATATTCCTTTCTTACTTTACTCATTATAACCTGATTATAAATTGCTAGCTAGGTCCCCCTGTCACCTGTTTTTGATTTCTCTCCTCTTTCACGTCCTTTCCTTTCTTCCTCCCCGCTCGGTGCCTAGGAGCATGGGGGAAGGGGTGGGGGACGATAGGGCTTAGTCTTTTTAGACTAATGGTTTTCGAACCACATCATATTAGGGGATCGTGGAGCCGAGTATGGAGGAGCAGCTCAGGAGACCGGTGCAATTGGAGATAGGGCAGTCTAGCTCAGGAGTACATCCAGTTGGGACCGTAAGTTTTGACTTCTAGTAGTTGTTTTGTTTTGCTTCCGCATGAGAGATCTGTAGTGAGGATATTGATGTACCGGGCTTCAGCCCTTTTTATTTCTGTTCACTTTACTATTCTATGGACACTCCCTTCGTGGAGATTTTTATATATATGTGATATGTTGTGGACTTGTCTTCTCTTGTACTGCTACTTTTGCGTCAGCTGCGATCGATTTGGCCGGCAGGATCGGCGTCTTGTAGTGTCGACCTTCCCGGGTGCGAAGGTGTCACCGCAAGGCGGCGGTTCTGGGCCTAAGACCCCGGGGTTTTAAAGGAAAAAAAGAGGGGTCTTACAGTATGTGCCGCCTGGCTTTGAGGCACGCAGGCCGGGGCCGGGCGAGGCCATTAACACATTTTACGAGAACGAGCTCGCCTTCCCCATCTCGCACTTCGAGGTGGGGCTGCGACTTCCCTTGTGGCCGGAGATTCGGCAGATCCTGAAATACTACGGGGCCGTCCCCGCGCAGCTGAACTCAAATACCATCGCCATGATGGTGGCGTTCGCGAGCTACCTCCGGCGGGAGAGGATCGAGTTCAACCTGACGGTGTTCAGGAAACTCTTCTCCTATAAGGCGACGACGGACGGGGTCGCCTACTTTGGCGGCTCCTTGATCAAAGTTCGCGAGATCGCGAACAAGCACCATACCTGGATGACCAAGATCGCCTTCATCAAGGGCGATCTCGGCAACATCCCCTACTCGCCGCAACAAAAAGGCGAGGAGGTGTACCGCCCGCCGGCCGTGTCCGGCAACGACGCCGAGCTCCACAAATTCTTCCTCCACAAAGATTTCGAGGTCGCCTTCCTGCGGAGGGGCCTCGACGCGCTCCCCCCGGTTCTGCCCGGCGAAGGTATGCCCTCCTCATCTTGCCGAGCTCGCCTACTCGCCGAGCTCGGCTCATCATCATATCTGGAATCCCTAACCTTTCCAAGTATTTTCATGCAGGGGAGCGAATAATCTCCGCGAACCCGCCGTTCGCGGACCCGGGGCTCGATACTGACCCTCTTGCTCGCGAGAGGGCGGTGGCAGCGGCCTGCCGAGACGAGGCGGCCCTCTCGCAGCCCTCTTCCGGCAAGAGGCGATCTGAGGACGCGGGGTCGAACCCGCCATCCGGCCCCCGTCAGATGAAAAAGATGCGGAGGGCCCTGCTGGCTCCGCGGGGGCAACAGCAACATCAACCCAGCCCCAAGTATATCAGCTCGTCGGAGACTCCTCCCGATGCGTCACCGGAGAACCCGCTGAAGGAGACGACCAGCAAGGGCCGAAAGGGCGGCAAGGGCCCTTCTACCTCGGCCGCGATCTCCCCTCCTCCTTCGGCGAAGAGGGCTGCCCGCGAGCGCGCGCCGCCGAAGCAGCACCCCTCTTCAACTTCGGCGGGCGCTGGAAGGATTCTGCGGGCGAGCCCATGCTGCAGTGGGACGAGCTCGCTCATCGAGTCTCCGTATCCACTCTGCACCCGTCCTGGCACGACCGCGAGCTCGCCACCGGTCACGCCTACGCCCTCGGCTTCGGCCTCTATGGCCGGGAGGATGCTGAGGCCTACAAGAGGACGACCCTCCGGCAGCTCGGCCATGAGGGCCTGCAGTCGCACCTGCGGACTCTGGAGCTGCACCACATGCTGGCGCGCCGCAGCTTCGCCATCAGCCACCAGCTCGAAAAGGCCGAGCAGGCTCGCGACCTCGCCAAGGAGCAGGTCGCCGATCAGGCGAGGCGGCTCGGCATCGCGGATAGTCTTCTCGCCCAGACTTCTGGCGGGCTGGTAAGTGTTACGCACCGCTCTCTTTTACTTAGAAAGCTTTGCTGCCGCTAAATGGGCTTTTTTCCAGGATGCCAAGGCGGCGGGCGAGCTCCAGGCTCGCAACACTGAGCTGGGGGAGGAGGTTAGCCGGCTGCGCGCGCAACTGGCCGCGGATGCCGACGCTGCTGGCGAGCTCCAGGTCCGCAATGCCGAGCTCGGGGAGGAGAGCGGCCGCCTGCGCGCGCGCCTTGGAGAGCTGGAGGGCGCGAACGCGAAGTTGAAGGGGGAGAACGAGCACCTTCTCGGCGAGGTTCGTCGCCAGGCAGAGATCTTCTTCCCGTCGCACGACATCGATCCCACACTCCCCTACAAGAGCCCGCGCATCTTCGGCGAGGCCGACCTTGTCGAGAGACTGCGGATCAACTCAATCCAGACCGCCGAGTGCACCCTCGCGATGATGAAGGACTCCGGGGTGTTGGTGGAAGGGTGTGGGGAGATCTCTGCTCGGGACCTGATGCCGAGTCTGTTTCCGGCGACGCCGCCCAGTGAGAAAGAAGATAGCCTGGATGCGATGTTTGGGAAGAGTTTCCAGGATCCTTCGGGCGACGGCGAGGACCAGCACGGCGGAGGGGGGGAAGCCAGCGGATAGCCTTGTATTTTTTCTTTTTTCTTTCTTTCCTTTTTGACTACTCGCCGTGGCGAGCTCCCTGTACATTTGTGAATAATCAATGAAATTTTTTTGATCATACCGGTGCTCCCTTACTATGCTTGTTGTGTTATGAATGTATGCGAGTGCTTCCTCCCGCGACCTCGCAGGGACAGGTTCCGCGAGTAGAGTGATTACGAGAGCGCGCACGCGAGCGAGACGAGCTTGGGGTGTTCGCCGAGCCCCAAACGATTTCGCGGCGAGTTGCTCTCTGCCATTGTCACGCCACTATTACTCGCACGCGGCCTCCACCCTTCTATCCGCCTACCTTTACTCGCATGCGAGCCATCCAGGTTGTGCCCGTCGAAGAAGAAATTTTTCAAGTGTAATGGGTGAAGGTGGCGAGGTGTCCTGATCTGGCTTGCTTCCTTGGGCGAGGCCCGGGCTTGCGGCCTCCCCACCAATGCCGGGCCGGAGATGATGAGCCCGAACTCGCCCATGCAGAGCCATCCAGCCCGGCCTGCCTTCCTGACTGTGCCGAGCTGAGCTTGCCGAGCCCGAGCTCGTCCTGGCAGGACCCTTCCCCTTGGCTCCCTACCACAGACTGGCCTGCATCTGATGACTTTAAGGCCGACATCATCGAGTGACTCCCAGCCCTGCCAGCTAGATGAGAGCCTGACGGCGGGATCTACTCGGGGTCCATTACCACCACCATCGAGTGACTTCCAGCCCTGCCAGCTAGGTGAGAGCCTGACAGCGGGATCTGCTCGAGGCCAAGGATGACACCGAGTGACTTCCAGCCCTGCCAGCTAGGTGAGAGCCTGACAGCGGGATCTGCTCGGGGTCCATTACTACCGCCATCGAGTGACTTCCAGCCCTGCCAGCTAGTTGAGAGCCTGACAGCGGGATCTGCTCGAGGCCAAGGATGACACCGAGTGACTTCCAGCCCTGCCAGCTAGGTGAGAGTGATGATTTTTCTTGCTAACAAGTAATAACTCAATGTGATTTCATTCTACATTCTGATACAATTATGTAGATGGACTTAACTAGATTGAATTAGCATTCAGGCAAGCGCACTTATCAATCGTAATATATGAGAAATCTACATCTCGTGTCGTATTCCACAGGGTCGTTTCAACTATTCGTACTCACCCTCCCTTTATTATCATACCTCTAAACAAAAGTGATATTTAAACTGCATTAACCTAACTATGACCAATTGGATGATTCAGTATTGGAGACATAAATGCGATAAAAACATGAAGCTTCTAAATAATTACATGAACAATTTCATTTATCAGTTCAATTCTAAACGATCATGACATGAAAAGATTGTTACATTCGTGTAATGTAAAAGTTAATTTTTCATCAAAATTCTCTCTCGAGCAATTCCAAATCTAAACCTAAGATAGTAAATTTTCTCTCGAACAATTCACAACACTCAAGTTCGCATTAAGTAAAATACCTTTATTACTACATAAATTCATGGATTTTATTTCTAAATTAACATGAATCCTTTTATTCGTGTTCTAATTTTCCAAACAAAATATCTCTCGATCATAAAGTTTGAATTACAAAGGGAATTATCATCACAATATGAACATACCAAAAGCATTGCAAAGAACCAATTTCTCAATCTAGCCAATTGCAAATTGTGTAAAACAAATAAGTAATTCAAAGGGATGATTAAACTCTTTGTTTGATTGCATAAACACAAATAAAATACTACAAATGTAACATAAACAAGGTGATACATGATTACTAGAATGTTCAAAGAGAAATTCATGCAAATTAAAACATAAATTGAAGATGAATCATCAAGATAAGGGAAGGATTAAAAGGGATTAATGATTAAATGAAAATACATAGGAATACCCTTCAATCCTCCTTGTCTTGGATGCTCCCCTTCGGCCTCCAGCAGTTCTCCAATCCAGAAAAAATCCAAAAGTTCTAAACAAATTTTTCTACAGGAAATTTATAGTTCCCTTGCAAACAGGTCGGACACGGGGTCGCACACGGCCGTGTGCCAGGCCGTGTGGATGGTTCCTAGGCGGTTCCTGGGCGGTTCCCCACGAGAAGGCATGTCTGGTAGTGGGCCGTGTCAGATGACACGGGTATGGACACGGCCGTGTGTGCGGCCGTATTCTTCAGACACGGGTTGGTTGGCAGTCGTGTGCAAAGCTGACACGGGTATGCACACGGGCGTGTGCCATACCCGTGTGAGGTTCCATCGTCTGCGCCCAAATTCTTCAGCTCCAGGTGCATAGGACACGGGTAGGCACACGGCCGTGTGTCTGGCCGTGTGCACCAAATTTTCGTCCTATCATCAGCCATGTAGACTCCGTGAACTCCTCTGTTTGCTCCGAGACTTTTAAGTCCATTGGTTGGCATTACCTGCAATAGAAAAAATGATAGACTCAGTAAATGGTTTATTATAAGAACTGCCAAAGACTTCTAAATACGCTCTTCTATCTATGATACGACAGTTTCTTTGCTATTATCATGAAAAAAAACACAAAAAGGGCAGGAAATGGTAGATATGATTACAATTATGATAGTAAAAAGTCTATCATAATCGTACTCATCAGAGATCCTGACAGCGGGATCTGCTCGGGGTCCGTTACTACCACCATCGAGTGACTTCCAGCCCTGCCAGCTAGTTGAGAGCCTGACAGCGGGATCTGCTCGGGGTCCGTTACACATCTCATTCTACCGTGCAGGCTAGTTACAACATTATCAGAGAGCTTGAAGGAATTTATTATAATCAAAGTGTTGCTTACATGTTTTAGGGGAAAAATAGCTTGAGGTCGTCACCACTACAGGTGAGACTCAGGGTCTCGCCCTCTACATTTTGGAGTCGGTAGCCCCCTGACCCCAAGGCTACCTTTACAATGAATGGTCCCTCCCAGCTGGGATTGAGCTTCCCTACGGATGCTGACCTCCCTGCCGCATCTACTTTCTTCAGCACCAAGTCCCCTTCCACGAACTGCTTGACCCTGACGTGCTTGTCAAAGTACTTGGCCACTCTTCTTTTTACCTCCTCCTGCCGGATAGCGGAAAGGTCTCTTACCTCTTCCACCATGTCAAGGGAAAGCCTTAGTTCCTCCTCATTCTCTGCTTGCCATTCCTCACGGCCTTCTTTTGTTGCCATGACTCGCGGTGTTTGGACTTCGAATTCAATGGGGAGCACGGCCTCGCACCCGTGGGAGAGTTTGAAGGGGGTCTCTCCTGTAGCTATGTTGGGGGTGGTCCTTAGGGCCCAAAGAACCGCAGGGAGCTGCTCCACCCAGCTCCCCTTCAGATTCTCCACCTTCTTCTTGAGGAGGTTGATGATGATCTTGTTTGTGGCCTCCACCTGCCCGTTACTCCTGGGGTGATGGACCGAGGCGAACCTGAGATCGATCCCAAGCTGTTCGCAGAAGCTGGTGAACTCGGCACTAGCGAACTGGGGCCCATTGTCTGTGACGATGGCCTGGGGCAGCCCATGGAGACAGATGATCTCCCCCCAAACAAAGTTCCTGATCACCTGGGAGGTCACCTTGGCCAACGCTTTCACCTCCATCCACTTTGAGAAGTAGTCAATCATCACTAGGAGGAACCTTCTCTGGCTGCTGGCTTGGGGGAACGGCCCAACTAAATCCATTCCCCAAATTGCGAAGGGCCATGGGGCCATGATACTTCGGAGCCGCTGGGCCGGCTGCAGCTGGAGAGGGGAAAACAGTTGGCACTTGTGACATCTTCTCGCGAACTCTGCCACATCTCGGCCCAGGGTGGGCCAGAAATAACCTTGCCTGATTATTCTCCCTTCCAAGGTCCAACTCCCGGAGTGACTTCCACATTCCCCGGAGTGGACTTCCTCCAAGATCCTTCGCGCTTCTTCCTCGGTTACGCAGCGGGCAAGCATCCCTGAGAGGGTCTTCCTGTATAGCTGCCCGTCCTGGAGGAGGTAGTATGCTGACTTGTGCCTCAGCTTCTTCTTGTCCACCCCCTCCGGATACTCTCCTGTGGAGAGAAAAACAATCACTGGATCCATCCATGAAGCTTGTTGATCGATTTCCATGAGCTCTCCTTCTTCGATGGAGGGGTGAAACAGGTCGGTGATGGTGCCCCCCACCTAGGGACCATGCTTAGCCAATTGATCGGCTTGTTCATTCTCCTCCCTGGGCACGTGTCGGATGGTGAAAGTTTGAAAAGTGCCAAAGATCCCCTTTACCTTGGCCAAGTATGATCACAGGGCGGGCTCCCTTGCCTCGAACTCTCCGTTGATTTGGGAAGCCACCACCATGGAGTCAGTGAGGACTTCCACGTCCGTCACCCCAAGCTCCCTGGCCAGGCGAAGCCCTGCTATCACGGCCTCATACTCGGTCTGGTTGTTGGAAATGGGAAAGTGCACCACCACTGTTTGCTCAATACGAGTCCCCTGAGGGCTTTCCAGGATCACCCCCACTCCAAGGGAATGCCTCCCTGAGGCTCCATCCACCCTCACCTTCCAAGGGGTCGGGCGGGTGAGTTCTTCCTCCGCCACTTCAACCACGTAGTCGGCCAGGAAGTCGGCCATTGCCTGAGCTTTGATTGAGAGCCGCGGAATGAAGGAGACGTCGAACTCGCTCAGCTCCACCGACCACTTAGCCAACCTGCCTGAATGCTCCACCCCCTCGAAGATGTTGCGGAGGGGATGGTCGGTCACTACTCGGATTGAGTGTGCCTGGAAGTAAGGTCGTAGCTGCCGAGCCGAGATGATTAGGGCGAATGCCAGCTTTTCCAAGATTGGATACCGGAGCTCGGCCTTTCTCAGGACCCGGCTGACATAATAGATTGGGAGTTGTCTCTTTCCCTCTTCTCGAACCAAGACGGAGCTCAGTGCCTCGGCCCCGACCCCGAGATATAAGAACAAATCCTCCCCCTCCTTCGGCCCTTGGAGCAGCGGAGCCTGTGTCAGCTGCATCTTGAGGGCCTGGAACGCCTCCTCGCATTCCTTGGTCCATTCAAATCTCTGACCACCCCTCAGCGTCTTGAAGAAGGGGGAGCACTTTTCTCCTGCCCGTGAAAGGAAGCGACGCAGCCCCGCTAGCTTCCCTGTCAACCGTTGTACCTCCTTTGCATTCTGTGGGGGCCCCAGCTCCAGGATAGCCTTAATATTGTCTGGATTCGGCTCGACCCCCGCGGGGGTGAGGAGATGCCCTAAGAACTTTCCTCGGCTGGCCCCGAAGACACACTTAAGGGGATTCAACCGCATTTTGTATCTGCACAGGGTGGCGAAGGTTTCCTCCAGGTCCCGGAGGTGGGCGTCCACATCCCGGCTTTTGATCATGAGGTCGTCCACGTACACCTCCAAGTTCCTTCCCCTTTGCTCCTTGAAGACGTTGTCCATCATCTTCTGGTAGGTAGCCCCAGCATTTTTCAGCCCAAAGGGCATCATCTTGTAGCAGTAGCATCCATCCCCGATGATGAATGAGACATCCTTGATGTCTGGGGGGTGCATCCTGATCTGATGGTAACCTGAAAAGGCATCCAAAAAACTCATTACAGAAAAACCTACGGCTGAGTCAACCAGCGCGTCGATCCGAGGCAAGGGGTAACAATCCTTAGGACAAGCTTTATTAAGTAAGGAAAAGTCGATACACATCCTCCATCGGCCATCCCCTTTTTTAACCATAACCACGTTGGAGACCCATCCGAGGTACTGAATCTCAGACACGAAGCCTGCCTTGAGGAGTTTCGCCACCTCCTCCCGGATGGGTTCCGCCAGCTTGTCTGCCGTGGATCTTTTCTTCTGCTGAACGGGGCGTGTTCCCGGGTCCAGGTTGAGGCGGTGGCAAGCCACATCCGCGTCAACCCCCGGCATCTCCGCGGCGTTCCAGGCGAAGATGTCCACGTTCTTCTGGATGCACTCCAGCATCCTGCCTTGGTCCTCCGGGGTCAGCCCTCCACTGACGTGAACCTTCTCCATCCTTCCTCCCCGGGTGAGCACCTCCAGCTCCACCACTTCCTCTGCCGCCTCCAGCCTGGGCCGCTCCCCCCATCCTTCTACATCCCCTTCCTCCAGAACGGGGGCTTCTACCTCCATCTCTCCTTTCACGGCCCCTACCTCGGCAACCTCCTCCAGATCTCCTCCTGCCGCCTTCTCCGTGCAGTCCTCCACTCCTAGCTCTTCCCCTCCTGCTTTCTGCTCGACCTCTTCCATCCTCCGTCCCATCTCCTCGGCTCCCTCCTGCCAATAGATGGTGTTCACCGCAGTGACATAGCACTCTCGTGCCACCTTTGGGTCCCCCCTAACCCTGACCTGCACCCCCTCAGCGTTGAACTTCAAACACTGGTGGTAAGACGAGGGGACGCAGCGGAAGGCGCTGATGAGAGGCCTCCCAAAGATGGCGCTGTAGCTGCTGGGGGCATCCACGATGACGAACTTGCAGTTTCGGGACTGCCCCTCCCCCCCCCCCCCCCCCCAAGGTGACATGGAGTCCAACTCCTCCCTCTACTTCCTTCCTTTCTCCTGAAAATCCGAACAAGGGGCCATCTGAGGCCAGCACCTTCTTTGCCTCCACCTTCATCGCGTCGAACGCCTTTTTGAAGATGACGTTGACGGAGCTCCCGTTGTCCACGAGGATCCGAGAGACGGTGAAGTTCTCGATGGCCGCCTTGATGACCAGCGCATCATAGAACGGATCCTCGTGGTCTGGCAGATCACTCCTGGAGAAGGTGATCCTCTCCTCCGGTGGCGGGGTTTGGGATGTAGAGGCGACGCTCCGCCGGTACATGGTGTGGAGGCTTGCCTTGCGGGAAGCCTCGATCCCTACTCCCCCGTGGATCACCCCGATCCCTCCTCGGGTCCCCACATCCACCCGGTCTTCGCACCGATCCTCCTCCGCCCGAGGCAGGACCTCCTCAATTCTTACTTCCTGCCGCCCCTGCTGCTACTGTTGTTGTTCCCTATTCCCTCTCATCTCGAGGAACTCCGGACAGGTGGTCGTGGCGTGCCCCTCTTCCTGGTGGAAGTCGCAATAGGGCAGCTCCACCCTGACCTCTCTTCTTCTCCTTCTCCATGCTCCCCTCCTTGCTCCCAGGGCTATGGCCATGGCCTCCTCTTGATCGGGGAGCCGGGGCCTCTGGCCCTGCCTCCAGCCCGGGGGGTGGAAGTGGTCTTGCCTCCCCTGAAAGTGACCCCTTCCGAAGTTCCCCCTCTGTGGCCCTTGCCCTTGCCACTCAGGCCTCCAGCCCAGCCGACGGTCGGGCTCCTAACGCCCCCACCCCGGCTGCTGTGGCCCTTGGAGCTGCCTCTGCTCCCTCTGCCTCGGTTCCCCTCTTCTCTCCTCTTGTCCTTTTCCCCCCTTTGACTCTCTCTCCTCCTCTGTGGCCCACCTGGCCAATTTCCTTGCAAACTCCGGGTTTGATGCCTCCCTGTCAACCTCTCTCGCCGCCCTCTCCATCAACTCCTCATAGGAGAGGGGGGGAACTCTCTTCAGCTCCATCCGGAAGAAACCCTGCTGCAGGCCCAGGGTAAAGGCCATCATCAGACTATGGCCCGGCATCTCCTGGACTTGAGTAACTTCCTCCTGGAATCGGTCCACATAGCTTCCCAACGTCTCGTTCACCCCCTGCTTTATGTGGAACAAAGACTCGGACTCCCTCTTCCTCTTTTTCGAAGTGGTGAAACTTAGCTTGAATCCTCGGCGCAAGTCCTCGAAGCAGTAGATGGAGCTGGTCGGTAGCTGGTGGAACCACTCCCTTGCCTTCTCCCGGAGGGTGATGGTGAAGAGCCGGCACTTGAATCCGTCCGACATTTGACGGATGGAGACCACGTCCTCGAACCATTGGACATGCTGGACCGGGTCTCCCTTCCCAGTGTAATAGGACATCTCGGGCTCCCTGAACCCATCTGGAACGGGAGCTGAAGAGACCAGCTCGCTGAAAGGACTCCCTCCCCCCACTGGGCGAGCTGGCGAGTCTCGCGAGCCCAGCTCGCCGAAGCGACCTCGGCCTGCCGAGCCGGGGAAGAGCTCGCACCCGGGGAGCTCGCACCCTCGGCCTTCCTCGGCCACTTCCTTCCCAGCTCGCCTGCCGGGAGCGTCCTCGCCCAATGAGGGGGCGGCCGCGATCTGGTTTGCCGGAGTCGAGCACTCGGCCCGCGTGCCGAGTGCGAACTTGACCAGATTCAGCACCTTGTTTCTGAAGTCTTCAAACATTCCCACCGTTGCGAGAGGCGGGGGGGCAGCGAGCTCGGCCTGTCGGATCCTTGTCCCGTCATTGAGCTCGCGGAAACTTTTCTGCACTGACCACTGTCCACGCTCACCGCACCAAAATGTTGAAACCGAAACCCGGCTTCCTGTAGAGCTCGCCCTTGGGGAAGGGGGTGGTCTCGCGCCTACTTTGTTCCTGCAAGAAAAACGACGAAAGCAAGGAAAAAACAGACTCAAGGGCTCGGCAAGGAGGTCCCACCACAAACCCGGAAGATCTCAGAGCGCTTCCCCTCCTTAGCCTGAAGCCGAGCTAAGGTACCCTCAGAAATCACTAAAGATTTTGGGGAGAAGAGCACAGGGAGAAAACCCGCTTTCTGGGGTGCCCCTTGGGTCCTATTTATAGCTTTTGAAATCCGGACTGCCAATAACCAAAATAAATGACCTGAAATTACCAGAAAACCCTCGGCTGGGTTTGCCAACAGCCAAACTCCGCTGTTTTGAAGGGCTATGGGCAGACCAGCGGGGGCAAAATAGTAAAAAGTACCTCAGACACCCAGGCGAGCTGGGAGCTCTGGCCACCTCGGCATGCACTACTCGCGCATTGTTGCCGAGCTCCACTGCGAGGGCGCGAGTTGCAGCCCGCTCGGCGAATGTCGAGCTCGGGGTCGCCGATCGACGATCTCTGGCCGACGCTTGCCGAGTTCAGTCTCGCCCCTGCCGCTGCCGAGCTCGCCTGCTGCTCCTGGTCTGGTCTGCTCGCCCCTGGTGATTCTTGCTCGCCGGACACGGGGTTGTACACAAAGAACATGCATTCAAGCTGCAAACCAGGTCCTCCTCTACTCCTTCTTCATGGGTTAGATCTTAGGAATCTTTAGACATGAGAATCGGTCTCAATTGAGCACGATCTAGTGGAATTTTTCCACTGATTTTCCATGAAAATGAAGGTGTCGGTTCGCCGGAATCTGTCATCTCCGACGGCCAGACCACCTCCGGCTGATAGCCCTCACCTCAATGGAGGTGGTGGTTGTATAACCTTGGGCTCGTAAGGAGCCCTCAAGAAGCAAACAGGTCGAGATGGGGCAGACTGAGGCCAGGGGGGCCCACTCGCAGGAGGCGAGACGATGGACTCTCCAATAGTCTAGATACCCCATCCTGAGGCGAGAGGGCCTCCAGAGGCGAGAGGGCCTCCAGAGGCGAGAGGGCCTCCAAGGGCGAGAGGCGCCGGCGAGACGGGCAGTGGGGTCCCTCTCGCCGGCAGGGGCTTTTCCACTCACCAGGTAAGAGGAGGCCTTTTCTCATATTTCCCTGTCAAACAGGGGTTTTTACTCTTTTACCCCGGGTATTTTTACCCTCTTACCCTTAGTGGACTGCATATAGCCCCTCAGAACAGCGGAGTTTGGCTGTTGGCAGACCTAGCCAAGGGTACCCCGGTAATTTCAGATCAATACAGTTTTGTTATTGGCAGTTCAGGTTCTGAAATCTATAAATAAGTCCATAAGGGTTCTTCAGAAGGGACTTTTTTCCAGACTCTTAAGAGGATTGATTTGGCACAGTCTTCTGAGGAACTCCAAGCCCAGCTTTTGGCTTTGGAGGGGAAGCTCTCTGTGACCTTCCGGGTAAGCGGTGGGACCTCCCTGCTGCAGCTTTGGGCCAGTTTTTCTTAGTCCTTCACGACCAGTCGGAGGTCGGAGCTTGGGCCAAGTAGGTGTCGGCTACGCCCCTATTTTGTGAACATTTGTCGGAGTCAAATTTTGGCTTCAACAGTTCTGGTGCGGTGAGCGTGGAAGTAGCCGGTTCAAGAAAAGTTTGAGTTTGGTCCTATGGCAGGAGGTGAAGGAGAAGGATCTGGTTCCGGAGGTTCTCCCTCCCAGGTAGAAGAGGCGACGAGGAAAATACTGGAAGACTTCAGGCGAGAGGTCATGCAAACCATAAGCTTGGCCTTCTCAGCAAGGAGCGAGTGGGCGACGCCTCAGGTCCCGATCGAGGTGGTCTCGCTTTTAGGCGAGAACGCTCCTGGTCAGCGCCCGGGGAAGGAGGTCCCCATGGAGGCTGGCGAGAGGGACGTGGCGGCGCGAGAGCTCTTCCCAGGCCAGCGTCCCGGGAAGGAGATCCCAGCAGAAGACGGCGAGAAGGAGGCAGTTGTGCGAGAGCTCTTCCCTGGGCACGGTCTCGCAGATCGGGCCAGCCAGCCGAGGCCGCGAGACGTGCCCTCTCGGCAAGCAATCGGCGAGAGCCCGTTCAGTGAACTCGTCATCTTGGCTCCGGTGCCGGAAGGGTTCCGGGAGCCCGACATGTCCTACTACTCGGGGAAGGATGATCCTGTACAGCATGTGCAGTGGTTTGAAGATGTGGTTTCGATAAGATAAATGACGGATGCGTTTAAGTGTCGTCTTTTTGCCATCACCTTGAAGGAGAAGGCGCGAGACTGGTTCCATCAGTTACCGGCAAGGTCGATTTATTGTTTCGAGGATCTGCGGAGGGGTTTCTTATTGAGGTTTTCAACATCGAAGAAGCGTAAGAAGGAGGCGGAGTGCTTGTTCTCGGTAAGGCAGAGCCAGGATGAAACGTTGGGACACTACGTAGATCGGTTTCAGGAGGAGATCCTCCAGGTCCAGGAGGTCCCTGGGTATACGCTGATGCTTGCATTCACCCTGGGACTGAGGCCAGGCTTCTTCAGTATGGAGTTGAAATGGGTGCCCCCCCCCTCTCTTTTGAGGAGCTTATGGAGAGGGCGGCAAAGGAGACGGATTTCGAGAGGGACAATCCGGCGTTTGCAAGGAGGTTAGCCAGGTTGGCGGAGGATGACGCAAAGGAACCAGGAGCAGGGAAGCAGAAGGAGCAGAGGGAGCAGAGAGAAGAAAGAAGGAGGGAGGAACCCCGGGGCCAGGGGCACCAGGGGCAGAATCACCGGGGGGCCCGAGAGCCAAACAACCGGATAGGTTGGAGGCCTCAGGAGGGTCACCCCCAGGAGTTAGGAGGAGGCTTCCGGGGAAGAGATAACTTCCGGGAGCCAAGGAGGTTCGATCAACCAGCATGGAGACAGGGGGTGAGGGATCGTTTTCAGCATCAGCAGGAAGCAATGGGGATCGGACGAGGAAGAGGAGCTTGAGGAGGAGGAAGAAGAGGAAGAGGAGAAGGGAGAAGGGGTGGGGTGGCATTGCCTTTCTGCGACTTCCATCAGGAGAGAGGTCACGCTACAGCCATGTGCCCAGAATTCTTGGAGATGAGAGAGGCCAGAGGTTTGAGGAGACAGGATCCGCCGGTGAGGATCGAGGAAATGCAGCAAGGGGAGGCGGAAGACAGGTGCGAGGACAGGGTGGATGTAGGAACCCGGGGGGGTATCGGGGCCATCCATGGGGGGATTGGGATCGATGCCACCCGGAAGGGGAGCTTCCAGACCATGTTCCGAAAGGGGGTAGCCTCAACCTCCCAGACCCCACCCCCACTAGAAAAAATTACCTTCTCTTCAGAGGATATGCCGGAGTACGAGGACCCATTCTGCGACGCCTTGGTGATCCAGACGGTGGTGGAAAACTTTACGGTCTCCAAGATCCTAGTGGATAACGGGAGCTCCGTAAATGTGATTTTTAAGAAGGCCTTCGATGAGATGCAGGTGGAAGCCAAGAGGGTTTTGGCCTCGAATGGACCGTTGTTCGGATTCTCCGGGGAGAGGAAAGAAGTGGAAGGGGGAGTAGGGCTGCACGTGAGGTTGGGGGGCGTATCACGGAACTGCCGGTTCGTGATTATAGATGCCCCGAGCAGCTACAGCGCCATCTTTGGACGTCCCCTCATCAGCGCCTTTCGTTGCGTCCCCTCCTCTTTTCATCAATGTCTCAAGTTTAACAATGGAGGGGTGCAGGTCAGGGTCAGGGGAGATCCAAAAGTGGCAAGGCAGTGCTACGTTACAGCGGTTAACACCGTATCTTGGATGGCAGAGGCGGAGGAGTTGGAGAAGGAGATGGCGGCGCAAGAAGAAGCTGTCGGGGAAAATGAGGTGAGCCCAGAGGAAGCAAGAGAAGGAGCCGAAGAGGAAGTCGGGGGAGAGGAGACCGAGAAGCAGCAAGGAGGAGGTGTGCAGGAGGCTGAGGGGGGAGTTGAGGTCGAGCAGCAACAGGAGAACCCGGAGGGGGCAATGGAGATTGAGGAGGAGCAGAGGGGAGGAGATGTGCAGGAAGTCCGGAGGAGCGGGGAGTTGGAGCCACGGGAAAGAATGCAGGAGAAAGAGGGAGAAGAAGGGGCTGAGGAGGAAGCCCGAAGGGACATGGAAGTTGAGCAGCAGCGGGACGAGGTGATGGAAGTTGAGGTAGCAGGAGGAGAGGAAGGGCTGGAGCAGGAAGAAGAAGTAGGGGACGGCTGGGAGCAGTCGCGGCTGGAGGTGGCCGAGGAAGTGGTAGAGGTGGAAATCCGCACCAGCCAGGGGCAGGTACAAAGGGTACGGATCAGCAGGGGCCTGAGTCCCGAAGACCAGAAGCGGATGCGGGTCTGCATCCAGAGCAACGTCGACATCTTCGCCTGGAGCGCGGCGGACATGCCGGGCATTGATGCGGACGTGGCCTGCCACCGCCTGAACCTGGACCCTCGGACGCGCCCCATACGTCAGAAGATGCGAGCCATTGCCACTAAGCTGGAGGAGCCCATTCGTGAGGAGGTCAAGAAGCTCCTGGAGGCGGGCTTCATCTCAGAGATCCAGTACCCAGGCTGGATCTCCAATGTTGTAATGGTGAAGAAGGGGGGAGGAAAATGGAGGATGTGTATTGACTTTTCATTATTAAATAAATCATGCCCTAAGGATTGCTACCCCCTGCCTCGAATCGACGCGCTGGTTGATTCAGCCGTTGGTTTTTCTGTTATGAGTTTTTTGGATGCTTTTTCAGGTTACCATCAGATCCGGATTCACCCTCCTGATGTCAAGGACGTCTCCTTCATCACAAGGGAAGGGTGCTTTAGTTATAACATGATGCCCTTTGGGTTAAAAAATGCGGGAGCGACATACCAACGGATGATGGATCGAGTTTTCCAGGGTCAGAGGGGTCGGAACCTAGAAGTCTACGTTGATGATCTCATGGTAAAGAGCAAGGGGGTGAACTCGCATCTCCAGGATCTGGAAGATACGTTCGCCGCCTTGAGGAAGTTCAAAATGAGGTTGAACCCCTTGAAATGTGTTTTCGGGGCCAGTCGTGGGAAGTTCCTTGGGCACCTTCTGACCCCGGCGGGGGTAGAACTTAATCCTGATAAAGTAAAGGCCATTCTGGAGCTGGAATCACCGCGAAACGCTAAGGAGGTGCAACGCTTGACAGGAAAGCTAGCCGGCCTTAGCAGATTCCTCTCCAGGTCAGGAGAGAAGTGCTCACCTTTCTTTAAAGTGCTACGAGGGAGTCAGAGATTTGAATGGACCGCGGAGTGCGAAGGAGCTTTTCAAAAGCTGAAGGAGCAACTCTCCCTGGCTCCTCTGCTTCAAAGCCCAAAAGAGGGGGAAGATCTGACCTTGTACCTAGGAGTGGGAGCAGAGGCGGTGAGCTCCGTCCTAGTCAGAGAAGAGGGAAAAAAGCAGCTGCCCATTTATTATGTTAGCAGGATCCTAAGGAAGGCGGAGCTTCGTTACCCTATCCTAGAAAAGCTGGCATATGCCTTGGTAGTTTCAGCCAGGAAGCTCCGGCCATATTTCCAAGCACATTCGATTAGAGTGGTGACGGACCATCCTCTCCAAAAGATTTTTGAAGGAGTAGAGCACTCGGGTAGGCTGGCCAAGTGGTCTATCGAGTTGAGCGAATTCAATATTTCATTCGTACCAAGGCTCTCCATTAAGGCACAGGTGGTGGCCGACTTCTTGGCAGACTATGTCGCGGAGGTCGGGGGCGAGGAGCCACAGCAGCCAGAAGCATGGAAGATAATGGTCGACGGGGCCTCAGGAAAGCACTCCCTTAGAGCAGGGGTGGTATTGACAAGTCCTCAGGGAGTGATCATAAAACAAGCAGTCGCCTTGCATTTCCCCACAACCAACAACCAAGCAGAATACGAGGCAGTGATAGCCGGCCTTCGCTTGGCTAAGGAGCTCGAGATCAAGGACGTGGAGGTTTTCACGGACTCATTGGTGGTGGCGTCTCAGATACGTGGAGAGTTCGAGGCCCGGGAGCCCACCCTGGTAAAATATTTGTCCAAGGTTAGGACGATCATCGGGGGGTTCCGGACGTTCTCCATCCAGCACGTCCCTAGAGAAGAGAACACTGCTGCCGATCGATTGGCTAAGTTCGGACCTTGGGAAGGGGGTGCTCTGACTGATTTATTCCATCCAGCGATCGAAGAAGGGGAGCTAATGGAGGTTGATCGGCGGCCCTCGTGGGTGGATCCTTTCGTCACTTTCTTTCTGACAGGAACCCTCCCTGAGGGGGTCAAGGAGGCAAGAAACTTCCGTCATAAGGCGGCCCACTATCTCATGCATGAAGGAGGGTTGCACCGGAGGATGCTTTCGGGTCTCCTGGCTCGATGCGTGATGGAAGAGGAGACCAGGCACGTTCTGGAGGAGGTGCACTCCGGGGAATGTGGTAGTCATTCCGGAGGAAGGACTTTGGAAGCAAGGGTGGTCCGACAGGGGTATTTCTGGCCCACCCTGAGAAAGGACGCGACAGAATTTGCGAGGAAGTGCCAGAAGTGCCAGCTCTACGCCCCCCTCCAGCTCTTGCCGGCTCAAAGACTCCGAGGCATCACAGCACCATGGCCCTTCGCCATTTGGGGGATGGATCTGGTGGGGCCTTTTCCTCCAGCTAGTGGACAAAGAAGATTCCTCCTGGTCATGATAGATTACTTCTCCAAGTGGCTGGAGGTCAAGGCGCTAGCAAAGGTGACCTCCCAGGTCATCAGGAATTTCGTCTGGGGGGAGATCATCTACAGGCACGGGCTACCTCAGGCCATAGTCACGGATAACGGCCCCCAGTTTGCTAGCGAAGAGTTCATCAGCTTCTGCACTCAGCTGGGCGTCGACCTCAGATTTGCCTCTGTCCGTCACCCCATGAGCAACGGTCAGGTGGAGGCAGCAAACAAGATTATCGTTATCCTGCTAAAGAAGAAGGTAGAGAATCTGAGAGGGAATTGGGTGGAGCAGCTCCCCTCGGTCCTATGGGCTCTGAGAACAACCCCGAATACGGCCACTGGCGAGACCCCTTTCAAGCTTTCCCATGGTTGTGAGGCGGTACTACCGGTGGAGTTCGAGGTCCGATCCCCACGAGTTGCGGCTGCAGGTGATGGAGACGAGGCGTGGAGGATGGAAAACGAAGAAGGCATGCGCCTCTCGCTAGACCTGGCAGAGGAGCTGCGAGACGTAGCAGCCATCAGACAGGAGGAGATCAAGCGACGAATGGCAAAGCACTTCGACAAGCATATCAGGATAAAACAATTCGCGGAAGGAGACCTAGTACTAAAAAAGGTTGATGCGGCAGGGAGGTCCGCCCCGGTGGGAAAGCTCAACCCAAATTGGGAGGGACCTTATATTGTAGAGAGAGTGTTGAAAGCGGGGGGTTACTATCTCCAGGATGTGGAAGGTAGGACCTTGAACCATTCCTGGAGTGGGGATGACTTAAAACGCTTCTACCCATGAGAGGGTAGAGCGGAAGATATGTACTCAAAGCATAGTTAATACAATGTACTTCTTAGATTTTTTTCTCGTTCATTATTTCTCGTGGAATCCTAATAATAGGAAGTGAGATCTTCATCGGCACCCCGAGCTCGGCTCGGCCCCAGGTAGACCCGCTGCGCAGGCTCCCATCTAGCTGGCAGGTCCGAAGGCTCGCCTGTGGGGGATAGGTTTTGAGTTGAGATCTTCATCGGCACCCCGAGCTCGGCTCGGCCCCAGGTAGACCCGCTGCGCAGGCTCCCATCTAGCTGGCAGGTCCGAAGGCTCACCTGTGGGGGATAGGTTTTGAGTTGAGATCTTCATCGGCACCCCGAGCTCGGCTCGGCCCCAGGTAGACCCGCTGCGCAGGCTCCCATCTAGCTGGCAGGTCCGAAGGCTCGCCTGTGGGGGATAGGTTTTGAGTTGAGATCTTCATCGGCACCCCGAGCTCGGCTCGGCCCCAGGTAGACCCGCTGCGCAGGCTCCCATCTAGCTGGCAGGTCCGAAGGCTCGCCTGTGGGGGATAGGTTTTGAGTTGAGATCTTCATCGGCACCCCGAGCTCGGCTCGGCCCCAGGTAGACCCGCTGCGCAGGCTCCCATCTAACTGGCATGTCCGAAGGCTCGCCTGTGGAGGATAGGCTTTGGTTTGAGATCTTCATCGGCACCCCGAGCTCGGCTCGGCCCCAGGTAGACCCGCTGCGCAGGCTCTCATCTAGCTGGCAGGTCCGAAGGCTCGCCTGTGGGGGAGAGGTTTTGAGTTGAGATCTTCATCGGCACCCCGAGCTCAGCTCGGCCCCAGGTAGACCCGCTGCGTAGGCTCCCATCTAGTTGGCAGGTCCGAAGTCTCGCCTGTGGGGGATAGGTTTTGAGTTGAGATCTTCATCGGCACCCCGAGATCGGCTCGGCCCCAGGTAGACCCGCTGCGCAGGCACCCATCTAGCTGGCAGGTCCGAAGGCTCGCCTGTGGGGGATAGGTTTTGAGTTGAGATCTTCATCGGCACCCCGAGCTCGGCTCGGCCCCAGGTAGACCTGCTGCGCAGGCTCCCATCTAGCTGGCAGGTCCGAAGGCTCGCCTGTGGGGGATAGGTTTTGAGTTGAGATCTTCATCGGCACCCCGAGCTCGGCTCGGCCCCAGGTAGACCCGCTGCGCAGGCTCCCATCTAGCTGGCAGGTCCGAAGGCTCGCCTGTGTGGGATAGGTTTTGAGTTGAGATCTTCATCGGCACCCCGAGCTCGGCTCGGCCCCAGGTAGACCCGCTGCGCAGGCTCCCATCTAGCTGGCAGGTCCGAAGGCTCGCCTGTGGGGGATAGGTTTTTAGTTGAGATCTTCATCGGCACCCCGAGCTCGGCTCGGCCCCAGGTAGACCCGCTGCGCAGGCTCCCATCTAGCTGGCAGGTCCGAAGGCTCGCTTGTGGGGGATAGGTTTTGAGTTGAGATCTTCATCGGCACCCCGAGCTCGGCTCGGCCCTAGGTAGACCCGCTGCGCAGGCTCCCATCTAGCTGGCAGGTCCGAAGGCTCGCCTGTGGGGGATAGGTTTTGAGTTAAGATCTTCATCGGCACCCCGAGCTCGGCTCGGCCCCAGGTAGACCCGCTGCGCAGGCTCCCATCTAGCTGGCAGGTCTGAAGGCTCGCCTGTGGGGGATAGGGTTGGGTCAAGCAATCTCCATCAACATCAAACTGACAAGGCAGAATTCATTTTGGAGGGATAGAGTGAAAAGTCCCCTTAAGCGGCACTACACCTTAGTATCCCAACTTAGTCCTAAAGTACAAAAATAAACAAAGGGAAAAAGGGTGTGGAGTAGGGCAGGTGACAGCACTCGCAGCGGATGGCTTTTGAGGATCGTCTCGCCGTAGCGAAAGGGCACTCGCGAGGCAAGCCATTGCGCCAACTCGCGGTCGCTAAGCGCGTCGAGAACCCGTCTCGCGTAGGACATAAAATAGAAAAATATATATATAGAAAGATTACGCGGCGAGACGAAGTAGTAGCACCGTCCCGCAGGCAAAAAGCAAATCAGAGATTAACTTCACAAAATAAGAAATAAAATAGAAGACAGCAAAATTGAGCACTCGCTCGTTACTTGGCAGATGCCACAAAATATAGTATAAAGTCTTTACATCAGGAGGAGGAGAGAGTGATTCTAAATCATGGAGGGGGCGCATCAGTCCTCCTCGCCGGATGAAGAATCATCGCTCTCCTCGCTATAGAGCTCGGGGACCAAGTCGCACGCGGTCACTGTCTCAGACTCATCCTTCACAACCCCCAGGTCTTTCATCATCTGCAGCACCAGCTCAGCCCCACGGACACCAGCGTCTCGGCATCGCTCCTCAACTTCCTCGTAAGAGTAGTGTGGCGGAGGTGTACGGAAGGGCTCGCGGCGAGATGACGACGCAGCATCCGCCTGAAGGCGCGCGTTCTCAGCTGTCAGGACCCGGACCTCCTCTTCCAAAGCTGCCACGCGCGAGCGAAGTTGTCCCGCCGTCTCGGCATCCTGCGGGATGACCTGGCAATTAGCCAAGAATCGTGGGAAAGGAAAAACCCAAGGGAAAAGAGAGTTATGGCTTACCACGCCGCCTTGGGCCTTCGCGAGGAGCGACTCGGCATCTGACAACCTTCTCGCTAGACCAGTAGATTTCTCCCGCTCCGCCTCCAGATTTTCCTCGCTGGCCTTCCATTTTGAATTGATGTAAATGAGGCGGCGAGAGGAGCGGTGCGAGAACTCCAAGGCCCGCATTTGATGGTGGCAAGTTTTTAGCACAAGGTCCTTGGTGGACTTGCTTTCAGGCAAAGCGGCGTCAAGGCCGCCATAGAGGCCGTACCCTATGGCGAAGGCATGGCTGGAAGGGACCTCTTGCTCTTTCCATGATGGAAGGAGGGTGGAGATGGACACGCGGTTGGCGTCCCGCCCCCACAGCAGAACCGGGTCGCTGACGGCATCGTGAACCACGGGACCCAGGTTGTAATTCATGTGAGAGGCGGGGGCGGGACGTCCAGAGGAGTCGCCCTCGTGAGAGGAGGTAGCAGCCACCTGTTCAGGAGCAGCAGCTCGCGGATTGGAGGCAGGGGCGGGCAGGTTGGAGGCAGCAGCAGGTTGATCAGAGAGTACCGTCTCGCGGATAGACGAGACGGCCTGGTGATTAGGCGAGGGAGGCGGTGGAGTTTCCCCTAGAGAGATAGGGCTCCCTTGAGGAGCCTTCCTCCTTTCCTTGGAGATGACTACAGCCTTCTTCATCTTCTTTTTTGGAGGGCTGGAGCGAGAGGGGACCGTGTCATCTCCAGGATGCTTGGGCGGGATGACCGCCAGGGACTCTCTCGCCGCCTCTGCCACTGCATTGGCGAGATCAAGACCCTTGGAAGGGTGAATATTGCTCTTGTAAGGAGGGGATGCTGGAATAATTCGCTCACCTAAAAGCAAGCGGGGGTTAGAAAGAAGCGAGACGACAAATAGCAAAGAGAGAGGAACAAAAGAATACCCTCGCCCGGGAGCACTGGGAGAAGCGAGTCGAGGCCTCGCCGCAAGAAGTTGACCTCGAAGTTCTTGCCAACTAGGTACTCGCATAGCAGCTTCTCTGGCCCACTGACTTGGGGGGTGGCGTAGAAGCTCTCTGGCGGAGAGACCGGCGCGAGAGGGATGCCGCCGAAGTCAGCGTGGTCTCCCCGGATGAAGACGAATCGGGTGAGCCAATGATGGTTCTTGTTGGGCGTCTCGCATACCTTGAGCCCCTGCCCAGTAAAATACGAGACGCCATCGGCGTTGGCATGGTAGATGAAAAGCTTGCGGAACGCCGTCAAGCTAAACTCGATGCGTTCCTGGCGCATATAGCATGCGAACGCGATCAACACCGAAATCGCGTTAGGGTTGAACTGTGCCGGGACGACACCGAAGTACTTGAAGGTCTGCTTCACCTCAGGCCAGAGGGGCAGTCGCAACCCCGCCTCGAAGTGCGAGACGGGGAAGGCGAGTTCCCCAGGGTAGTATGTGTTGATGCACTCGCCGACCTTGGGGGTACGCGACTCGATCCCTTCCCCCAGATACTCGCGGGCAAACTTATCGTGGTCTTCCCGAGGGAGCTGGCCGAGCGGGAAGTCATGGTCAGTAAACCTCTTCCCGCAGCGGCTGCGCCCCTCACCCTCCTCCACTTTCTTCTTACCCATCTTCTTCGGCGAATTGGTCCTAGGCGAGACGAAGGTGGAATTAGGCGAGAATGGGCCGGCGAGATGGAGAGGTCAGAGGACCAAGACTTGGTTAACAGCGAAGGCGGAAAGTGCGGTATCTAATCCTGGACTAGGCATATTTATAACTGATGCAGGGCCAATGATTAAAAGGGCGGGAAAATGAGGGGGAGAGGAAGAGTCGACGCCTTTTCTCTCTCCTATGCCTCGAACGGCGCGACTCGTCACAATCAGGAAAAGCTATAAATAAATATTTAGCATAAATTAAAAAGGAGGATTAAAAAAGAGAGAAAAATTAAGCCTTGAAAAATATATTTATGATCAGACATCATCCCGCAGGAGGCCAAGCTCTCTGCGTACTTTGGCGGGACTACCATTATTACAAATCTTTCGAGAAGAAGAAAAATATGGATAGCGGGACGGACATTCTTCAGTATGGGCGCCATTCCCAGCGACCGCCGCGAGCTCCCCCGCGAGGAGGTCTACTCCGCGAGTGGAAGGAATGGATGGTTTTAAGACCACGCCGCGCGAGACGGAGCTGCATATCGGTCTCATCGATGATGGCCTCGGTGTCGGTGCCGTCGACATCCAGCTCGGCATTGGCTCCAGAAGATAGACGAGCGCACTCGCCCTCCAGCAACTCGATGCGCTTCTCCGCGGCCTGTTTGTCTAAAGTTAAGGAGTGAATGAGGCGCGCGTGCTTCCGGAAGAGCTCAGCCGTCTTCCGCTTCATCTCCACTGGATCTGAGGGATCGCCCAGATAGTCTTCAATCCCGTCTGCAAGAGGAGGCGAGACGGAGAGTTGCTTTGGCTGCTCCTCAATAGGAGAGTTGGCCCGAGAATCTGCGCAAGGAGTGCAGGGGCAAGGTGGAAGAGGCACTCGCAGGAGAGAGTGAGAGTAGCGAAGGGGATTCAAAAGGGCGAGGGAAGGTCCCTTACCATGATGGCGAGAGGTATCGACGGCCGGGGAGGGGTCATCCCTCCTCTCGCTGGGAGTAGTTGGAGGAGTAGATGAGGGCAGCGAATCAAGCTCCTCGCAACGGACAGCAGAACCATCTCGCGGACTCTTCGGGGACGGAGGAACCACCAGAGCCCCCTGAAAAAGCATTAGTCAACAAAAGAGCACCCAGTCGCGGAAATAACAGTGGTAATAGCAAGTACCCACCTCTTTTTCCGTGGAGGGCGCATGGGGAGTGGGGACAGGTTTCAAAGAGACGCGAGATGAATCTACTGCTACAGGTGATGGGCCCCCAGCCTTCGTCTTTTTCAAGCGAGATGACGGGGCGAGGGGACGGACCAGAGAAGAGGTGAAAGCAGCCACGTTGGCTTTATGTTGCTCTCGCACTAGTGCGAGACATTCGCGAAAACTTTGACTATGCGTCATTCTGAAAAACTCAAGAACAGGGAAGAAGAAGAATATGCAGAACGGGGCACCAGGAGTGCAGGGCAGGAGTCATATATTTATAGGCCCCGGTGGGGGCCTCAGAAGATTCCTCATAAATACGTTTTTTAATGCACCTTGAATAACGAGCCTCGGTTGAACATTCTTTTTGAGCTTAGAGTAATCTCAAAAAGAGCGGAGATTGTGTACAACCTTGGGCTCGTAAGGAGCCCTCAAGAAGCAAATAGGTCGAGATGGGGCAGACTGAGGCCAGGGGGGGCCCACTCGCAGGAGGCGAGACGATGGACTCTCCAATAGGATAGATACCCCATCCTGAGGCGAGAGGGCCTCCAGAGGCGAGAGGGCCTCCAGAGGCGAGAGGGCCTCCAAGGGCGAGAGGCGCCGGCGAGACGGGCAGTGGGGTCCCTCTCGCCGGCAGGGGCTTTTCCACTCGCCAGGTAAGAGGAGGCCTTTTCTCATATTTCCCTGTCAAACAGGGGTTTTACTCTTTTACCCCGGGTATTTTTACCCTCTTACCCTTAGTGGACTGCATATAGCCCCTCAGAACAGCGGAGTTTGGCTGTTGGCAGACCTAGCCAAGGGTACCCCGGTAATTTCAGATCAGTACAGTTTTGTTATTGGCAGTTCAGGTTCTGAAATCTATAAATAAGCCCATAAGGGTTCTTCAGAAGGGACTTTTTTCCAGACTCTTAAGAGGATTGATTTGGCACAGTCTTTTGAGGAACTCCAAGCCCAGCTTTTGGCTTTGGAGGGGAAGCTCTCTGTGACCGTTCGGGTAAGCGGTGGGACCTCCCTGCTGCGGCTTTGGGCCAGTTTTTCTTAGTCCTTCACGACCAGTCGGAGGTCGGAGCTTGGGCCAAGTAGGTGTCGGCTACGCCCCTATTTTGTGAACATTTGTCGAAGTCAAATTTTGGCTTCAACAGTGGTGGCGGTGATTGGCCGGGGAGGTGGCCGGAGGGCTGGCAATTAGGCTTGGAGTTTGCTCTAGATCGGGTAGATCATGTCCATTGGCTCAATGAGGAAGATGAGCAGATCCCATCTGATCCTGCTTTAAGATCCGTGCATGATTTAATATATTAAATTTAATTTATGTATATTATGTCACATAATTTCACATGTTTTGGAATTTAAATTAAAATACATAGGAGCCTTCTTAGAAAACGTGTCAACATGAATTTGTATCACTATGGGTCTACTTTATTTTAAAATTAATTTGAACCAATTTGGAGTTCAGCTCAGACCACTGCACTCATTTTGTTGAGTTTTATATTTAGGGTTGATCAGAGATTGTTTGGGGTGCCCCCATCAAACCTGACCTCCAATCGACTTGAAATTTTGATCATGAGTCATTCATATCTACATCTAAAACATATCCAAAAATGGAATTTTTTGGAAAAACAAATTCTAATGTTTTTGAAATTATTTCATTCTTCATGTAAGGTTTAATTAAAGGGTTTAGTGACCTCCTAATCCTCCCAAATTTTGGTTAGTTGTCCTTGTGGTCAATATAGGACTCTGTATCAAATTTCACCCCATTTGGAGATAATTTGGTTTGGAATTTGGTAAACCGTAGCCTAGGCTAAAAAGGGTTATTTTGGTCAAGTGTCCCTTGTGGGTATTGAGTTACCAAATCACCTCAACAGAGGTTGAAACTTAGGCCACTGATTTATTATGAAAATAAACACCTTCACATGGAGTTTGGGGTAGATTATGATAGATTTTCCCTAGGACCCTAGTTTAAACCCTAAGGTTGAACTTTGGGGGTTTGTGAAGGACATGGGGTGATATGTCCTTGTGTGGACTTGGTGTTTAGTCCATGAGACCTTAGGGTGGTAAAATGTCCTAGGAAAGAATTTGGTGGTATTTGGACACATACATCCCACTTTAATCGCTGGGAAATTAATTAGTTCTATACACCTTATGGAATAATTAAGGGGTCCTATGACCTTGGATCTTCATGAGGTTTTGGTAGGGGTAATTTTATAGTAATATTAACCTCTAAAATTTATTATAGGATGTTTAGATAACAGTAGCTCATACTTGTAGATATAACCTTCAGCATGCCCTTTTTGATGATATTGGAGAAACTGTGGTTTAACTGTCTTAGGATGATATGAAACTCTGGCAAAGTTAATCAAATACCATTTTTGTGCACTGATAAATTATTTGGAATAATTGGGCATTTCCTCTTAAGACTTCATGTGTAAAGTGATCTAGTGCACCTTATGTTGATAAATAGATAATGAATACTATACCATTCTGGAAAATTTTATTACTTGGCCAGAGAACCTTTTATGGCCTAATAAAGCTTAGAAAATTATTACATGTTATTTGGATGAATTTACAAGAATGTTTCTTCACAAAGTGTAATATCATTGATTTATATGAGGTATTTTTCTATATAGCTCACTGACCTTGGAATTACATGAAACTTAGTCAATAATGTTTTATGGTCATAATGAGGCTATGGTAATTTTTATATAATTTTTGAACTATAAATTGTGGTACTCCCTTCATTACCTCTAATTATTTGAATTACTTTGAATTAATTATTTAGAGGATATTAATTTTATAAAAATATGTTAAATTTAGTATTCAATGATATTTTTCTATCATATAGTGTTCATAATTTTTGGGTGGCCATAACTTAAGGAACTATAGTACTTCATGTTCAAAATTACCCATGGCCTAACTTTTGGAAAACTTTAATAAATGCCAAATTAATTAGGAAAATTACAAGTTTCTGAATTTAGGATAAATGTGTCATGATAGACCCCCAATAATTATCGTAGGGCATTTGGATGAAAATTTGGAGTACCTCCTGTCATGTACATCATATAGCTTAGATTGGTCTTCATTTAATAAAGCTGCGGAAATGGAGATAACATGTGGAATGGACATAGGGAGATGAGGTTAATAGTTTACTAATTTTGGTGAAGTAAAAATGAGTTCATCATTAGGATTCATGATGTGGAAGTGTGGGTTGACTGGTGTTAAATGGTGCTCGGGATCGACGAAACATCGTCCTTCCTGTGGAGGGAAAGAGAGTCAAGAATACACTATGGTTAGATTTAGTATACCTTTAAATGGGGTTTGTTGTAGGTAGATACCAATAATAATAAGTATCTTGCGAAAGGGAGATTTGGGCTTCAGCCCATCATAGTTCCTAGTGCCCTCGAGAGCCCTTCACAGGGAATGCCTTGGGCAGTCCAAGGTTAATGTAAGCCATAAGACTAAATGGCATACAAGAGTAATTAGAAATGCTCTAGGATTACATTTACACTCTGATGGGCCCGCGAACAGACTCTTACTGTGGTTGGTTCGGTGAGTCGATCGCCGCGGGCTCGCTCGGGTAGGCAAGTGCACCTATCGCAAGTAGTACTCGATATTCGGGGGAATACCGAGGTCGTATTGTTCTCGGGGTCGTGTTGACTATTCTTACTCCTCCGGGAGGACTGTTATTTTACTGAAAGTAAGGTGGATTTTTTTACTTAATAAAAGACGGAAAAGCAAAGGAGCAAAAAAATGATTTAGAAAATATTCGATGAAGGGTTAACGCTCGGCATCGAATCGGATTAAGACTAAAACAATTTTTAATAATAAAAAGACTTAGTTTTCAAATTAATAATAAGGCAACTTGGCCGTGGAGGTTCCACAAATGTGAGCTCACCTAGCTATAGGGATATCGATCACCTAAACGTTAAGACTATTCGACCGAACGTTAGTCCGACGAAAGATTCCTCTTAACGCCCGCTTTACGCTAAGAACCCCGCTATTGGGTGGGGAACCCAATCCGGTAGAATTACGCGTGTCCTCTCTCGAGGGTATGCACGCAACTCTATTTACCCAGGGGTGATCGGTCCATATGCACGGCCTCTCGGCTAGCTAGCATATGGACTACGGAAATAGGGCCCACACATCGATATGTGGTCCTACGCGTTGTAAACCCGGGGTAAACCTTAAGTGCTTAAATTAAAATGAAAATAAAGAGCTTTAATTATTATAAATCATTTTAAATGTCCCAATGCTCTTCGATGCCGAGGCTAATAGCGATTAGCCACACATCGGTATGGGGACGGCTTATAATTTAGTGAGGCGCGAGTTCGAAATTAAACACTAATGATTATAAGAAGGGGACATAAAAACAAAACAATCATTTAGAAAGCTAAAAAGTTAACTAAAACGAGAACTCATGCACACTCCAAATTATAAATTAAACAGAAACTAAGTTACACATAAAAGAAAATTGCATTTTTCAAATTTGCGAGTCCCACTCAAACGAGTGGGGGCGGTAAATAAAAGCTGAAAATTGCAAGTCCTACTCAAACGAGTAGGACTGAAATGAAAGTGAGTCCTACTCAAATGAGTAGGAGAAAATAAATGCGATTACAGGGCTAAAAGGTCCGTCCATTAAACTCAAGTGAGTAGGCGGAAAAATAAAGAAAAAAAAAATTACAAGTCCTACTCAAACGAGTAGGCGGGAAATAAAGTCCGGCCATTAAACTCAAGTGAGTAGGCGGAAAAATAAAGCAAGAAAATAACAAGTCCTACTCAAACGAGTAGGACTGAAAATGAAAACGATGCGTCATTTAACTCTTAACGAGTAGGCGGAAATAAATGCACACAAACACACACACTCCATATGAATTTCAAGAAAGCAATAAAGCTAACACCTACACTCACACACTCTACAAAATTGAACAAAACATAAAAGTTATACACCTACACTCACACACTCTACACAATTTGAATAAAGCATTTAAAAAGCATACTCATACACTCACACACACAACATGAAAATTTAAGAAGAGCAAAAGAAAATTATACTCATACACTCACACACACAAATAAAAAGCAAAATGAAAGTTACCTAAAAATTAAAATTTTAACTTTTTCATGCTTAGGTTTTGCCAAAAACAAATAAAAAGAGGAAATTTCAATTTTTAGAAGACAAAAGTTTTTCAAAACAAATTAAAAACCAAAGTTTTTGGAAAATTAAAATGCCAACATTTTCATTCTTATGACTTTATGAAAGTGATAAAAAAGGTGAAAAAGAAGATGAAAAGAACAAAAAGAGGTTTTACAATCCTAAAAGAAAACTAAGTAAAAAAGGGAACAAAATCACTTTTTGAATCTCTTTTATAAATTCATGAGAATGAAATCAAAATTCTAAGCATGAAGACAAGTTGAAGACATGTAAAGTAAAGTAAATTACACTCATACACACACACACACATTTCATAAATGAAGAACAAGGATGAAACCAAGGATAAAAAGGGAGAAGAAGTGAGCCATCCAAATGAATTTTCATGCTATATAGAGAGAGAAAATCTAACATTTTTATTGAAATTATCAAACTATTACAAAGCTAGAAGATAAAGCAAAATAAAACATGAAATAAGAAGGGAGAAATCTCCTTACATAGCACTAGTATCCACGGATTAAGCCCACAAAAAGACACTAAATTGGCCCAAAAATCTGAACCCTTGGACCTTACAGAACTGGGCAATTTATAGGCAAAAAATTCTAAGTACACGCCCTCGGTCACGGGCGTGTAGGGGGGGCGTGACAGTACTATTCATGAAGGCGGCCGGCGATTGGACAGGAAAGTTGACTTCGGGCTGAGTTCGCGGCAGTCACGCCCTAGGTCACGGGCGTGACTCTGGGCGTGTCGGGGAGGTAGAATCGGGCGCGGGTTGCGTCGAAAGTATTTTTCAGCATCTTGTCGGGCCAGCTGGAAAGGTCATGCCCCAGGTCACGGGCGTGACGCTTGGCGTGTCAGATGGTGTCGACACTCGACGAATGTCGAGCGGAAAGTGTCGAGTCGAAATCGTCGAGCGGAAATTGAGTCACGCCCCAGGTCACGGGCGTGACACTGGGCGTGACTGTTGGTGTCGACACTCGACGATCGTCGAGATGAATTCGTCGAGAGGAGAGGACACGGGCTTGGATCACGCCCCGTGTCGGGTGACACGGGCGTGTCGCCAGGCGTGTCGAGCTTTTACTTCAGAAATTTTCCGATTTCACGGGAAATGCGCAGTCATGGCCCGGTCACGGGCGTGACCAATGTGTCACGGGCGTGTACTTCCCAAATTTTGGCAGATTTTGGAATTTTTCTGCAAAATAAAATAAAACAAGTTAGAAGCAAATTTACAAGAATAGGAACATTTTATTGAACAAAAATAAGTAAAAACGACGAAAATAAATGAAAATGACTAAATTAATGTGCATAAAAATATGTATATTTACAGTTCATCAAATACCCCCATACTTAGGCTTTTGCTATTACAGAGCAAAAGTTTGAGGTGAATGTATAAGGAATAAAAAAAACTCTAAGTTTTAGCTACCGCTTAATCAATTATAAGAGAGATCGAAATAAATATACGGGGTGTAAGAGTTAAGTCCTAAAATTATGTAGATGATTTAAATAGCGCAAAAGTTTTGGCCAAAAGACTTCTTGATGTAATCAAATAGAAGGCAACATTTGAAATGGTTAGATTAACGAAAATAGTTTGGAATTATAAGAACTCTAGCTTATACGAGTGCTACTGGAAATAATACAATTTACTAATTATGCTCTCAAAAAGATTTTTGAATTAATTCTAGAATCGTGTAATTGGCTAAGGGGGTAGTGGGTTTATGAAGAGGGTTTTGATATTTGAGGTGAGGTAATTTTTTCTCGAACCTCCATTTTTTTTTCTTTTGGATTATTAGGAAAACGAAATCTTATTTTCCTAATATGATTTTTGTTTTTCAACTTCATAATAATAAAATTAACCCAATGTATATTTGTAGGAGTAATGAATTTTATCCTCTTACTCCATATATAATCTTTTAAAATTATTGGGTGCCTATGTTTACGGAACGAAATCTTATTCCCATTGACATAGGATCTTTTAAGGATAGAAAATTTTATCATGCCAAGTAGGTCATGAAAAGTAAGGGGAGAAAGGAAAACTAGATTGTAATCCTAAAAATTTTTGAGAGCAACCTTAATAATTTGTACGTTCCAATTTTTTTCAGAAAGCTAAAAGTAAGTATAATTGAATTCTATAGTCGTTATTTCCTAACATAATATACGTGCTCCTATTAATGAAAAATTAGAAGTAGTGCCTAAAACGAGTTCGCTAGTTTTAACAAAGCATAAAATATTCTTTAAAACTTAACCCCGGCTATTTAAATTTTTCAATCAATAATTAATAAACGGGTAGTGAACAAAGAATTAATCAAATTCGCATATAAATAAACTCAAAACTGAATTTTTGGATAGCAGAAAAGTTAAGTATGGAATATTTAATTTATTTATTTCAAAACATTTTTTTTTTATTTTTATAGTTTTTGTTATCATTATTTTTTTGTTTTTCATTTAGTATCTTTTTTTTTTTTGTATTTTTGTTTTTCTCAATTTTTTTGAATTTTTGTTTTAAGAGAATTTTCATAATATGTACAAAAATAAGGGAATAAAAAGGTTTGTACAAGAATGAGGAAGGGGGAGAGAGAAAAGAGGAAGTACAAAAAATATTTACAAAGAGAAACTAAATATATTTTTTTTGTTTTCTTTTTTTTGTTTTTTAATTGTTTTTAAGTTTTTTGGAAAAAAGAAAGAAAGAGAACAAAACAAAAAAAAATTGGATTTTTTCATTTAAAATTTTTTTGTTTCATTTTAAGATGTTTTTTAATTTTTTTTGTTTTTGTTGTTATATGTAATTTTTTTTTTTTTTTGAAATGCAGAAAAAAAAATGAAGTGCAAAAAGTAAAGTACGAAAACACCCCCATACTTAAGTCCAACATTGTCCCCAATGTTGTATCGTAAGTATGCGGAACAGAAAGGAAAGACAATATATACAAAGAAAAGAAAGGGAATGGGGTAGAAGCTTCCCTGAAACGCGTAGGGGGAGGCCGATCAGAAACCCTGCGTTTATTAGAAAAAAACAGCAAAGGTAATAAGGAAAGAGAGAAAAAGATAAGCGAGGGGTGCCTCCCAGGAGCGCTTTGTTTATAGTCATGTAGCTTGACTATTTGGGCGGGTTTATTAGGTGGAGGAAAGTTATGGTTTCGCTAAAACCGATCACTGGGTCGCCTGCTATATAAGACTTTAACCGATGACCGTTTACTTTAAAAGAGCCTTTGTCCGGGTGGGAGACGAGTACGGTTCCATAAGGAAAAACTTCTTCAACTAGGAAGGGACCGGACCATCTAGATTTTAATTTACCTGGAAAAAGCCTAAGACGTGAATTGTAAAGAAGGACAAGATTGCCCGGAGAAAATAATTTTTGGGACTTGATTTTTCGATCGTGATATAACTTAGAGCGCTCCTTATAGAATTTATTGCTCTCGTAAGCGTTCGCACGCCATTCATGAGCTCGTTTAGTTGCAGTTTTCTATTCTGAGCGGCTAAGTTGGAGTCGAGGTTTAAGAGTTTTAAAGCCCAAAGTGCGCGATGTTCTAATTCTACGGGTAAATGGCACGCTTTGCCGTAGACTAACCGGAACGACGTACATCCAATAGCGGTTTTGTATGCCGTCCGATACGCCCACAACGCATCGTCGAGTTTAACGGACCAATCTTTCCTATTTAGTGAAACGGTTTTTTCTAAAATTCGCTTAATTTCTCGATTTACTACCTCGACTTGGCCACTTGTTTGCGGGTGGTAGGGGGTGGCAAGCTTGTGCGTGACTCCGTATTTAGCTAACGTCTTAGCCATAAGAGCGTTACAGAAATGCGTTCCCCTATCACTAACAATTGCGCGAGGCGTGCCGAAGCGAGAAAATAATTTTTTAAGAAATGTAACGACGACTCGCGCATCGTTGGTGGGGAGAGCTTGCGCTTCCGCCCACCTCGATACGTAGTCGACCGCCACTAAAATATACATATTTTTGAAAGACGGAGGTAGGGGGCCAACAAAATCTATGCCCCACAAATCGAAGACTTCGCACTCTAAAAACATGTTTTGGGGCATCTCGTCGCGACGAGAGATGTTACCCGACCGCTGACAGCTATCGCATGCGCGCACAAAATTATGCGCGTCTTTGAAGAGAGTGGGCCAAAAGTAGCCCGCCTCTAGCGCCTTCCGAGCGGTCCGGTTGGCTTGATAATGCCCACCGGCTGGACCCCCGTGGCAGTGCTTAAGAATTTGTAAGCACTCCACACCCGCAACGCATCTTCGGACCGCTTGGTCCGCGCAGATACGAAAAAGAAATGGGTCCTCCCAAAAGAAATTTTTCAAGTCAGAAAAGAATTTCTTCTTTTGATGACTGGAAAACTCTTTTGGAAGGACCCGCGCCACTAAGAAATTTGCAAAATCTGCGAACCAAGGCGAAGATGACGAAGAATTATTAATGGCAAGAAGGCGTTCCTCGAGGAATCTGTCATTTATTTCAGATTCGACGAGCGCTTCCGCACCCGGATTTTCTAAACGGGAGAGGTGGTCCGCCGCTAGATTTTCCGCTCCCCGCTTATCTCGGATCTCCAAATCAAACTCTTGTAGGAGGAGAATCCATCGAAGAAGGCGGGGCTTCGCATCATTTTTAGCTAATAAATATTTAAGCGCGGAGTGATCGGTAAAAACGATAACTTTAGATAGCGTTATATACGAGCGAAACTTATCGAAAGCGAAAACGACGGCTAAGAGTTCCTTTTCCGTTGTCGTGTAATTTACTTGTGCGGAAGTGAGCGTCTTGCTAGCGTAATAAATAGGATGAAAATGTTTTTCTACCCGTTGGCCAAGAACGGCACCTAAGGCAATATCACTAGCGTCGCACATTATTTCGAACGGAAGGGACCAATTAGGGACCACTAAAATTGGTGAAGTGATAAGTTTTTGTTTTATCAAATTAAAGGCGGACTCGCATTCGCTACTAAAGATGAAACGTGATTCCTTTTCCAAGAGGTGAGTTAGTGGCTTTATTATTTTTGAAAAGTCTTGAATGAAGCGTCGATAAAAGCCCGCATGGCCTAAGAAACTCCTAATAGATTTTACGTTTGTTGGATGCGGAAGTTTTTCTATAATTTCTATCTTGGCCTTATCCACCTCTATCCCCTTAGACGAAATCATATGGCCGAGGACCAAACCTCCTCGAACCATAAAGTTGCATTTTTCCCAATTTAAAACAAGGCTTGTGTCCTCGCACCGTTGAAGGACACGATCTAAATTTTGAAGGCAATCGGGAAAAGAGCGTCCGAAAACAGAAAAGTCATCCATAAAGACTTCCATAATGTCTTCTACTAGCTCGCCAAAGATCGCTAGCATACATATTTGGAATGTAGCTGGCGCGTTGCAGAGTCCAAATGGCATTCTTCGATATGCGAAGGTGCCAAACGGGCAAGTAAAAGTTGTTTTCTCTTGATCATCGGGGGAAATGGGGATTTGGAAAAACCCCGATAAACCATCAAGAAAACAATAATACGGATGACCGGATAAACGCTCTAAAATCTGGTCTAGAAATGGCAGAGGGAAATGGTCCTTGCGGGTGGCGTCATTAAGTTTTCTATAATCGATGCACACTCGCCAACCCGTAACAGTACGAGTTGGGACAAGCTCGTTATGCTCATTCGCCACTACGGTAAGACCGCCCTTCTTGGGTACGACATGCACGGGACTAACCCATGCACTGTCCGAAATAGGGTAGATAATTCCCGCATCTAATAACTTAATGATTTCGGCTTTAACGACGTCTTTCATGTTTGGGTTAAGACGACGCTGCGGCTGAATCGTTTTGCGGCAATTATCGTTAAGGAAAATCTTATGGGTGCAAAAGGAGGGGCTAATCCCCTTTAAGTCAGAGATTTGCCACGCAATTGCGTGGCGATATCTAAATAAAACTTCCAATAAATCGGAAGTCTCCGAATCACTCAAGTCCGAAGAAATGATAACGGGAAGCGTATCTCCTTTTCCTAAAAAAGCGTATTTGAGCGAAGCGGGTAAGGGTTTGAGGTCTAGGATGGGCGGTTCTTCTAGGGAGGTTTTAATTCCTATGTCTTTCTTACCAATTGGTTCGAAAGGCAAGTCGATAGACGTATCCTCATCGCAGTTGAAATTTTCGAGCGCATAAATATCGTCGTTTAAAAATACGGACTCGAAAATGGGAGAAGAACGATCTCCGAAAAAGGTATCTAAAGAATAGCAGAAATCGTCGCTCGATGACAAATTGTCCATCGAGGGATTAATAGAGAAAGTAACTTGGTCATCGCCTACTCGGAGGAGAAGGCTACCATTACTAACATCTATTAGTGCGCGGGAGGTGGCGAGAAAAGGGCGACCGAGTATTATTGGTACCTCGGCGTCCTCCTCGATATCTAAGATGACGAAGTCTACCGGAAAGGTAAACTTGTCGACTCGGACAAGGACGTCCTCCACTACCCCGATAGGGAACTTAACCGAGCGATCCGCTAATTGGATGCGCATATTCGTAGGACTAGGAGTACCCAAACCTAAACGCGAAAAGAGCGAGAACGGCATCAGATTAATGCTAGCCCCTAAATCAGCTAAGGCGTACTTTACTAATATATCGCCAAAAAGGCACGGGATGGAAAACCGTCCCGGGTCATTTTGTTTTGTGGGCAATTTATTAGTAAGGGCCGCCGAGCAGACAGCGTTGAGAGATACATGCAAAATATCCTCTAATTTGCGTTTATTAGAAAGTAGTTCTTTTAAAAATTTCGCATATTTGGGCATTTGCGAGATAGCCTCGCAAAAAGGAACATTAATGTGAATTTGTTTTAATAATAAAATAAATTTTTCATATTGCGCGTCCTTACGCTCGTTATCAAATTTATGCGGATACGGAAGAGCCTTGTTTAAAATAATTTTTTCTTTTATAATAGGTAAAGGCGGCGTAAGCGAAGAAAGGGGAAGAGGGGTCGGAGGTGAAATATGTACCTGAGGGTCGGTCCGTTTTGGATCGACCACCTCTTTTCCGCTACGGAGGGTTATAGCGTTGGCATTCTCCCGCGGATTGGGCTCCGTGTTTCCCGGCAGTGCCCCGAGCGCGCGCTCGGACATCATCCTCGCCAGCTGTCCAACCTGTTGTTCGAGTGTTTTTAGCGATCCGGTGATGTTCCGGATATTTGACTCGTTGGACGCAATATACTTCGAAAAATTTTCCTCCATCGGGGAGGGTTTCGGAAGAGGAGGAGGAGGAAGAAATCCGGGCGCAAAAGAAATAGGGGGACGCTGAGCATTATTCGGGTTGCTCCACGAGAAGTTGGGGTGATTCTCTAACCCGGGTTATAGTTATTACTATAAGGGTTGTTGTTGGGGTTGAAGGGAGGACGACCCGAATTTCCCATGAAGTCCACGAACTCTTCAGCCACGTAGACGTTAGGGGGAATAAAACAAGGCGGAGTGGAGGAGGCAGCAGACATCTCCGCCACCTGCTTTGTTAACCTTTCAACTTGAAGGGTCAAGAGAGCAGTGGCATCCACTTCAAAAAGACCAGCCGCCGGCTTTGGCCGTCCCCGTGGGACGTTCCATTGATAGGCGTTCATAGCCATCTCTTCGAATAAAGCCTGGGCGGCCTCGGGGGTTTTGTTGTTCAGAGTACCCCCGGCAGCCGCGTTAATCATTTGACGCGTCTGAAAATTCAGCCCATTATAAAAAATTTGAACTTGCAACCACGTTGGCAGCGCGTGGTGCGGGCAACGGCGGAGGAATTCCTTAAACCGTTCCCAAGTCTCGTATAGAGACTCAGGATCGTTCTGCACAAACGAAGAAATGTCCGTCCACAACTTTGCAGTTTTTGCGGGCGGAAAGTACTTCGTTAGGAACCGTTCCGTCAACTCAGCCCACGTGGTGATACATCCTCGCGGGAGGGAATTCAACCACGCCTTGGCTTTGGACTTAAGGGAAAAAGGAAATAAACGCAAACGAATGGCGTCATCAGTGACGCCATTAATCTTGAAGGTGTCGCAAATTTCCAAGAAATTGGACAAGTGGACATTCGGGTCCTCATCCGGCATTCCATCAAACTGCACGGCGTTTTGGACCATTTGAATGACACTTGACTTTATTTCAAAATTATTATTGGCCACCGCAGGGCGAACAATACTCGACCCAGAATCATCCAGGTTAGGCCGGGCGTAATAAGACATAGTACGCTCGGCCGCCGGGGGAGGGTTAGGCGCGGCCATAACTACAACAGTGGGTTCTCTGATAGATTCCTCGGGATCTAAAGAAGGATTTCGGCGTTGAGATCGAATACGCGCAAGAGAGCGTTCGATCTCAGGGTCGAAGTCAAAATCTTCAGACTCTGGGGGTTGTCCACGGGTCATACACCCAAACAAAAATAAAACAAAATAAACTTCTTTTTTTTGTTTTAAAATAAAGTTTTTAGTTAGTTTTTTTTATATAGAAAATAAGTAAAATTAATAGACTCCGGAATTCGAAATAGCAACTCGAAAAGAGATTCCCCGGCAACGGCGCCAAAAACTTGATGGGCCCGCGAACAGACTCTTACTGTGGTTGGTTCGGTGAGTCGATCGCCGCGGGCTCGCTCGGGTAGGCAAGTGCACCTATCGCAAGTAGTACTCGATATTCGGGGGAATACCGAGGTCGTATTGTTCTCGGGGTCGTGTTGACTATTCTTACTCCTCCGGGAGGACTATTATTTTACTGAAAGTAAGGTGGATTTTTTTACTTACTAAAAGACGGAAAAGCAAAGGAGCAAAAAAATGATTTATAAAATATTCGATGAAGGGTTAACGCTCGGCATCGAATCGGATTAAGACTAAAACAATTTTTAATAATAAAAAGACTTAGTTTTCAAATTAATAATAAGGCAACTTGGCCGTGGAGGTTCCACAAATGTGAGCTCACCTAGCTATAGGGATATCGCTCACCTAAACGTTAAGACTATTCGACCGAACGTTAGTCCGACGAAGGATTCCTCTTAACGCCCGCTTTACGCTAAGAACCCCGCTATTGGGTGGGGAACCCAATCCGGTAGAATTACGCTTGTCCTCTCTCGAGGGTATGCACGTAACTCTATTTACCCAGGGGTGATCGGTCCATATGCACGGCCTCTCGGCTAGCTAGCATATGGACTACGGAAATAGGGCCCACAAATCGATATGTGGTCCTACGCGTCGTAAACCCGGGGTAAACCTTAAGTGCTTAAATTAAAATGAAAATAAAGAGCTTTAATTATTATAAATCATTTTAAATGTCCCAATGCTCTTCGATGTCGAGGCTAATAGCGATTAGCCACACATCGGTATGTGGACGGCTTATAATTTAGTGAGGCGCGAGTTCGAAATTAAACACTAATGATTATAAGAAGGGGACATAAAAACAAAACAATCATTTAGAAAGCTAAAAAGTTAACTAAAACGAGAACTCACGCACACTCCAAATTATAAATTAAACAGAAACTAAGTTACACATAAAAGAAAATTGCATTTTTCAAATTTGTGAGTCCCACTCAAACGAGTGGGGGCGGTAAATAAAAGCTGAAAATTGCAAGTCCTACTCAAACGAGTAGGACTGAAATGAAAGCGAGTCCTACTCAAATGAGTAGGAGAAAATAAATGCGATTACAGGGCTAAAAGGTCTGTCTATTAAACTCAAGTGAGTAGGCGGAAAAATAAAGAAAGAAAAATTACAAGTCCTACTCAAACGAGTAGGCGGGAAATAAAGTCCGGCCATTAAACTCAAGTGAGTAGGCGGAAAAATAAAGCAAGAAAATAACAAGTCCTACTCAAACGAGTAGGACTGAAAATGAAAACGATGCGTCATTTAACTCTTAACGAGTAGGCGGAAATAAATGCACACAAACACACACACTCCATATGAATTTCAAGAAAGCAATAAAGCTAACACCTACACTCACACACTCTACAAAATTGAACAAAACATAAAAGTTATACACCTACACTCACACACTCTACACAATTTGAATAAAGCATTTAAAAAGCATACTCATACACTCACACACACAACATGAAAATTTAAGAAGAGCAAAAGAAAATTATACTCATACACTCACACACACAAATAAAAAGCAAAATGAAAGTTACCTAAAAATTAAAATTTTAACTTTTTCATGCTTAGGTTTTGCCAAAAACAAATAAAAAGAGGAAATTTCAATTTTTAGAAGACAAAAGTTTTTCAAAACAAATTAAAAACCAAAGTTTTTGGAAAATTAAAATGTCAACATTTTCATTCTTATGACTTTATGAAAGTGATAAAAAAGGTGAAAAAGAAGATGAAAAGAACAAAAAGAGGTTTTACAATCCTAAAAGAAAACTAAGTAAAAAAGGGAACAAAATCACTTTTTGAATCTCTTTTATAAATTCATGAGAATGAAATCAAAATTCTAAGCATGAAGACAAGTTAAAGACATGTAAAGTAAAGTAAATTACACTCATACACACACACACACATTTCATAAATGAAGAACAAGGATGAAACCAAGGATAAAAAAGGGAGAAGAAGTGAGCCATCCAAATGAATTTTCATGCTATATAGAGAGAGAAAATCTAACATTTTTATTGAAATTATCAAACTATTACAAAGCTAGAAGATAAAGCAAAATAAAACATGAAATAAGAAGGGAGAAATCTCCTTACATAGCACTAGTATCCACGGATTAAGCCCACAAAAAGACACTAAATTGGCCCAAAAATCTGAACCCTTGGACCTTACAAAACTGGGCAATTTATCGGCAAAAAATTCGAAGTACACGCCCTCGGTCACGGGCGTGTAGGGGGGGCGTGACAGTACTATTCATGAAGGCGGCCGGCGATTGGACAGGAAAGTTGACTTCGGGCTGAGTTCGCGGCAGTCACGCCCTAGGTCACGGGCGTGACTCTGGGCGTGTCGGGGAGGTAGAACCGGGCGCGGGTTGCATCAAAAGTCTTTGTCAGCATCTTGTCGGGCCAGCTGGAAAGGTCACACCCCAGGTCACGGGCGTGACGCTTGGCGTGTCAGATGGTGTCGACACTCGACGAATGTCGAGCGGAAAGTGTCGAGTCGAAATCGTCGAGCGGAAATTGAGTCACGCCCCAGGTCACGGGCGTGACACTGGGCGTGACTGTTGGTGTTGACACTCGACGATCGTCGAGATGAATTCGTCGAGAGGAGAGGACACGGGCTTGGATCACGCCCCGTGTCGGGTGACACGGGCGTGTCGCCAGGCGTGTCGAGCTTTTACTTCAGAAATTTTCCGATTTCACGGGAAATGCGCAGTCACGGCCCGGTCACGGGCGTGACCAATGTGTCACGGGCGTGTACTTCCCAAATTTTGGCAGATTTTGGAATTTTTCTGCAAAATAAAATAAAACAAGTTAGAAGCAAATTTACAAGAATAGGAACATTTTATTGAACAAAAATAAGTAAAAACGACGAAAATAAATGAAAATGACTAAATTAATGTGCATAAAAATACGTATATTTACAGTTCATCACACTCACACTCCCCGGTGTGGTGGGAGTTAGGTTAGGTCTCACGAGCGGTAGGCTCGGTGGTTTGGTGATGGGCAGGTTAGCCCGGCAAGCCGATGGCTCGGTAGATACTTGTGACGGACGGGATAGTCCGGGAAGCTTTAGCTCAGTGGGAAATACATTAATGTTGCATGTTCATAAATATAAGGTGGTGGGTCTTTGGTATAGGAGAGTCGTCGCACCGACACCAATACGCTGACTTGGTAAGTGTGGTTTAGCACTTAGCCAAATAAAGTCTGGTGCGCTAACCGGAAAGAGTATGCAGGAGCTCGCTTAGTGCACCAGCGTTGAGGCGTACGATAGGTCTGACTGGTAGTGCTAAAACAGGTTTAGAGGTGGGCGAGGCCCAACCCACCTCCTCAGTTTGCCACGACAGAGGTATCCTGGGAGGTTAGGCTCCAAAAAGGGGGGAACTAAAGCCCTGTGTGCACAGAGTCGGCTGTGTGTTGCACTTGCATGTTCTTATCATAGCATACTTGCATGACATATCATAATTATTGCATATAACCCTTGACACCTATTGTATAAATTAGTATGGGACACTTTATACAATAGGCCTTGCAAAATGACTCATTGGTCACCTATAGGTCATGGTTACTTACTTAGTTTACCTTCATGAACTTTTACTTTCTTACCTACTATTTGCTTACTTACACTTGTTGTGGTCTTATACTCATGATAAACTAGTTCCGCTGTCACCTGCTTTCTTTGAACTCCCCACCTTCATTACCTTTCCTTTTCTTCTCCCCGTTCGGTTCCTAGGAGCCATTAAGGGAGGGGTGGGGGATAATAGGACTTAGTCTTTTTGACTAACGGTCGTTGACCAAATCATTTTAGGAGATCGTTGAGCCAAACCAGGAGATGCAGCCCCAGAGGTCAGTGCACTTGGAGACGGATAGTCTAGCACGGGAGTTCAGGCAGCAAGGATAGTGAGTCCTAATCATTAGTAGTTAATATAGACTTTCTTCCCCGTTGAGTGACTTATAGTGAGGATCATGATGTATCGGGCAGGAGCCCGTTTTAGTATTTTGCTTTATCGTTATGGTGGACTATCCCTTCTTGGATATTTATTTTATTTCATTTTATTTCTGGTGGATCAGTATTTGAGTTTACATTGCTCTTATACTTACTCTTCTCTTTTTCAATCGATATGGCCGGCAAGATCGGCATTTTGTAGTGACGACCTTCTCGGGTATGTTGGTGTCACCGCAAAGCGGTGGTTCTGGGCATAAGACCTTGTTGATTTAAAGAGAAAAAATGAGGTCTTACACCTAGGGCCTGGAGCTTGTGTGCAGCAGACGAGTGTGTTGGTTAGTCCGGAATTGCCTAGGGCGGCGAGTGGGAAGTAAGCGGATGCAAATTTTGTCGATAACTTGCCCCAGGCCAGGGGTAGGCGGATGCTCACCATCTCGCCTAGACATTCGCCTCAAATTTATGGATTTATGTTTTGACCTGCTATTAGCCATCCCAAATAGCGGAGTTATATTGTTGGCAGATTTAGTTGAAATGCTTATAGTAGATCCGAACAGTGGAGTTACGTTTTTTGTAGACCAGACATAGGATTCTATAAATAGATCTGTAGGGTCACCTTTGGAGAGGATTCCTTTTTTTCTTCCTCTAGTTTTCTGGTTAGCTTTCAAGTGCCATCTTGGGTTCACCTAGCTCAGCATTGGCTGGAGATGGGAAGTGCTCTAAGATCTTCCAGGTGTGTGGTGGAACCTCCTCGCTGTATCCCAGGATCTGTTCCTAATCCTAAGTCTTTGGTCTTGAGCACTTCTTCAGGATAAGTTGATGCGAGGTTACCCCTTCCAGGTCCAAACTCCATAAGAAGCCAAGTTCTGATTTCAACACGTTGACTTTGGTAAGGTGTGAGGGTTTGAGGGGCCAGTAGGTTGTATATGATGTGGTCTGGAGGATAATCTATGAAAAAACACACATGACCATAAAAGACTGGTGGACTCCAACAATAGTACGCAAGAGCTTAAGAGGTGCACCTAGGACGTTTATAGAGGCGTACGTAAGTTCTATGCCCAGTACTATGCATAGCCTCCTAGGAGTGGAGGACCTAATCCACTACCTCTGTAGCCACGGCGGTGGTACCTAAGAGACTAGCTATCACCGAACAATAGGAATGAAAGGTATTTAAGAACATAGTTGTGTGGGTGAGTTGCACTTGCATGATACATGGCATCATACATAACATATCATAGCATACATACATACTATAGGACATACATACTTGCAAGATCCTCATCTTATAAATTAGTATGTGCTCTTTTATATGATGAGTTAAATTACCAGAAAACTTAACTTATAAGTTTGTGTAAGCATTCATATAAGTTAAGGTATGCTCTTGTGATGGTAGTGTAGTTTGTCCTTTACTTTTCCTTACTTTGTTTTACCTCAATACTTCATCTCCTTACTACTGCTCTAATTTATATAGAACTGCTAGTATAGCTTTTATACACGGTTGTAGTTCTTTATGTATATATATATATATATATATATATATATATATATATATATATATATATATATATATATATATATATATATATATATATATATATATATATATACACTTGCTAATTAGATCCATGTCACTTGCTTGATATATATACTGTTACTATTATACCTTTCTTTCCATCCTCCCGCCCAGTGCCTAAGAGTCGCTGGGGGATTAGTTGTCGAAACCCTTAGTATTTTGACTAACGGTCAGTGGACCGTATCATTTCAAGAGCACATAGAATCGGAGCCGCAACACCACATCCAGGAGGACAAGCAACCCAGGATGACAGAACTTGAGGAGATTATGCAGCGCACTACTACTATCCATCCCCGGATAGTTATGAGTTTTTGAGTAGCTTTCGCATGTGCAGAATGAGAGAGTGTTGTACTTTACTTTTGGACATTTACCAAGCATAAACTCTGACTCTTTCATTTTTGTACTCAATGATGGACTATGCATTTCATATTGTTATATATATCTGTGATTGTGGACTTACAATAAACTACTTCTTTTCTCATAATTGGCCCCATATAAATGATCGTACTTGCCAGCAAGATCAGCGTCCCGCAGTGGCGACTAACTCGTGAGTTAGTGTCACCGTAAGATGGCGGTTCTGGTCATAAGATCCCCTTGGACTTCGTAAGTTTGGGGAAAGGGGTATTACAACATCCTCTTTAAGTCCTCATACATCTTTACTATTCCCAGATGTACTGATAATTTAGTGTTTTGTTCCTCATTCAACAATTCTCCTCCAATTTTGCCAGTATTTGGAACATACAAATGATGTTGGAAATAAAGTAATCCACCTTTTATATGGTAATCTCCCCAATAATATTCAAGAACCGTTGGAATTACCACTGCAGAAATCATATCTTTTTTTATGTTGCTCTAATACGGTCTCCTATATTGCAACGAACCTCAGTCTAATATAAATATTCTCACAAAGAAGGTGAATCACATTTGCGGACATGGATAACCTCCATAGACAACATTCTCATAAAACTATTTGATGATGGGTGCCTCCTGCTCAACGCATTAGCAATAGTGTTATAACTTTTTGAGTGCATATAACTTTAGACTCTTATGATCTTAAAAGATCTCACACTTTACACCGTACAAATAGTGTCTCCAAATCTTAAGTGCAAAAACAATTACCTCCCAATCCATAATCACGAGTAAGGTAATTCTTCTCATGCTTCTTAAGTTGCCTGGAAGTAAAAGCTATCACTCGTCCATGTTGCATCAGTACATCACCAATTCCTTGGAGTATCGCAATAGTATATATCTAGAATTCTTCCTTTTCTATGGGAAGAGTAAGAACATGGGCTGATGTCAACCAACACTTTAATATGGAAAAAGTGTCTTCATAAGTTGGTGTCCATAAGAAAGGAGCATCCTTCTTAGTCAGAGCAGTAAGTGCTTGGTCTATTTTTTGAAAAGCATTCCACAAATCTTCTGTAATATCAGTTAATTTGAGGAAACTTCGGACATTGCTAGCTATATTTAGAGCAGGCCAGTCATTCACTGCCTGGATCTTTGCTCGGTCAATAGAAACACGTCTCTACCAATTACATGCCCTAAGAAATGCAGTTTCTTTAGACAAAATTCACATTTACTAAACATGGCATAGAGTATACTCTCTTGATGTTTCTGTAACACCATCCAAAGATGTACCATATGGGTCTCTTCATCCTTAGAATACGCAAGTATATCATTAATAAACACAATCACAAATATATTAAGGAACGATTCAAACACTTGATTCATACGACTCATGAATATAGAAGGAGATTGGTGAGGCCAAAATACATCACCATAAACTCGTTTTGACCATACCGGGAGTTAAATGATGTCTTGGAGTGGTCTGATTCTCAAATGCCCAGTTGATAATATCCTGATCGTAAGTCCAATTTGAAAATATATGAGCTCCTCAAAGTTGATCAAATAGTTCATCAATCCTGGGGAGTGGATAGGTATTTCAGACTGTTAACCTATTTTGTTCTCTATAATTAATACACTTCTGCAAGCTACCATCCTTCTTTTTAACAAACAAAATTAGAGCTACCCAAGGTGAGGAACTGGGCGAACAAATCCCGAGTCTATCAACTCTTACAATTATACATGCAACTCTGTCAATTCCTTAGGAGTATTTTGGTAAGGGGTTCTAGATACAGGTCAAGCCCTATGTACCAAATCTATAGTAAACTCCACAGCTCATTGTGGTGGTAAACTAGGCAACTTTTGAGAGAACGCGTAAGGGAATTCATTAACAATGTCTTTTGCTTCTATATCTTGCTTTTTTTAGAATGACTAAATAGGATCGTGAATATTACATCACCATGATTTGATGCCTTGATTACCAGTGCATAAGACAAAAACATGTGGGATACATGTTTTATACCTTTATACACAAATATATTGCTAGATGATATACTCAACTTAACTTATTTGGCTTCAAAGTAAATCTGGGCTTTATGCTTAGTAAGCCAATCCATTCATAAGATGAGGTCCAAATTTGGGATATCCACTACAGTTGAGGTAGCATCCAACGTCTCACCAACAAAGCTCATCTTTAATAAATAATTTGTCGTTGAATGAATTAACAATCCATTGGGAATCAAACCAAAAGTGATAGACCTTCAAAGAATATGACCCTACCCAAACTCTCTACACGCGAAGGAGTGTGTAGCACTGGTGTCGAAGAATGTCAATGCCAATTTGCTGTTAAGAGCAATACAACCTGCATTTTGTACGATTAATATTTCTAGCATAACTACATATTGTGTCAAAACGAACAAATCGAAAGCTTGCTAAGGATCCTTATTCTTGCCCTTATTGTTATAGACATGTCCTCTTCCTTTCCCTTGCGGTGCATAAGTATTGTCCTAATAGACCAAACTCTGAGGACATTGGGGCCTGAAAGTGCAGGTTAGATCTGATATACTCTAGAAGGGGGGTGAATAGAGTATGGTGCTTACTAAAAACTTTTTACAACTGTTGTTGTATACCTAAGTGAACAGGGAAGCAAATAACATAAAGTAAACACAACAACTAACTAAACACAGAGCAATCACAGACCACAGCCAGAAAATAAAAGAAAATAAGCAACCAGAAGACACAAGGAGCTATAGTGGTTCCCCAATCAATCTGGGTACATCCACTCTTCTACCACCCTAGATAGGAATCCACTGCAGGATGAGTTGATCAGGTGTCCTGGGCACCAATGGATTTTGATCAGGTCCCCAAAAACCAAACCCTCAAGTCTTTTGGAAGGATACTTGCAACCAGAATAATTTTGAAGGGATTAAAAACCCTGTACAGGAATTAGAGAGAGGGTGATAGTGTCTTCTCTGTCAACAGTCAGAGAGAAGACTTGTGGATTGATGTAGCAGATCTTGCTCACCCTGAGATCTTGAATTGGTCAGGAATGCTGGAGCACTGCTTCAGGGTGATAGGCCTTCAATGACCTAGAATGCCTGGACCAGAACTGCTTCAGGAACTTCTTTTGACTGATAAAGTTCTGTTGTCCTTTGAAGTTGTCCTGAGAATATAAAGAAGAAGACTTTTGATTGAATTTGGTTGTTCTTCTTCTACTTCAAAAGTTCTCTGGTCAAGGCTGATTGCAGTCAAGAACTTTAGATTTGAGAATGTTTTGTTCTTCTGCAGCTTCAGAGTGTCTGTCAGATTATTTTCTGTACTGTGATTCTTGAACTCTATCACTGCTTGATTCTATTCTCTTACTGTATCACTCTTTTTTTTGTGTATCTGTGTATCTCTTACTGAATGAGGAATATTCAAACTTTTGAATGTCGAGCAGTAATTACAGTCGGCCTTGGAAAGAATAAGCAATCAATGACTTTCCTAACTATCCCATGGAAAAATGGCATGTAATCGTCCATAGTCAATGCACGTTCTAACGGTAACATTCCGAGAAGATCTTGCATTAAATGTTCAGGAATCAGCGCCAAGAAACGGAACGGGAACCTTGAAGAAAACCTAATCTGGATTCGTCGAACAAAGAACACAATTCGTCGAGCTGAACTTGTGTTCGTCGAGCTGAGCTTGAGTTCGTCGAGCTGAGCTTGATAGAGTTCATCGAGTTGAGCTTGATAGAGTTCGTCGACCAGACAATCTTCAATCATCTGATAGACAGTCTTCATTCGTCGAGCTGAGAATCAAATTCGTCGACCTGAGAAAAGTTTTGGACTTAGACAAAATACTCTGCATCTGCTGAAATGTTGTGTCGACATAAATTCGTGTCGACAGATTGATCTTGGTGTCGACACAAATCCTCTGGTGTCGACATAAGCTGGTGTCTACTGAAATTCTGGTGTCGACACAGATCGTCTGGTGTCGGCACAAACCCTAAGTGTCGACACAGATTCTCTGAGTCCAGAACTCGTCGAGTAGAGTATAGCATCCGTCGACCTGAGAAGTTGACTTCGTCAACCTGAGAAGCTGTGAACTTGAGGTCCAAGTTCGTCGAGCTCAGAATATAATTCGTCGACCGAAGCATGAAGCTGGACTTAGAAAAGTTTGAAGTTCACCTGACTTTTGCTTGATGTAGAAACTGAGTTTTCGTCGAACAGAGAATATAGATCGTCGAGCTCAGCACTAAGAATTATCTCACGATCGTCGAGCGCAGAACTCCTTTCATCGAGCTGAGTTCGATGAATGTCGAACTCACTTTACTTAGTCTTGAAAAACTTGTGAGTCTGGAGTCCCTGAGGGTCTTGTTGAAAGCTGGTCCATCTAGAGTTGAGCCTAAGGACTTAACCTAGACTCTAGGACACAAATTGACCCTGGCTATACATGATGGGTCACAACCTAAGTCAATGAACCTAGCCCAAATCAACTAGGGATCCAACAATCTCCCCCTATTTGGGTGAGGTCACTAACAGAGACTCAAAACAGAAAAACTAAGAAAGAGAAGAGATATATCTGGCAAAGAATTATAACATATGCAATAGATATATATATATACACAGCTTTGTTACAGATAGCATAGTTTAAAAACAAAAACAGACAGAAAATGAAATAACAAGAAAAATTACTTCTTTGGCTTCTTCTGCTGAGGTTTGTCTTCTGCTTTCTTTTCTCCTGGCTTCTTGAAAATAATTTCTCTGTTAGGATCTTGAGCTTGAGCCACTGTCATGGTCATATCAGCTGCCCCAATAATTTTTAATGATGTAGCCCTGGGGACAACTGCTTCTGGGTGAAGTTTCATATAATCATCAATATTAAACAATTTATTACCTTTGTCAAACCTTTTCAGCTCTTCTTTTCTATATTTTGACATTGTTGAAAGACCAGAGATATCTTTTCCTTCTGCTTTGGCTTTATTTATCAAAGATAGACCAATCAGCTCTTGGTACCTAGCCATTCTTGCAGTATTAGCAGTCTTTGGATCTTCAAAAGGAATTGAAGGGGAGTCTGGCTTCTTTGGGCTTTCAGTTTTTTGTACTTCAGGACTTTGTTGCTGCTGCTGCTACTGCTTATGTTGTTGACTACCTGAGGAGGATGGCCTCTACTGGCTGCTTCCAGAAGATCTCCCTGACTGTCTCTGATAAGTTTGCATAGGGGCAGATCTCTGGGAGCTAGAGCCACTGGCACCAGCTGCTGGAGGAGGAGGATCCTTCCTGTATCTGTGCACTGGAGGAGGGAAGTATCTCATGCTTCTCTTTCTATCTTTCTGTTGGTTTTTGTAGAGCCACATCCATGCTGGCATTCCCTTATATGGAGTCACCTTGTGCAGAATATAATAGGGAGTGTCTGCATTAGGATTTGGCTTGGGAGCTGGAGGAGGAGCAGCCTTTCTCTTCTTTGCCAACAATCTCTTTTTCTTACTAGCTGCATCTTCATCAGGATAATCATCATCATCTTCTTCTAACTCAGAACATTGAGGGATGTCATAAAGAGCATCCAAAGCTTTTAAAGCTTTATCAGAAACAACAGCCTTTGCTGGAGGAGAGGCAGAAGGTTCAGGAAAAGGGGTATCAGCAACAAGAGAAGAAATATCTGTACAAGATTCAGAAACAAAGGAGACAGAGCTATCAGCTACTGCCTTATTCTCTTCTTCAATGTCAGCCTGAATAAGCTCATCTAAAGTAGGCATTGGAGAGTCATCCATAATAAAATATGGTGCTGAGACTCGCACTGTTGTATCTTCTGGAATGACTTTTGAGTTGGAGGCAGAGAGAGCAAAATTGTCATAGAGTTGCTTGGCAACTAATGGACTAGCTGGAGAGGTATATGGTACCATAGCCAAATATGGCTTAGTAAAATCAGCTGGAAGAGATTGTTTATATACAGTATCAAAACTTCTCAACAAAACTGATAGTCACTATGGGATTTAAATAGAAATCACCAACAGGAGTTATTTGTGCAACTGACTCATCCAAATCAATGTCAGTATCCATGAATTGAATTAACTCAAACATCTCAGCATCAAAGTCTGTCAAGATTGTTGTATCCTCATCTGAATCTGAATCTACTGGAGAAGGAACTGCTTTGACTGCTGCTCCTGTTGTTGTTGTATCTGCATCTGCTGTAACTTCATCACAGAGCATCTCCCCCTGCATGGGTTCAGGAATACCTGGAGCCAGGCCCCTAGATGAAGAGGGGACGGCAGATAGAAGAGAGAGCTGGGCAGATAAGGAATTAATGGAGGTCACAAGAGGTGTAATTACCTCTTGGATCAAAGATTTTATGAGAGGGGTGAGCAAAGAAATGAGGGTAGATGGATCAAATGGGGAAGGGGAAGGGGATGGAATGGGAGGAGGAATAACAGATGGAGTGGGGGCATCTTGCATGATTGTATCTGATGGTATAATGTAAGATGGAATGGTGGAGAGGTGTCGGGGAAGAGGAGACTGTGGAGGTGTAGGAAGTATTGTCTCATGAGGGGAATCTGGAGGAGGGGGTTGTTGATGAACTTGTAGAGGGGAAGATGGAGGTGGAGAGGGAATGTTTGTCAGGTCAAGTGGTGTAGATGAAGGAGGGGTAGGTACATGAGGAGGCTTATTTGGAGGAAGAGGTGCTGGAAGAGATGGTTGAGATGGAGAAACCTCTTCAACAGGGTGGGGAGTGGCCTTTACAGCCCTTGTACTCTCAGAAGTTTGGAGGGAGGAGGAAGAAGCCTCTGAGGGCTTGGAGATGGTCCTCTCCCATCTGCCAAACAGAGCGCAAGTGAGGCGCTTGCTGGCATTTATGGAGATGGTCGGGGAGACCATACATTCAGCAGCCTTCTCTTTGAGAAATATTCCCAATATTCTGCCAAAGCAGACTTCCTTCTTACTGTTCTTCTTCTTGATCAATTCAAAGAACACCTTACTCCAATCAACCTATCGCTTATTCACTACTGCACACATTATCAGAAATTGGTGACGGGTAATATAGTCATGAGCAGAGTGCTTGACCATCAATATCTTTCCCGTAATATCTGCCAGAAATTGGTAGGCGGCGGATAATTGCTTTTTCAACAACTTGTTGGGTACATTGGAATAAATGTACCAGATTTGAAGAAGCATCACCCTACTCAATGATATACATCAAAATGTATTTGATGTGTTTTGAGTTTAGTTATGCAGGTTAAGTATTTGCAGGGAAAGCTGAAAAGTTTCTAAGTCCATGTGTCGACACCCAGAAGAAATGTTTCGACACTTAAGAAGATTTGTGTCGACACCCAGAGAAGCAGTGTCGACACTTGGAGTAATTGTGTCGTAACCAGGAGTGCAGAGTCGACACCAGAAGGAAAGTGTCGACACATACTGTTTGTGTCGACACTCAATGAAGAAATGTCCAGTGAAGCAGTGTCGACACTTAGAAGCAGTGTCGACACCCAGAGGAACCTTGTCGACATCAGAAAGTGTCGACACTTGGAGGTTGTGTCGACACTCAGCAAAAGTTCAACAAATTCTAAGTACAAGTGTCGACACAAAGGTGATGTGTCGACACTCAGCCAAAGCCTCAACACATGAAGATTGTGTCGACACAAAGGATCAGTGTCGACACACAGCAAAAGCTTCAACACATGAAGAAAGTGTCGACACTAGGAGGTTGTGTCGACACTCAGCAAATTTCAATGAAGTCTAAGTACAAGTGTCGACACAAGGAGCTGTGTCGACACTCAGCAAAGGTATCAACACAGAAGGCATGTGTCGACATCAAGAAGATGTGTCGACACTTAACAAGTTCAACACAAGAAGATGTGTCGACACCGACACTTACAAGAATTCAACTAAGTTCTAAAGAACAAGGAGTTGTGTCGACACACAATATCAGTGTCGACACATGTTGAAGATGCAGTGTCGAGAAGCAGATTCTACAACACAAGGAGTTGTGTCGACACCATGAAGGCTAGTGTCGATAATTAGTCAACTTGTGTCGACACGTAGTCTATAAGTGTCGACACTTAAAGACAGACTGTCTCGACACTTTCAGACAGTTACAGATATTTCAAGAAGTGACTGGGTGACTTGACAGCTGCCAATCCAACCGGTCTACTGCAACTGTCAGAGATGTCAGAAAACTGTTAGGAACCGGATCAGCCGGTCACCATGAAGAAGGCCTATATAAAGGCTTATTCTGTCAACAGAAGAAGATGATCAACAATAATCAAAGAAGAAAATCAAGCAATTCATTGAAGAATCAATTCAAGTGAAGATCTAAGTAGTTGGAGAGAGAGAGCTCCTTCCAAGAAGACAGCTATTGAACCAGGTTGTGAAGAAGGGTTCAGATTGAGATCTGAATCTTAAGTTGCAGTGATTGAAGATCAGCTGCATAGAGAATCAACCCTACTGTGTTCTACATTCAAGAAGCTTTGAAGGAAGCCAAGGGAGGTTGATCTCAGCAAAGTTCTTCCAAGAACTCATCAAGAAACCTGTCAACTCTTCTCTCTCATTCTGAGTTGTAGGTTTATACATTGTATCTTAATTTCTTGTAGGATCCTTAGGGATCTGAGTTGTAAGCCTGAAATTATAAAGGCTGAGTGGTAGGGCCTGTGTGCCTGAGTGTAAGAGATTCATTTCTCTGAGTGTAGGCCTTGTGGCTGAGTGTAGGTCTTTGTGAAGACTGAGTGGTAGGGCTGTTGAGCCAGGGTTGTAGGAGTGGGATCACTCTGAGCTGTAGGAACCTGTTTGGGGTTCTGAGTGTAAGATCTGAGGATCTGAGGTATAGTGGAGGAGTTTGGCCGAATCTAGTACACTACTAGATAGGCGAAGGGGGAAAGTGGATGTACCCAAACCTTGGGGAACCACTATAAAACTGTGTGTACTCTGTGTGTGTGTGATTCTGTGATTGCTGTGCTGAATTGCTGTGAAGAAGTATTTATAATTCTGTGATATAATCTGCCTAAAAGTTTAAAAAGATAAGGTCACCTATTCACCCCCCCCCCCCCCTCTAGGTGATTAGGTACAATTTCTTTCAAGTGGTATCAGAGCCAGGTTACTCAAAAAGGACATAACTATCTGAGTAGATGATGTTGGCAGATTCAGTATAATCAAGTACAGAATCAAGAAAATCAAGAAAATGGGTTCCACAGAGAATCACAAAGAACTTGGATCCATGAAGTTGCCAATCTGTAAAAAGGAGATTTTTGGCATCTGGAAAGAAAGGGTTAGACTATTTATGGAAGCCTCTGACCCTAGAATCTATATCACAGTTAAAGAAGGGTCATATGTGCCAATGAAGGTATCTGTGTTGGATACAAATCAGAGAACTCCAAAACACTTTTCTAAAATGACCAAGGATGAGATTATTCTGGCCACCATGGACAAAAGGGCCCAGAATATTATAGTAAGTGCAATAGATGATGTTACATTTCAGAACTTGATACACTGTAAAACATCAAAGGAGATGTGGGACACATTGATAGTATACATGGAGGGCTCTGAAGAAGTTAGACAGGACAGAAAGTCTTTACTAAATCAGGAGTATGAAAGTTTCAAACAAGGCAGGTCTGATAGTATAACAGAATGCTACAAGAAATTCTATAGGATTGTCAATGAGTTGATGTCTTATGGAAGAGAATTCAGCAACTATGAGCTGAATGATAAGTTTCTGAGATCCCTAACTAAAGACTGGGATACTAAGATTTGTGTCATAAGGGAAATGGCCAAGTTAGCAGATATTCCTCCTCCAACATTGTTTGGAAAGCTGTTATCCTATGAAATGCAGCTAATGGTTAGGAAAGAGGAGGAGAAGACTACCAGAATAGAGCATAAAGAAAGAGCTGTGGCATTCAAGACAGAAACCACCAAGAAATATAAAAGTAAGTCTCCATCTCCACCACCAAAAATAATTGAGACTGAGATAGATGAGTCAGACAGTAAGAATTTTGAAAGCAGTGAGAGTGATGAGGACTTTGCAGCTTTCACAAGATATTTTCAGAAGTTCCTAAAGAAGAAACAGTGGAGGTCTAAGCCATCCACTACACAGAAGTCATCAAAGAATGGCAGGAGAAAGTCCAAGTCAAGTAGAACTACATCTTCAAAGATAGTCTGTTATTATTGCAACAAACAAAGACATGTTGTTGCTGACTGTCCTGAGAAGAGGAGAGAGTCAACAGATAAGAAGAAGACTCAAATCAAGGGCAAAAAGGAAAGGTCCTTTGTGGCAAAGAAGGACAAAAGTCTGTCAGATATGTCTTCTTCAGAAACTGATTCAGAAGCTGAAGCTTACATTGGACTGTTTACTGAAGAAGAAGAAGAAGAAGAGTTCATCCAATTAATGAACTCAATATATGAGCAAGAGGACAATCATGGCCAGGGACTGATGGCCTTATCTGAAGGTGACAAAATCCAGGAGCAGCCTGGACCTAGTCAGGTACAAAATTATTCTTCAAGTTTAGTTTCTTGTGCTGGTTCAGAATCAGATTCATCAGCATCAAGTGATGAGAGTGAATCTGAATCTGAAGGAGATATTCATCAATTGATTGATGAATATAGAGTAGTGTTGCAAGCTTTGAAGAAAAGCAAATCCTTGGCCAAAAGTCAGGCTAAGGAAATTGTCAGTCTTAAAGTTGCTGCAACAGATTTTGATAAGTTGATTGATCAAAAACTAAATGAAATAGCCAGGCTGAAGAACATAACTGTTATTCAAATGGGGACTATAACATTTAAAAATGATCAAATCAGAAATCTGGAGATTAGTCTTCAGAAGGAGAGAGATATAGTTGCAAGGTTTTCTAAACCAAAGTCTGTTCTACCTTTGATAGATGAATTTGTACATCAAAAGGGTAAAACTGGATTAGGGTTTGCAAAACCTGCTAGGACTGTTCAGTCCAAGTCTAAGGGCAAAGCCCCAGTACTCAACAAGCCTGCTGTAGATAAAACAGCAGGGTTATACCTAAGCAAAGGTACAACAGATTTGAGTGCTGGTGTTGTGGCAAGGTAGGCCACTTTGCCATGGACTGTTGGCACAATTCAAGTGCCAAGGTGAGTAGCAATCTGCCTGCTAGAAAAGCTACAGGTAGTTTTGTTAAGAGGCAAACTAACCAGCACCAAGGACCCAAGAATTCTTTGGGTTCTAAGGTTAACTAATCTGTTTTGCAGGTGAGTTCAAGTGGTCATGCCCCAATATGGTACTTGGACAGTGGATGTTCCAGACACATGACTGGAACTAGGGGATTGCTAAAGGACTACACACCAATCAAGGATGGTCCTAAAGTCACCTTTGGTGGTTCTGAAAAAGGAATCATCAAAGGTTTTGGTAACATTTCTAGCAACCTTATAACAATTACTCAAGTGGCTTATGTTAAAGGTTTGAAACATAACCTTATTAGTATAAGTCAGCTGAGTGATTTAGCATATGACATCTCATTTGTCAAAAATGGTTGTCATATCAGGAGATCAAATGATCAAGAGATCATTCTGACTGGTTACAGAAAGAGAAATGTCTATTGTCTAGACATTATGTGTGAGAACAATGGTTCTCCCGTGTGTCTTGTAGCTGATGAGAAAGTCTCTCATTGTATCAAATGGAACAAGAGGCTAGCCCATCTCAACTACAAGACAATTGGCCAACTCTATAGCAAAGAGTTAGTGAGGAATGGTCCTCAGGTTAAGTGTATTAAAGATGGGATATGCTCAGCTTGTCAAAAGGGCAAGCAGACTAGATCCACCTTTAATAGCATTGAGAACAAAGATGTTGTGAGGTGCTTATACCTCTTGCATATGGATCTCTTTGGTCCTATGCCAGTTCACAGCCTAAGTAGGAAGGTCTACACATTTGTGGTTGTAGATGACTACTCAAGGTTTTCCTGGGTGTTCTTCCTTAGACAGAAATCTGAAACTCCTAATATCTTTTATAGTTTTGTCAAACAAATTCAGAATGAGTTAGACAGTACAGTGGTCAAAATAAGAAGTGACCATGGTACTGAATTCCAGTCTGATAGTATGACAAAGTTATGTGAAGAGTTTGGGATATTTCAGGAATTCTCTTCACCAAGAACACCTCAGCAAAATGGCATTGCTGAAAGGAAAAATAGAACCTTGATAGAGGCTGGTAGAACTCTATTAAGTGACACATCTCTCCCAGAATATTTCTGGGCTGAGGTAGTAAACACTGCATGCCATGTAATTAATAGGGCTACGATCACCAAAAGTCACAATAAGACCCCCTATGAGATTGTGAAAGGCAGAAAACCAAGCCTATCCTATTTCAGGATCTTTGGTTGTAAATGATATATACTTAACAATGGTAAGTCTTACTTAACCAAGTTTGCTGTCAAATCCCAAGAGGGGATCTTTGTTGGGTACAGCAATAATAGTAAGGCTTATAGGGTCTACAATTTGACTACTCAAGTTGTAAAGGAGTCAGTACATGTTGTGTTTGATGAAGATAGACTCATTAACAATGAATTATTTAGAAGTATTTGCAGCTCTACAGGTGTGATTGAGAAGATGGACAAGCTCACTATTGAAGAAGGTTCTACTGCAAGACAGTAAGTAGATGATAGTGGCTGTTGTCCAGGGGGAGTACTAGATGCACCTGATGCAGAAGATGACCAAGGGGTGCAGCAAGTTGAAGAAGCTGAAGGAGTACAACCTGAAGACAGGCTGCCTCCAGCTAATAGACATCTAAACGATCATCCAGCCAATCAAATTATTGGTGATCTAAGTCAAGGGGTACAAACAAGGAGCAGAAATCTAAATTCAGTACTCTACTCCAGCTTTCTATCCCAAGTTGAGCCAAAGAAATTTGAAGAAGCCATCCTAGACCCTCATTGGATTGAGGCAATGCAAGAGGAGCTGAATCAGTTTAAGAGATGGAATGTCTGGGAGCTTGTTCCTAAACCAAAAGACCACAACATAATTGGAACTAAGTGGATCTTCAGGAACAAGATGGATGAACATGGAGTTATTGTGAAGAACAAAGCTAGACTGGTTGCTAAGGGATATAGGCAGGAAGAAGGTATTGACTTTGATCAAACCTTTGCTCCAGTAGTCAGACTGGAGGCAATAAGAATGTTCTTGGCCTATGCAACCTATCAAGGGTTTAAAGTATACTAAATGGATGTTAAGTCAGCCTTTTTGAATGGCAATCTGAAGGAAGAAGTCTATGTGGAACAGCCATCAGGTTTTGTTGATTCTACTAAACCTAATTATGTTTATAAACTTAGGAAGGCTTTGTATGGGTTAAAACAAGCCCCTAGGGCTTGGTATGAAACCCTGTCTAGTTTCCTTATTGAGAATAAATTCACAAGGGGGAAAATAGACAAGACTCTATTCTTTAGGGAATCCAGAGGCAAGATCATACTAGTCCAAATATATGTAGATGACATCATATTTGGGTCTACTGAAAGTAGTCTTTGCAAAAAGTTTGCAAAACTAATGCAAGGACAATTTGAAATGAGCAGTATGGGGGAACTTAAGTTCTTCTTGGGTCTCCAAGTTAGACAGACTGAGAATGGTTTATCCATATGCCAGTCTAAGTTCACTCTAGAATTGATAAGGAAGTATGGTGTGGAATCATCCAGTACCATGAAAACTCTTATGGGGTCAAGTATGTCTCTTAGCAAAGATGATGCAGGGAAACCTGTAGATGAGACTTTGTATAGAGGGATAGTTGGCTCCCTACTATATTTGACTGCAAGTAGACCAGATATCATGTATGCTACATGTGTATGTGCTAGGTACCAAGCTTGCCCTAAAGAGTCTCATTTGACAGCAGTCAAAAGGATACTGAGATATCTTAAGGGCACTCCTTATCTAGGCCTTTGGTACCCTAGGAATGGAGACTTTGAACTGACAGGTTATTCAGATGCAGATTTTGCAGGCTGCAAGGAAGATAAGAAAAGTACAACGGGAACCTGTCAATTCCTAGGTGGAAGACTGATATCTTGGAGTAGCAAGAAACAAACAAGTGTGGCTATCTCCACAGCAGAATCAGAGTATGTGGCTACAGGAAGTTGTTGTGCTCAACTTCTATGGATACAACATCAGCTAGAAGACTATGGTATACAAGTAAGTAGAACACCTCTATTTTGTGATTCTACTAGTGCTATTTCTATTGCAAACAATCCTGTCTCTCATAGTAGGACTAAGCATATAGAAATCAAATACCATTTTCTAAGAGAACATGTGGAAAAAGGAGATATTTCACTAGAATATATAAATACAGATAATCAACTAGCTGACATGTATACTAAGCCCTTAGATGAAACCAAATTCAATAGGTTCAAAATTGAATTAGGTATGATAAACTTAGAATAAGTTTACAAAAATGGCTAAGTAAAAAGCTGTCGACACACAGAGTTGTCTGTGTCGACACATAGAAGTGGTGTTGACACTTTAGAGAAAAGGTGTCGACACATCTAGGAAGTTGGTGTCGACACTTCAGATAATTAGTGTCGACACATGCAGTGTAGGTGTCGACACATCCAAGGTGGTGTCGACACTTAAGATTTACACAGAATTAGACAAGTAAAGTCTCGACTAAGTGTCGAGCTAAGCGGTGTCGACACATAAACAAGTGTCGACACATATATTCTGTCGACTATACTTGTGTCGACACATAGTTGTCGAGACATTATAAGTCTGTGTCGACACTTATCAACAGTGTCGACACAATTTGAGTATTTTGACGCGCCCTTTCATCTTCGATTCTAGAAAGGTATAAATAGGTTTTTGTCATTGTCTGTCGACATGCTCACCAAAGTTTCGAGACCAAACTTGTGTGTCGACATCTCTCTTCTCTATATTCAAATTTCTTCAAACCCTAATGGCGCCCAAGCTCGAAGAGAATGTGAATGAGGGATATGAACTCGTGCGGCATGCTTTTGATGACGCGGAACCAGATATCAAAGGCGTGATAACCCTAATCGCAAAGACTGGGTTAGAGTTTCTTGTTTCAGAGCCGATCAAGATTTGGAAGGAGGTCCTGGAATTTCTAAATGGAGCAATAATAGATGAGTCTGGACTCAAGATAAAGTCTAGAGTTCATGGGGCTAAGGTGAAAGTCTCTTCAAAGAGTCTGAGAAAGGTACTACAACTACCAAGGACAAGGGAAGAAGATGATGTTTCTGCTTCTAAGACTAGAGAAGCACTAACATGGTGTGGATTGGACTCCAACCTGAAAATTGGTTCTATTTTCAACAGTAAGGGAATAAACATGCAAGGCAAATTTCTATCTGAAATTGTTGGCAAGGTCATACTGAGCAAGCCTGGAGGGCATGATAGAATATCTGCTTATATGTTCAGTCTAATGACAAGAATTATCTTCAACCTAGAAACTGATTGGACTGCAGTTGTGTTTGAGAAGATAAAGGAGAGTATGAAGAAGCCCAATCTGGGCAGGATACTAAGTCTATACATGGCTGGTAGTATACCAGAGGTCATGGGTCAAGCAGCTGGATCTAAGATCAACCACATGAGGAAGATGGACATGAGAATCTTCTCTAGGTGGGATAGAGTCTTGACCAAGGAAATGCCAACTCCTGAGAAGGAAACACCCCTAAAGAAGAGGAAAAAGACAGCCCCTGTGGCTCAAGAATCATCAAGCAGCTCTGAAGAGCATGTAGTGTTCACTCTAGATGAGGAAGACACTGGAAATGCTGGCCAGTCACCTGCTCGACAAGAAGATGCACCAAGGCAGGGGGAGATACCACAAGCAAGCCCAATTCACCAGGATTCCATCCAGGGGGAGCCCTTACTTGTGGAAGAACCAACTCCACTTGAGAGTGAACAAGCTACCCACATAATACTTGAGGTAATAACTGAAATCAACCAATTAGATTTCTCTATTGACAATGAAGATATGACTGACAGATTGTCTGATGTTCATCAGCAACCTCAGATTCCTAGTCAACCCCAAGATGTTGTCATGGAGGACACATCTGTTGCTTCTCAAGTGGTGTCTTATCAAGTGGTTAATGAGATAAGAGATTCTCCCTCCCATCCTCAACAGGAATTTACTTTAGAAGAACTGTTCCCTGACCTTCTCCAAACTGACTTTGAGAAAGAAAGTGTTGCTGCTGAGGGGGAGAAAGTAATCATTGAGGGGGAGCAAGTGGAGAATATAGAAGAAACTACAGGCAAAGAGACTGAGGTACCAAAAGATGCTGAAGGCCTACAAAGGACTGAGAAGGTTTCACATCCTAGTCCTAAGGACAGGGTTGATATTGCAAGCACATCTGCTTCTGAAGATGAAGAGGCTGCAAGAGCCAAGAAAAGGAAATTCCAAGTTTTTAAGAGAAGGAGCCAGAATTATAAGAAGGCTTTACAAACAATAGCACCACAGCCTGCACCACAGCCAGCCCCATCTACTGATTACAGTTCATTGATGGTGGCTTTACAAATTAAACTGGATAAGCAAAGGCAAGCTCTAGAAAAGTATATAGATGAAGGTCATAAGTCACTACAATTTGATCTGGCCCAAGAAATTAAGTCTATCAGATTTGAAATGAATCTGAATAAGACAGAAATGACTGACTGCTTCCATAAGGGAGGAAATACAGTAGTTTATCTGGCTACTCATCAAGAAAATATCAAGAAACAAATGGAAGACCTGGCAGTAAAGCAAGGCTATGTCCTGGAAAACCAAATTAGAATGAATGACAATTTGACTGAATCACACAATGTGATAGTCACTGAGATGCAGAATCTGGCTGCTGCTCAAACTACAGCAAGGACTACTGCCCAGGAAGAGTTTGATAAGAAGTTCCAAGAGCACATCACTACTGTTACAACTGCTATAGAAGCCTCTCAAAAAGCTATAACTGACAAGATCCAAAGGTTGAAACCTTTCTATAAATATGGAGTAAATTATCTAAATGCACAGATAAGATTTCAGAAAGATGATCTGAGGGATCACATTGAAAGAGAAGTCATAAAGGGGGAGAGGGTGTTAGTCAAAGCAGGCTCTGATCATGCAAAGTGGATTTCCAATTCCATCAGAGCCACCCTTGGATATCCTCCATTGTGTGATGATGACAATGTTGTAGAGTCTGGGATTAATCCTGCTTATCTTGGAGGGGAGCAAGCTGAAGTGGCTCAAGTAATATACCCTCCACCAGACTTTGATATGGTACATCAAGACATACAATCAATGTATAGCCCTCCTGAGGGAATTCAGAAGGTCATCATAGAGAAAGTGGTTCAGCCAGTATCTGAGGCTATACTGAAAGAACAAGAGGCTTTGCAGAAAGAACAAGAAGCCCAATTGTCTAAGAAGAGATTCAGAGAGCAAGCTGAATTGAGGCCTGACTTTGAACAATGGAGCCCCACTTCCAGGAATATCATTCTGACTGCATGTAAGGCTGTCAAAGACAATATCCAGGATAGAAACAAGTGGTATTCTGAACTGGAGTGGAGGAAGCATGAGTCCAGGCAAGAGGCAATTGTGCAATATAGAAGAAAGGCTAAGATGGGAAAGCTACCTCCTACTGCCCAGGAGCCTATCAAGTACTTTCCAAAGACATATCATTACTTTGAAAGACAGAAGATCAAATCTGAAGAACAAAAAAGAAGGATCTTAAAGGAAAGAAGCTTGCTGCTGCTGAAGATGCTGAAGCCCTAGTCCAAGCAAAGATACAATCAGGAAAGGGCATTGTGATCAAGGAGACTGAGCAGCAATAGGATAGAATTTTTCTTAAGTTTACTATGTATAATCACTTGTATTAAAACTTTCTGTAAACTTTTGAAATAAAGAAAATGTTGAAGTTCTTAGAACTATGTGATATGTGTTAAGTTTATTATTGTTCTGAGATATTTGAGTATACATGTTTGTTTATACATGTTTATGTACTTACCCTGTTATATAATCCTGTTTTACAAGTGATTTTGTTATGTATGGTGTATATCATTGACTAAGGTTTATGACTTCTCCAAATAGGGGGAGATTGTTGGGTACATTGGAATAAATGTACCTGATTTGAAGAAGCCTCACCATACTCAATGATATACATCAAAATGTATTTGATGTGTTTTGAGTTTAGTTGTGCAGGTTAAGTATTTGCAGGGAAAGCTGAAAAGTTTCTAAGTCCATGTGTCGACACCCAGAAGAAATGTGTCGACACTTAAGAAGATTTGTGTCGACACCCAGAGAAGCAGTGTCGACACTTGGAGTAATTGTGTCGACACCAGGAGTGCATAGTCGACACCAGAAGGAAACTGTCGACACATACTGTTTGTGTCGACACTCAATGAAGAAATGTCTAGTGAGGCAGTGTCGACACTTAGAAGCAGTGTCGACACCCAGAGGAACCTTGTCGACATCAGAAAGTGTCGACACTTGGAGGCTGTGTTGACACTCAACAAAAGTTCAACAAATTCTAAGTACAAGTGTCGACACAAAGGTGATGTGTCGACACTCAGCCAAAGCCTCAACACATGAAGATTGTGTCGACACAAAGGATCAGTGTCGACACACAGCAAAAGCTTCAACATATGAAGAAAGTGTCGACACTAGGAGGCTGTGTCGACACTCAGCAAATTTCAATGAAGTCTAAGTACAAGTGTCGACACAAGGAGCTGTTTCGACACTCAGCAAAGGTATCAACACAGAAGGCATGTGTCGACATCAAGAAGATGTGTCGACACTTAACAAGTTCAACACAAGAAGATGTGTCGACACAAAGTAGTTGTGTCGACACTTACAAGAATTCAACTAAGTTCTAAAGAACAAGGAGTTGTGTCGACACACAATATCAGTGTCGACACATGTTGAAGATGCAGTGTCGAGAAGCAGATTCTACAACACAAGGAGTTGTGTCGACACCATGAAGGCTAGTGTCGACACTTAGTCAACTTGTGTCGACACGTAGTCTATAAGTATCGACACTTAAAGACAGACTGTCTCGACACTTTCAGACAGTTACAGATATTTCAAGACGTGACTGTGTGACTTGACAGCTGTCAATCCAGCCGGTCTACTGCAACTGTCAGAGATGTCAGAAAACTGTTAGGAACCGGATCAGCCGGTCACCATGAAGAAGGCCTATATAAAGGCTTATTCTGTCAACAGAAGAAGATGATCAACAACAATCAAAGAAGAAAATCAAGCAATTCATTGAAGAATCAATTCAAGTGAAGATCTAAGTAGTTGGAGAGAGAGAGCTCCTTCCAAGAAGACAGCTGTTGAACCAAGCTATGCAGAAGGGTTCAGATTGAGATCTGAATCTTAAGTTGCAGTGATTGAAAATCAAATGCATAGAGAATCAACCCTACTGTGTTCTACATTCAAAAATCTTTGAAGGAAGCCAAGGGAGATTGATCTCAGAAGAGTTCTTCCAAGAACTCATCAAGAAACCTGTCAACTCTTCTCTCTCATTCTGAGTTGTAGGTTTACACATTGTATCTTAATTTCTTGTAGGATCCTTATGGATCTGAGTTGTAAGCCTGAAATTATAAAGGCTGAGTGGTAGGGCCTGTGTGCCTGAGTGTAGGAGATTCATTTCTCTGAGTGTAGGCCTTGTGGATGAGTGTAGGTCTTTGTGAAGACTGAGTGGTAGGGCTGTTGAGCCTGAGTTGTAGGAGTGGGATCACTCTGAGCTATAGGAACCTGTTTGGGGTTCTGAGTGTAAGATCTGAGGATCTGAGGTATAGTGGAGGAGTTTGGCCGAATCTAGTACACTACTAGATAGGCGAAGGGGGAAGTGGATGTACCCAAACCTTGGGGAACCACTATAAAACTGTGTGTACTCTGTGTGTGTGTGATTCTGTGATTGATGTGAAGAAGTATTTATAATTCTGTGATATAATCTGCCTAAAAGTTTAAAAAGATAAGGTCACCTATTCACCACCCCCCCCCCCCCTCTAGGTGATTAGGTACAATTTCTTTCATAACTTATTAGGGTTGTTACCAGAGAAACCCATCAGTTTCAGCATATCACTGAAATCCTCAGAATCCATTTCCAGATTGTCTTCTCCGTTCACTAATCCAAATATTTCAGTGAGAACTATGGGAGAGAGGGAAACAGCAGTGTTCCCTATATTGCCGGTCAAAACATCTTCTACAGAAACTGTAGATGTATATACCCATTCTCGTATTTCCGTTCCATGAAGTTTAATGCGTCTGGTCACGAAATCCTTTAAACTGAGTTCTTCCAGTAGTTCTAAGATGTATAGAAAGATTGGGTCAGAATGTTGAAACGACTCAAAGTCCATGTCGAATCCAGTGTCAAACTTCATTGCAACCAAAGCACCTGAGGGAATCGCCATTGATGTCCTGCAAGAAAAACACCGAGATAAACGGCGATCAAGAGCAAAGGAACTGAAAGCGCGGGACGGAGGTTGAAGAAAACCTAGATATAAGATTTTCAGAATATGAATCGACAAACTCCGTTCCACGAAAAAGAAAAATTCTTCGAAATGAGCTCGACGAAATAAATTATAGACAGATAATTCGTCGTTCTCATCCAGAAGAATCGAAAACAGTTCGTCGAACTCCGTTCGACGAAATGTCTTTCTGAAGCAAAGTTCGTCGATCTCTGGTCGACGAAAATTGTTTCCTCACGCAGAGAATTTGTCGATCTCCGTTAGACGAGAATCTCTCAAACTTTCCCTAATTCGTCGAACTCCGATCGACGAACTCTGGAAAATTTGTCGAATGCAGACAGAAACTAGGTTAACTCTTCTCCATTAATCATTCCCAGTTGATTTATAAAGAACAGATGGGTTTTCTCATCCAATGGCTTGGTGAAAATGTCTGCTCTTTGTAGATTAGTAGGAATATGGATCAAGTTAATTTTCTTTTTGTCCACATTATTTCTAATGAAATGATGTCTTATTTCAATATGTTTTGTCCTAGAATGGTGAACTGGATTCTGTGCTATAGCAATAGCACTAGTATTATCACAAAATAATGTTGAATTATTTAAGTTGACACCATAATCTGAGAGTTGGTTTTGTATCCATAGCATTTGTGAACAGCAACTAGCAGCAGCCATGTATTCTGCTTCTGCAGTTGATATAGACACAAATGTCTGCTTTTTACAAAACCAGGAGACAAGTCTCATACCAAGGAACTGGCATGTTCCAGAGGTACTTTTCCTGTCCACTTTACATCCAACATAGTCAGCATCTGAGTATCCAGTTAACTCAAACTCTGACTCTGCAGGATACCAGAGTGCTAGACTAGGGCAACTCTTTATATATCTCAAAATTCTTTTTAGGAAAATAAGGTGAGATTCTTTAGGGTTCACTTGGAACCTAGCACAGAGGCATGTGGCAAACATTATATCAAGTTTGCTAGCTGTTAGGTGTAATAGGGATCCAACAATTGCTCTATACCTTTTCTGATCCATAGGTTTCCCTGCTACATCAGAATCCACAACAGCATTTGTAGCCATAGGAGTTTTCATCCCTGAAGCATCACCCATCCCAAACTTTTTGATAAGCTCTTTAGCATACTTAGCTTGGGAGAGGAAGATACCATCTAGGAGCAGTTTCACTTGGAGACCAAGGAAGTAGGAAAGCTCACCCATGCTACTCATCTCAAATTTTGAATGCATGAGGTCAGCAAACCTCTTGCACAATTTGGGATCAGTAGACCCAAAAATAATGTCATCCACATATATTTGTACTAACAATATTTGGTCCTTATGATGTCTAGTGAAAAGTGTTTTATCTATGGTTCCTCTTGTAAATTCATGCTCTAAAAGAAAGCTTGCTAGGGTCTCATACCAAGCTCTTGGAGCTTGCTTTAAACCATAGAGAGTTTTATGCAATTTAAAAACAAAAGAGTGTTGAGTTGGAGAGATAAAACCTGGAGGTTGTTCTACATAAACCTTTTCTTGAAGTATTCCATTCAGAAATGCACTTTTGACATCCATCTGGTAGACCTTGAATCTCTTGTAAGCTGCATAGGCAAGGAATATCCTAATGGCCTCTAACCTTGCAACAGGGGCAAAGGTTTGGTCATAGTCTATTCCTTCCTCTTGTCTGTAGCCTTGAGCAACAAGCCTAGCCTTGTTTTTCACTATGTTGTCTTGAACATCCAACTTATTCCTGTAGACCCATTTGGTTCCAATAACTGGGTAGTTATGGGGTCTTGGAACTAAATCCCAAACTCTACATCTCTCAAACTGATTGAGTTCCTCTTGCATTGCAATGATCCAGTGTGGATCTTGCTCTGCCTCATGTATGGTGAGAGGTTCAATTTGAGAGAGAAAATAGACATGCATCAAGTCTTGGTTGAGTTGATGCCTTATCTGTACACCTACTGAGATGTCTCCAATCACTTGAGATCTAGGGTGATCTATAAGTGTGACAAGATCAGTTGGTGGAGTTGGTTGAGCAACAGCTTCAGTATTTAATTCCTCTTGGGGAATGATAGTTGCTGTTGGGGAAAGTTCAGCCACTTCCTCTTGACTTTCCTCATCACTATATTCAGCATCTTGTGGAGTGGGATGGTTTGATACCTCTTGGGTAAGGTTCAGTCCATCCATAGACTCACACAATGGTGGAACCTGCAAAGAGCTTATGGTAGAAATTTCTTTCTCTTTGTATGACATGTTAGTTTCATCAAAAGATACATGAACAGATTCTTCAATTTTGAGAGTAGATTTATTATATACCCTATAAGCTTTACTGACCATGGAGTATCCCAGAAACACTCCTTCATCAGCTTTAGCTTGAAATTTTGCTATGTATCTCTTGTCATTATTGTGAATGTAGCAAATACAATCAAATATTTTAAAATAATCTACTTTAGGTTTCTTCCCTTTGAGTAATTCATAGGGAGTCTTGCCCTTCAGCTTATGTATGAAGCTTTTATTCAACACATAGTTGGAGGTGTTCACTACCTCTGCCCAAAAGGATAGAGGAAGGTGAGTATCTGACAATAATGTAGTAGCAGATTCAATAAGGGTGTTATTTTTCCTTTCAGCTACCCCATTTTGTTGAGGAGTTCTAGGAGCTGAGAAAGTATGTCTGATCCCTTCACTTTGACAGAACTCTTGCATAAGAAGAGAATCAAACTCTGTCCCATAATCACTTCTGATCAGGGCAATGTGAGTGTTGAACTCAATCTGTATGCATTTGATAAACTCTGTCAAACACTTAAAGTTATCAGACTTCTTCCTCAGAAAGAACACCCATGTGAATCTAGAAAAGTCATCTACAACTACTATGGTATAAGATTTCCCTCCTAAGCTTTGTACTGTAATGGGTCCAAAGAGATCCATGTGTAACAGATACAAAATCCTAGGTGAATCACTCTTATTAAGTGACTTGAAGCTATTTTTGGTTTGCTTGCCTAATTAACAAGTCCTGCAAAGTCCTTCCTTCTTGTAGGGGCCAGAAGGTAGTCCTCTAACAAGGTTATCCTTGGATAGCCTAGCAATGGTTCTAAGGTTTACATGTCCTAATCTCTTATGTCATAATTCATTAGATCTACAAATAAAATTGAACAAGCATATGTCTACTTTAGTTGAAAGAAAGTCTACTAAATAGATGTTACCTTTCATTTTACCTGTCAACACAGTGGTGTTGTCCTCTGATTTGATCTTGCATGAGGATTTGCTAAAAGTCACTTGATAGCCTTCATCACACAGTTGACTGATACTGATTAAGTTGTGCTTCAGTCCTTCCACATAGGCTACTTTCTTGAATGTGACTGTGCTAATCTGGACTGCACCATATCCTTTTGTTATTCCAAAGTTTGAATCACCAAATATTACTTTGGGTCCAATCTTGGCTTTGAAGTATGTGAAATTGTTCTTGTTTTCTGTCATGTGCTTTGAGCACCCACTATCCAGATACCATTGTTGGTTTGATGTTGGATAGGTCTTCACCTGCACATAAAGCAATTTACTTGTTTTTGACCCAGTTTACCTTGGGCCTAGGTTGATAACCTTTGAATTCAGAAATAAAAGACATCTCTGGTTGACTCTTATAGCCTTCAGGATGATATCTCCTAGGAGGTATTATCCATTCAGTATAGGGGTTAAACCATTGAGATGTAGAACCTCTAGGATTGAACTTTGATTTACCTTTGAAAGAGTTTTCAAAACTCTGAGCTCTGTTCGATGATCTTTGAGCTGAGTTCGACGATCTTGGGTCAGATCGTCGAGCTCCGTTCGAAGATTGACTGTGCCAGAGTTCAGGGTTCATAGATCGTCGACCTGAGTTCGACGATTTAGCCTGAGATCGTTGAGCTCCATTCGGCGATCGTCGAGCTCCATTCGACGATTTCTGTTGAACTATGGTTTTCTTAGGTAGATCAGAATTCTTCCTAGCTACCTCTACAACTATCTTACCTTTATCAGAGATAAATTTGATTGGGGTTGTTAATACTATAGGTTGGCTGGATGAAGCACCCAAGCCTAGTGTACTATTGAATCTTGAGTTCACTGTGCTTCTGATATCCATTAGTTTGATACTTCTCCCATTAAGGGATTCTTCAAACTTCTTGGCCTTTGATAGTTCACTTTTTAGTGAGGCTATCTGCTCCCTACAGCATTCCAACTCCTCAGAGAGTTTGAGGTTATCTGACTTTAAGGTGATTTGTTCTGATAGTTGATTTTTGAGAGAAATAATTTCTTTTTCAGATTTCAATAGATCTAAACAAAGTGCCTTAAATTCACATTTAAAGTCCTCTGAATTAAAATCAAATGAGTCTATTACCTGGTCCTCTTCAGATTGAGTCTCTGATTCAGATTCTGACTCTTCTACATCTGAATTTTGTTGTGAGGCATTGATAGCCATCATGCAGAATTCTTTTTCTTCAGCATCATCTTCATCATCACTTGAGCTGGATGAAGCTTCAGATTCTTCTTCTGTCTCACTCCAAGTTTCAGCTACAAACCCCTTCCTGGTGTGTTTGTTCTTGTTGGAGGAGGGTTTGCCATTGTTGTTCTTCCTGAAGTCTTTGTCTTTTCTTCTTTCTTTCCTGTCCTTTTTGTCCTTATACTGATTTTCTGGACAGTCAGACACCATGTGGCCTGTTTTCCTGCATCCAAAACAAATAATCTCTTTGTTATTTGATTTGTTATACCTTGGCTTGTCATGCCCTCTGGCATACTTTTTCCTGAAATCTTTCCTGGCCATTTTGCAAAATCTTTTGGCCAGTAGGCTTATCAGCTCTTCATTGCCTGTGACTTTTTATTCAGGCTGATCTTCAATGGCTTTGAAAGCTATTGATTTTTCCTTTCTTATAGCTGGTGAGGCAGCCTTCTGCTCTTCTTCTCTATTCTTGATGAGCAGCTCATAAGACTTGAGCTTGCCCAAGAGAGCTTCAGTTGTGATCTCATTTAGGCTTCTGGCATCCTTGATTGGCCAGATCCTTGAGTCCCAAATGCTTGGGAAGCACATTATAATTTTATCATTGAGCTCAGTCAATGAGATCTCTTTGTCCAATGTTTTTAGCTCATTAACTATGAGACTGAGTCTATTATACATATCTGCTACTGACTCAGCTTCTCCTTTCTTGAAGTTCTTATATTGGGTTATGAGGTGAGATCTTCTATCTTTTCTCTCATCAGCAGATCCTGAGACTATCTCAGATAACTTGTCCCAGATGTCCTTTGCTGAGTTGCATTCAGCTACTTTTTGGAATATTTCATCAGACATAGTCTGGGCTAAAATATTCATTGCCTTAGCATATGCCACTTTCCATTTCTTGATTTCTGCATCTGTTCCTGATGGAGGTGGAACAGCACTTGTACTTGTATTTTCTGGGGGTCTTGGACACACTGTCAAAACAGAATTAAAAATGTCTTCATCAATAGAGTTCATGTACAATCTAATCCTTGCTTTCTAAAGTGCAAACTTAGATAGATTGCACACTGGAGGCTGGTGCTAGCATAATCTTTGTTTTGGGTCATATTCTGTGAAGAAATAAATCTAGTAACAAACTTAAAACAGGCAGATCTAACTAGAGGGATCTTTGTGGTTCAGGTGTTAGTCTGTGCAACCACTGAGGTGTGCTATTTTAACCAACCTCCCTCTGATACCAATTGAAAGTGCAGGTTAGATCTGATATACTCTAGAGGGGGGGTGAATAGAGTATGGTGCTTACTAAAAACTTTTTACAACTATTGTTGTATACCTAAGTGAACAGGGAAGTAAATAACAAAAAGTAAACACAACAACTAACTAAATACAGAGCAATCACAGACCACAGCCAGAAAACAAAAGAAAATAAGCAACCAGAAGACACAAGGAGCTATAGTGGTTCCCCAATCAATCTGGGTACATCCACTCTTCTACCACCCTAGGTAGGAATCCACTGCAGGATGAGTTGATCAGGTGTCCTGAGCACCAATGGGTTTTGATCAGGTCCCCAAAAACCAAACCCTCAAGTCTTTTGGAAGGAGACTTGCAACCAGAATAATTTTGAAGGGATTTAAAACCCTGTACATGAATTAGAGAGAGGGTGATAGTGTCTTCTCTATCAACAGTCAGAGAGAAGACTTGTGGATTGATGTAGCAGATCTTGCTCCCCCTGAGATCTTGAATTGGTCAGGAATGCTGGATCACTGCTTTAGGGTGATAGGCCTTCAATGACCTAGAATGCCTGGACCAGAACTGCTCCAGGAACTTCTTTTGACTGATAAAGTTCTGTTGTCCTTTGAAGTTGTCCTGAGAATAGAAAGAAGAAGACTCTTGATTGAATTTGGTTGTTCTTCTTCTTCTTCAAAAATTCTCTGGTCAAGGCTGATTGCAGTCAAGAACTTTAGATTTGAGAATGTTTTGTTCTTCTGCAGCTTCAGAGTGTCTGTCAGATTGTTTTCTGTACTGTGATTCTTGAACTCTATCACTGCTTGATTCTGTTCTCTTACTGTGTCGCTCTTTCTTTTTTGTGTATCTGTGTATCTCTTACTGACTGAGGAATATTCAAACTTTTGAATGTCGAGCAGTAATTACAGTCGGCCTTGGAAAGAATCAGCAATCAATGACTTTCCTAACTGTCCTATGGAAAAACGGCATGTAATCGTCCATAGTCAATGCACGTTCTAACGGTAACATTCCGAGAAGATCTTGCATTAAATGTTCAGGAATCAGCGCCAAGAAACGGAACGGGAACCTTGAAGAAAACCTAATTTCGATTCGTCGAACAAAGAACACAATTCGTCGAGCTGAACTTGTGTTTGTCGAGCTGAGATTGAGTTCGTCGAGCTGAGCCTAATAGAGTTCGTCAAGCTGAGCTTGATAGAGTTCGTCGACCAGACAATCTTCATTCATCTGATAGATAGTCTTCATTCGTCGAGCTGAGAATCAAATTCGTCGCCCTGAGAAAAGTTCTGGACTTAGACAAAATATTATGCATCTGCTGAAATGTTGTGTCGACATAAATTGGTGTCGACAGATTGATCTTGGTGTCGACACAAATCCTCTGGTGTCGACATAAGCTGGTGTCGACTGAAATCCTGGTGTCGACACAGATCATCTGGTGTCGACACAAACCCTAAGTGTCGACACAGATTCTCTGAGTACAGAAATCGTTGAGTAGAGTATAACATCCGTCGACCTGAGAAACTGACTTCGTCGACCTGAGAAGCTGTGAACTTGAGGTCCAAGTTCATCGAGCTCAGAATATAATTCGTCGACCGAAGCATGAAGCTGGACTTAGAAAAGTTTGAAGTTCTCCTGACTTTGGCTTGATGTAGAAACTGAGTTTTCGTCGAACAGAGAACATAGATTGTCGAGCTCAGCACTAAGAATTGTCTCACGATCGTCGAGCGCAGAACTCCTTTCGTCGAGCTGAGTTCGACTAACGTCGAACTCACTTTACTTAGTCTTGAAAAACTTGTGAGTCTGGAGTCTCTGAGAGTCTTGTTGAAAGCTAGTCCATCTATAGTTGAGCCTAAGGACTTAACTTAGACTCTAGGACACAAATTAACCCTGGCTATACATGATGGGTCACAACCTAAGTCAGTGAACCTAGCCCAAATCAACTAGGGATCCAACAGGGCCTTAAATGTCCGGGCTAATGACAATGGTAGCAAATGCCCTGAAAAGGTACGATCCCCTGAGGAGGAAGTTGAGTCTACTAGACATGCATTATAACTGAAGATTTCATATCCAGCTTTTCTTGAGGATGTCCTCCCCTCCAAATTTCAGATTGCCTCTTAATTTGCTACGATCACAAGGAAACCTCTTCTTTTTATTAGGCTTCTGATCTGCTACAAGCGGTGTAGAGGTCTCTCCCAATCTTTTCTTCTGACTCTGAACTTCCATTTGATTTGCTTCCAAAGCTTTAGCCAGCTCCATTGTATTCATGTAACTCAAATGAGAATCCATAAAAAGTGGCTGCCTCAAATAGTCTTGCAAAACCTAATAGAAGCGCTTCGCAACATCTCTGTCAGAAAGTGAATAATTGCTCGCAAAATGAGCTTGATCTTAAAATTCTCTTTAATACTCCATCACAGAGAGGTTCCCTTGACAAAAGTGAAGGAATCTCTCTTGAAACTCCACTCTTTCCACATCAGGAATGAAGTGTTCTAGGAACACATCAGAGAATTCCTCCCATCCAATAATGGAGATAAATTGTCCCCAAAAAGTAGAAGTATACACCGACCTCATCCACTAACGGGCATAATCCTCAACTAAAGTGACGACTAGAGTAACATCCATATCATTTGGGCACCTCATTCCAATAAGTATCATTAATCTTTGTCCAGCCACTCCTCTCTCTCTGAGCTGCTGTCTTCATACCCTTGAAAAAAGGAGGAGACAATCTCCTAAATATGCTCATCAAGTCTGTCTGTGGCATTGGTGATTGAGTAGACCTTTGATTTAAAGAAACCCAAAACATCTTAAGGATAGCCTAAAGATTCTGTCCAATCTTAATTATCTAAGCAATTCATTCACTAGTCATCGAAGGGTGGTCAGCGATCGTGGATTACTAAGCTTGCTTCTTTAGACTTTGATCTATGAACTTCCTGGTCACTAAACAACATTCTATAGTCAATGATCAATGATCACTAAGCATTCCTTGAGATCAACGAACTTTGAGCGCTCTGGTCATCTGTCAACATTTGTCGATCAATGAACGTTGATTGCAGAGATTTTTTAGAGTGATATTTTCTTTAGTTTTGCTTCACTTCAAGGTACTCATTTAGAGAGCTTTATATGACCTCCTCACTTAACATTTTGAGAAATTTCTACATCAACAACTACTAACTTATTAAATCCTTATGGATTTTTCTCTACATAAAAGATAAAGAATATGTCATAGGTAGGAATAAACGGAATTCACACTTGAGCAAGAAGTCATGAAGTTCGGTATAGCGTGTTAGTTTTGACCAAACTATCAAAGTGATGTATGGTCTATTCTTCAAAATTCTTCATCACCTTTTGACCTGAAGATGAAATAAGAAGTCCATGTATCTTTAGATAATCATATCCAGGTGAAATTTCTAGCCAATTAGAAACTACTATATTGGCACTGCATATGGACTCATTTTGTCGAAATCAACATCTTAATAAGGGTTTCCTCCCATTTCCCAGTATCTTCTTGGCTTAAGTCAAATCATCATTATGATCCCTAAATGCTCACTTTAACGCATGAAAATGATAAATACATTCCATTTCTAATGATTATGAGACTCCTAGTCCATACACACACTATAATCCCCTGCAAGGCCTACCAAGATATGAGGGAGAGATAGAGGTTAGTGTTAAAAGCTGGACTCGATTGAAACCAGTCCGGCCTTGGACATGGATGGAAGGCCCTTCTAGTATGAGGCAAATCCCACTTGAATAAGACATGGATGATCGGGAGGCCTTCTTGACAAAGATCGGTAAATCACTAGCTGACCTCACGAAACTACTAAAGGTAATGCATATGTTGCACTTTATCCAGGTGTCGGGGCTCAACTGTAAGGCTGTCGCACCATGAACTGTAACCTGTTGAAAACCCTTGTCCATTAATAGTGGGAGAATATGGATCTTTTGGTACCAATCAAACCGCCCAACCAACTAATGAGCTGAAAAAATGAAGTCCATGGTGTTAGTCGCTGTGTGTCTCCCTTTTGCAAGCCAATCATGTCGATTTGCTTAAATTCTATCTTTGCTCACTTGAAAATGCTTACAAAGAATATCATACTATAATAGATGAGTTCTTCTCTCTAGATGAATCCCATCCAATAACTAAATTTCAAAATGAAACACAAAGGTGTTTAGGCAGGCTTGCATTTAGGAGGAATAGTAAGAGGATGAGGCATACTAAGTGGACAAGCGACCACATCCTTGAAACACTTTAACTGAGTAAAAGTTAAGTTCCAATGAATTTGATGCCAGTCCCACATTATGTTCAATGTACACAGGTCGGGCACCAATAAAAAACCATTTAACAGTAAACACCTTAGTTGAAATAGGGAAAAACAATTTCCAAAAACCCTCCTCCGAAAACCGGTAATCCCACATGCATATATTGATTCAATTTGGATTGGTAATTTGCATGTTTTTCCTTTGAAACAAGGATTGGCTAGGGATCCATATCTCATGATACCATGTTTAGGAAGCAACATTCTTGTTCATATTTGATTGGATAAAGGCGTATTGATTGCAGCGCTACAAATGGACCCTCTTATGTGGTTCCCTTCTCTCCTCGGATCTTCTCACTTGCCTATTAACTATCCTTTGTCTTGCGGAGTGCGGAGTTGATAGTGTTGGGTACATTGGAAAATGTGTACCTGATTTGAAGAAGCCTCACATTACTCAATGATATGCATCAAGGTGTATTTGATGTTGTTTTGAGTTTATATGTGCAGGTTAAGAAAATGCAAGAATGCAGGAAAAAGTTTCTAAGTCCATATGTCGACACCAGAAGAAGCTGTGTCGACACTTATGAAGGCTTGTGTCGACACTGGAGAAAAGTTATGTCGACACTTGGAGTTAATTGTGTCGACACTTGGAAAGGCTGTGTCGACACAAGGAGAAACTGTGTCGACATATAGAGGCAGTATCGATACACAGAGAAGCATAGTCGACATCAACTGTGTCGACACATAGAGGCGGTGTCGACACACAGAGAAAGTTTAGTCGACATCAACTGTGTCGACACACAGAGGCAGTGTCGACACACAGAAAAAGTTTAGTCGACATCAATTGTGTCGACACATAGAGGCAGTGTCGACACACAGAAGCTTAGTCGACATCAATTGTGTCGACACACAGAGGCAGTGTCGACACACAGAAGACCTTGTCGACATCAACTGTGTTGACACACAGGACTTGTGTCGACACATGGCAGAATTTCAACAAAGTAAATTTGTATTAAGAAAAGAAGTGACTGTGTCGACACCACAGAACTAGTGTTGACACAATCTACAGAAGCTGTGTCGAGAAGCAGTGTCAACACCAAGGAAGCTGTGTCGACACCACCAAGGCTTGTGTCGACACTTAGTCTACTTGTGTCGACACATGATGAAGTTCAGTCTCGACACTTTGCTGATAAAGAAAGAGTTTCAAGAAGTGACTGGATGACTTGACAGCTGCCATTACCAACCGGTATACTGCAACTATCTGAGCTGTCAGAAGTTTGTTAGAAATCGGATCAGCCGGTTACCATGGAGAAAGTCTATATAAAGGTATTCTCCTTCAACAGATAATGATGATTGATGATAGAAGAATAACTGATTGACAGGAAAGAATAAATGAATACAGGATAGAAGTTATTCTAATACAGAATACATAAAAATAAAAGAAGATTTTCGTCAGAAGATCTAAGAAGAAGTTGGAGAGAGAGAGCTCCATCTATTGAAGTGAAGAAAGGTACTTACATCAACAAGTTCCTCAAGTGCAAATTCTGAACCAGTCTGCCAAGAAGGATTCAGATTGAGATCTGAATTTCAAGAAAGAAGTTGATTGAAGATCAACTTGAAATGAGTTCAACCCTACTGAGTTCAGATTCAAGAAGCTCTGAAGAAAGCTAAGAGTGGCTGTTCTCTGCCATCAGATTCTTCCAAGAACTGATCAAGAAGCCATCCATCCTTCCTCTCTCTATCAGGGTGGTGGTAAAATACATTGTTAAATCTATTTTTTGTAGGATCTGTTTAAGATCTGAGTTATAAGCCTGATTTATAAAGGCTGAGTTGTAGGAGATTTAGATCTCTGAGTGGTAGGCCTTGTTGAAGGCTGAGGTAGGGCTGTGAGCCTGAGTTGTAGGAGATTGTCATCTCTGAGTTGTAGGCCTTGTTGAAGGCTGAGGTAGGGCAGATTGCCTGAGCTGTAGGAGTGTGGAGTCACTCTGAGTTGTAGGAGCCTTGTTTGGGTTCTGAGCTGCTGTAAGATCTGAGGATCTGAGGTGAAGGAAAGAAGTTAGGCCAAATCTAGCACACTACTAGATTGGCGAAGGGGGAAAGTGGATGTACCCAGACCTTGGGGAACCACTATAAAATCTGTGTGTAATCTGTGATTGTGTGATTCTGTGTTGTGTTAGCTGTAGAATTAACTATTTCTAATTAATTAACTGAATAGATATTTTGCCTTAGAAGAAAAAGGAATTACACCTATTCGCCCCCCCCCCCCCCCCTCTAGGTGTTTAGGAACTAATTCTTTCAAGTGGTATCAGAGGGAGGTTCCTCAAAGTTAGACTTAACAGTCTGAATGAGATCTGTAAGGCAGAAATAAGTTCAAGAAAATGGGTTCAGGAGAAAACCATAAAGAACTTGGTTCAATGAAATTGCTCATCTGCAGGAAAGAAATGTTTGGAATATGGAAGGAAAGGGTCAGATTATTCATGGAGGCATCTGATCCCAGAATTTACATAACAGTTAAGGAAGGATCATATGTTCCAATGAATATTTCTGTTCTTGATTCCAATCAAAGGATTCCTAAGGATTTTTCTGAGATGACTAAAGATGAGATCATCTTGGCAACAATGGATAAAAGTGCACAAAATATTATAGTAAGTGCTATTGATGATTCAACATTCCAGAATCTAATTCACTGCAAAACCTCCAAGGAGATGTGGGACACATTGATTGTCTACATGGAGGGTTTTGAAGAGGTTATTCAAGATAGAAAGTCTATGCTTAATCAAGAATATGAGAGTTTCAGACAAGCCAAGTCTGAAAGTATAACTGAAAGTTATAAGAAGTTCTATAGGATTATCAATGAACTAATGTCTTATGGAAGAATATTCAGTACTTATGAGCTGAATGATAAATTCCTTAGGTCTTTGACTAAGGATTGGGATACTAAGATCTGTGTCATAAGGGAAGTGGCCAGACTGGGTGAGATTTCACCTCCAACATTATTTGGAAAATTGCTGTCTTATGAGATGCAGCTATTAGCCAGAAAGGAGGAAGAGAAAAATACCAAGGGTGACTATAGAGAAAAGTCTGTGGCCTTCAAGGTAGAAGCCACAAGGAAGAATAGGAGAATGTCTCCATCATCTCCTAAGAAAGATGTAGAAGTTATTTCAGAAAATTCTGATAATCACAGTACAGATAGCAGTAATTCAGATGAAGACTTTGCAGCATTCACAAGGCAGTTCTAGGGGTTCTTAAAGAAGAAGCAGTGGAAATCAAAGTCATCTTCATCTCAGTCCAAGGATGACTATTATCAGAAGAGGAAATCATCTAGGAAGGACAAGAATGGGACAAAGCCTAGCAAGTCAACTACATCCAAGATTATATGCTATTACTGCAATAAAGCTGAAGATGTTATGGCTGACTGTCCAGACAAGAGGAAAGAGTCTGCTAATAGAAAGAAGTTTCAGCACAATAGCAAGAAGGAGAAATCCTTGGTTGCTGATAAAGAGAAAAGTTTGACAGATCAATCTACTTCAGAATCTGAATCTAAGGTTGAGGCATATATTGGTTTGTTTGTAGAAGAAGAGGATGAGTTCATACAATTACTGGACTCTATCTATGAGCAGGAAGACCATCAGTGCAAAGGACTGATGGCTGTGTCAGAAGAAGACAAGTGTCAGGATCAGCCTGGCCCCAGTAAGGTAAAATGTGTATCTGTAGATTCTGATTACTTCACTGGGTCAGAATCAGATGCATCTCTATCAAGAGTTTGAGATGGGTCTAATTCTGAAGGAGATATTCATCAGCTGATAGATGAATATGGGGATTTATTGCAGGCACTTAAGAGAAGCAAAAACCTGGCCAAAAATCAGGCTAAGGAAATTGCAGCTCTTAAGTTGGCTGCATCTGATTCAGAGAAGCTGCTGGATCAAAAGATGAATGAGATTGCCAAATTGAAGAACATAACTATTATTCAAATGGGAAAAATCACTTTCAAAAATGATCAGATTAAAAGTCTGGAAAATAGACTTCAAAAAGATAAGGAGATTGTGGCTAGTTTCTCTAAGCCAAAATCTATCCTACCCTTAATAGATGACTTTGTGTCATAAATGGGTAAGGCAGGAATAGGCTTTAAGAGCACTGCATGGGCTGCACAGTCCAATAAGAAAGGCAAAGCCCCAGCACAAAACAAAAGACCTGATGCAAACAATTCAGCTAAGGTTGTACCTAAACAGAGGTATAATAAGTTTGAGTGCTGGTGTTGTGGCAAGATAGGTCATTATGCCTTAGACTGTTGGTACAATTCCAGTGTCAAGGAGAATAGCAGTCTGCATGTTAGAAGAGCTGCAGGCAGATTTGTTAAGTTTCAGACTAACTTGAACCAAGGACCCAAAAGTTATTTGGATTCTAAGGTTAAGTAATCTTTGTTGTAGGTGAGTCCAAGTTGTCATGCCCCTATATGGTACTTGGATAGTGGATGTTCCAGGAACATGACTGGAACTAGGGGATTACTGAAGGACTACTCACCAATGCTGAATGGGCCTAAAGTAATCTTTGGTGGTTCTGAAAAGGGAATCATTAAAGGTTTTGGTAACATTTCTAACCACTCAATTACAATCACTCAAGTGGCCTATGTAAAAGGTTTGAAACATAACCTAATTAGCATAAGCCAGCTGAGTGATCTAGGATATGACATTTCATTTGTCAAGAATGGGTGTCTTATCAAGAGGTCAAGTGATCAAAAAGTCATGTTGACTGGCTATAGAAAAAGAAATGTGTATTGCCTAGATTTTGTGTGTGAGAATAAGAATTCTCCTATCTTTCTTGTGGTTGATGAGAAAGTCTCTCATTGTGTCAAATGGCACAAGAGGCTAGCTCATCTTAACTACAAGATAATTGGTCAACTCTTTAGTAAAGAGTTAGTGAGGAATGGTCCTCAAGTTAAGTGTTATAAGGATGGAATATGTTCAGCTTGTCAAAAAGGCAAGCAGACTAGATCCTCCTTTCATAGCTTTGAAACCAAGGATTCAGTGAGGTGCTTGTACCTCTTGCATATGGATTTATTTGGTCCTATGCCAGTTCAGAGCCTAGGTAGGAAGGTCTACACTTTTGTGGTTGTAGATGACTATTCTAGATTCTCATGGGTATTCTTTCTAAGACAGAAATCTGAAACCCCAAAGGTATTCTACAATTTTGTCAAACAAATTCAGAATGAATTAGATAGTTCAGTGGTCAAAATCAGAAGTGACCATGGAACTGAATTCCAATCTGAAAGTATGACAAGACTGTGTGAAGAATTTGGGATTCTTCAGGAATTCTCCTCACCTAGAACACCTCAGCAAAATGGCATTGCTGAGAGAAAAAATAGGACATTGATTGAGGCTGGAAGAATAGTATTGAGTGATACTTCTCTCCCAGAGTATTTCTGGGCTGAGGCAGCAAACACTGTATGTCATGTGCTCAATAGGGCTTCCATCACCAAAAGTCACAAAAATACACTTTATGAGGTTGTGAAAGGCAGAAAACCAAACTTATCCTATTTTAGGATCTTTGATTGCAAGTGTTATGTGCTTAACAATGGAAAATCTCACCTAATTAAGTTTGCGGTCAAATCCCAAGATGGGATATTTGTTGGGTACAGCAACAATAGTAAGGCTTATAGGGTCTACAATTTGGCTACTCAAGTTGTAGAAGAGTCAGTTCATGTCATCTTTGATGAAACTAGACTTATTAACTGTGAGTTGTCAAGTAGTTCTTGTAGCTCTCCAAGTATACAGCAGAAAATGGAGCAGCTTACTATCAGAGAAGATCCAACTGCCAAGCAGAATATGGAAAATGGTAGTTGCTGTCCAGGGGGAGTACAAGACACTCAAGATACTGATGAAGACCATGAGGTGTAGCATATTGAAGAGATTGGAGAAGGTCAAACTGCTGATAGATTACCTCCAGCAGTTAGACAATTGAAGGATCATCCTGCAAACCAGATCATTGATGATCTAAGACAAGGAGTACAACAAGGAGTAGGAACTTAAATACAATTCTTTGCTCAAGTTTCTTATCTCAAGTGGAACCCAAGAGATTTGAAGAAGCAATTCAAGACCCTCACTAGATTGATGCTATGCATGAGGAGTTAAATCAATTCAAAAGGTGCAAGGTCTGGGATTTGGTTCCAAAACCAAAGGGCCACAATATCATAGGGACAAAGTGGATTTATAGAAACAAGCTTGATGAGAGTGGGATCATAGTGAAGAATAAGGCAAGACTAGTTGCCAAAGGATACAGACAGGAGGAGGGCATAGACTTTGATCAGACTTTTGCTCCATTGGCTAGGTTGGAAGCTATCAGGCTATTCCTAGCCTATGCAGCATATCAAGGCTTCAAAGTGTTCCAGATGGATGTTAAGTCTGCATTCTTAAATGGAGACTTAAAAGAGGAGGTCTATGTAGAGCAGCCCTCAGGTTTTGTTGATCCACTCAATCCTGCTTATGTTTATAGACTTAGGAAAGCTTTGTATGGGTTAAAACAAGCTCCAAGGGCTTGGTATGAAACCCTGTCTACTTTCCTCATTGAGAACAAATTCTCAAGGGAGAAAATAGATAAGACTCTATTCCTTAGGGAATCCAAAGGAAAGATAATCCTAGTCCAAATATATGTTGATGACATAATATTTAGTTCTACTGAGAATAACATTTGTAGAAAGTTTGCAAAACTTATGCAAGGGAAATTTGAAATGAGCAGTATGGGAGAACTTAAGTTCTTCTTGGGTCTCCAAGTAAGACAGACTGATGATGGTCTGTCCATATCTCAGTCTAAGTTCACTTTGGAGTTAATTAAGAAGTATGGTATGGAGTCATCCACTACCATGAGAACTCCAATGGGGACAAGTGTATCTCTTAGCAAAGATGATGCAGGGAAACTTGTAGATGAAACTTTATATAGAGGGATAGTTGGCTCCCTACTATATCTGACTGCTAGTAGACCAGATATCATGTATGCTACATGTGTCTGTGCTAGGTACCAATCCTGCCCTAAAGAATCTCATCTTACTGCAGTCAAAAGGATTTTGAGATATCTTAAGGGCACACCTAATCTAGGCCTTTGGTATCCTAGGAATAGAGATTTTCTACTAATGGGCTATTCAAATACAGACTTTGCAGGTTACAAAGTAGATAGGAAAAGCACAACAGGCACCTGTTAATTTTTAGGAGGAAGACTAGTGTCTTGGAGCTGTAAGAAGCAGACCAGTGTGGCAATATCCACAGCTAAGTCTGAGTATGTTGCTGCTAGAAGTTGTTGTGCACAACTATTGTGGATACAGCATCAGTTAGAAGATTATGATATTCAGGTAAGTAGAACTCCATTATTATGTGATTCTACTAGTGCTATTTCTATTGCTCATAATCTTGTTTCTCATAGTAGAACAAAGCATATAGAAATAAGATATCATTTTCTTAGAGATCATGTAGAGAAAGAAGATATCTCTTTAGAATTTGTTAGTACTGATTTACAACTAGCTGACATGTTTACTAAGCCTTTAGATGACACTAAATTCAACAATTTCAAAATTGAAATAGGTATTTTGAACATAAGTTAGTTTAACAAATTTGGCTAAGTAAAATTATGTCGACATCAGAAGTTGTCTGTGTCGACACATAGTAGTTGGTGTCGACATTCCAGAGAAGTGGTGTCGACACATAGTAGTTGGTGTCGACATTCCAGGAAAGTGGTGTCGACACATCTAGAGAATCAGTGTCGACACTTCAGAGAAGTGGTGTCGACACATCCAGAAGTGGTGTCGACACTTAGAGTAAACATGCAGATTCGTCGACCTCAGATCATCGAACTCGACAAAGACAAATAGAATTGATGTCGAGACATTAGAAGTCTGTGTCGACACTTTTCAACAGTGTCGACACATTAAGAGATTGTTGACGCGACTTTTGACCTTCATTACTTAGAAAGGTATAAATAGGTCAACAACATATTCTATCGACACACTCTCCATATTTTTGAGATCAAAGTCTTATGTCGACAACTTCTCTCTTCTCAATCCAAGCTTCACTCAACCCTAATGGCGCCAAAGCTAGAAGATAGTGTCAATGAAGGTTATGAGCTGGTACGCAACGCCTTTGATAATGCAGAACCTGAAATTAAAGCAGTAGTAACCCTAATGGCTGAAAATAGGTTGGAATTTCTGATATCTAAACCAACAAAGATATGGAAGAAAGAAATACTAGATTTCTATGGCGCAGCTACTTTGGATTCTATTGGACTTAAAATCAAGTCTACGGTTCAGGGAACTAAGGTTAAACCTATCTTGAAGAGCTTGAGGATAACTCTTCAACTTCCAAGAACTCAAGAAGAAGAAGAAGTACCTTCATCAAAGACTAGGGAAGCACTTCAATGGTGTGGATTGGATCCACCTTGAAGATTGGATCAGCAATGAATAGAAAAGGGATGAATCTATAAGTCCAATTTCTTTTAGAAGTGGTTGGCAAAGTCATTCTCTGCAAGCCAGGGGGCATGATAGGATTTCACCCTATATGTTCAGCCTGATGACCAGGATCATCTACAGACTAAACACAGATTGGTCAGTAGTAATATTTGAAAAGATTAAGGAAAGTATTAAGAAACCAAATCTGGGAAGGATTATGAGTCTCTACTTGGCTGGAATAATTCCAGAAGTAATGACACAGACTGCTGGTTCAAAGATCAACCATATGAGAAGAATAGACATAAGGATTATCTCCAGATGGGATAGAGTCCTCACAAAGGACATGCCAGATGAAGAAAGACCAGAGATTCCTGAAAATCTCCTGCACAAGATATTGCAGATAGTGCTCTAGTGTAGGGGGAGCCTCATCTTGAGGAAGAGCCAACCCACTTGGAAAGTGAAATGGCTACACAGACTATACTTGAGGTAATCCAAGAAATTAATCAATCAATTTTCATTAATAAAGATGAAACACTAACTGTGTCTTTGGATGATGCTGACCAGAACACTCAACTAAACAGTCAAGCACAAGATGTTATCATGGAGGATACATCTGATGCTGTTAATGCTCCTGAGTTGGTGGTCCCTCAACTCCCTACTCGACAAGAGTTTACCCTTGAGGAGTTGTTTCCAGATATAGTACAAGCAAGAACTGAGGGGGAGCAACCTGAATTTGAGGGGGAGAAAGTAGACTTTGAGGGGGAGCAAGTTAACATTGAGGAGGAGCAAGTAAGTACTGTAGGGGAGGAGCAAGGGACTCAGGGGGAGCTACCTAGGACTGCACAGGAAATGCCTCCTAGTCCAAAGGATAGAGTTGATATAGCCAGTAAGTCAGCTTCAGAAGATGAAGCAGAAATTCAAGCCAAAAAGAGGAAGCTGATGGTTTTCAAAAGGAGAAGCCAAAACTATAAAAGGGCTTTACAAACTGCTCCACTATCTGCCCCAGTAACTGAGTATAGTTCCTTGTTGATATCTTTGCAAGTAAAGCTAGATGAACAAAGGATTGCCATGGAGAAATATATGGATGAAACTCACAAAGATCTACAATTCTCCTTGGCACAAGATATTAAATCTATAAGATTTAAAGTTAATCAAAACAAGAAGGAAATAACAGATTGTTTTCACAAAGGAGGCAATGTTGTGGTTTTCCTAGCAGCACATCAAGAAAAAATCAAGAATCAAGTTGATGATATAGCTCTTAAGCAAGGCTATGTCCTAGAGAATCAATTTACAATGAATGATAATCTGATAGAATCACATAATATGATTGTTACAGAAATGAAGAATATTGCTACTGCCCAGACTGAAGCAAGGGCTAAAGCCCAGGCAGATTTTGATAAGCAATTATAGGAAGGCCTAGCTGCTGTACAAACAGCTATTGGGCAATCTCAAAAGATTATTTCTGCACAGCTACTGAAGGTAAAGTCATTCTATAAGGATGGTGTTAATTATCTTGATGAACAAATCAGATTTCAGAAAGATGACCTTAGGGATCATATTGTCAGAGAAGTTATAAAGGGGGAGAGAGTGTTAGTCAAAGTTGGCTCAGATCATGCTAAATGGATATCTAATATCATCATAGCCACACTTGGATATCCACCCCTCTGTGATGATGACAATGAAGTACAGTCAATGTACAGCCCTCCAGAGGGTAATAAAAATTTTATCATTGAGAAAGTTGAAATGTCAAAAGCAGCTGTGAATAAAGAGCAAGAAGCTCAACTGTCAAAGAAGAGATTCAGAGAACAGGCGGAGTTAAAGCCTGATTTTGAGCAGTGGAGTCCTACTTCTAGGAATATTATCCTGACTGCCTGGAAAGCAGTAAAGGACCAGACCCATGACAGGGGTAAATGGTACACAGAACAAGAATGGCAAAAGCATGAAGCTAGACAAGAAGCTATTCTGCAATATAGAAGAAAGCAAAAGGCTGGGAAGCTACCTCCTAATGCTCAGGAGCCTAGCAAATATTTCCCTAAGCCTATTCATTATTTTGAAAGATAGAGAATAAGGGCTGAAGAACAAAAGAAGAGGGATCTGAAGGGCAAGAAGCCAGCTGAAGATACAGATGCTCCAGTACAAGCCAAGATCCAATCAGGCAAAGGAATAGTCATCAAGGAGCCAGAGCAGCCTTAGATTAGATTCACTAGATTTTATAACACTGTAAACTTTAGTGTTTAAAATCTATGTAAACTATTATTAAAGAAACTTTTGAAGTTGAAACAAAATAATGTTTAATGCTCATTGTGTTAGCATTATTATTCTGTGATGATATCTTATATATGTTTTGTTTATAAGTTACCCTGTCATATAATATTTTTATACATCATAATATGTGTTTGTTATGAACGGTGTATATCATTGACTAAGGGTTATGACTTCTACAAATAGGGTGAGATTGTTAGGTACATTGGAAAATGTGTACCTGATTTGAAGAAGCCTCACCTTACTCAATGATATGCATCAAAGTATATTTGATGTTGTTTTGAGTTTATATATGCAGTTTAAGAAAATACAAGAATATAGGAAAAAGTTTCTAAGTCCATATGTCGACATCAGAAGAAGCTGTGTCGACACTTATGAAGGCTTGTGTCGACACTAGAGAAAAGCTGTGTCGACACTTGGAGTTAATTGTGTCGACACTTGGAAAGGCTGTATCGACACCAGAAGAAACTGTGTCGACATACATAGGCAGTGTCGACACACAGAGAAGCATAGTCGACATCAACTGTGTCGATATATAGAGGTAGTGTCGACACATAGAGAAAGTTTAGTCGACGTCAACTATGTCGACACACAGAGGAAGTGTCGACACACAGAGAAAGTTTAGTCGACATCAACTGTGTCGACACACAGAGGCAGTGTCGACACACAGAAGCTTAGTCGACATCATTTGTGTCGACACACAGAGGCAGTGTCGACACACAAAAGACCTTGTCGACATCAACTGTGTCGACACACAGGACTTGTGTCGACATATGGCAAACTTTCAACAAAGTAAATTTGTATGAAGAAAAGAAGTGACTGTGTCAACACCATAGAACTAGTGTCGACACAATCTACAGAAGTTGTGTCGAGAAGCAGTGTCAACACCAAGGAAGCTGTGTCGACACCACCAAGGCTTGTGTCGACACATAGTCTACTTGTGTCGACACGTGATGAAGTTCAATCTCGATACTTTGCTGATAGAGATAGAGTTTCAAGAAGTAACTGGATGACTTGACAGCTGTCATTACCAACCGGTCTACTGCAACTGTCAGAGCTGTCAGAAGTTTGTTAGAAATCGGATCAGCCGGTTATCATGGAGAAAGTCTATATAAAGACATTCTCCTTCAACAGATAATGGTGATTGATGATTGAAGAATAACTGATTGACAGGAAAGAATAAACGAATACAGGATAGAAGTTATTCTGATATAGAATACATAAAAATAAAAGAAGATTTTCGTTAGAAGATCTAAGAAGAAGTTGGAGAGAGAGAGCTCTATCTATTGAAGTGAAGAAAGGGACTTACATCAACAAGTTTCTCAAGTGCAGATACTGAACCAGTCTGCCAAGAAGGATTCAGATTGAGATCTGAATTTCAAGAAAGAAGCTGATTGAAGATCAACTTCAAAGGAGTTCAACCCTACTGAGTTCAGATTCAAGAAGCTTTGAAGAAAGCTAAGAGTGGTTGTTCTCTGCCATCAGATTCTTCCAAGAACTGATCAATAAGTCATCCATCATTCCTCTCTCTATCATGGTGGTGGTAAAATATATTGTTAAATCTATTTTCTGTAGGATCTGTTTAAGATCTGAGCTGTAAGCCTGATTTATAAAGGCTGAGTTGTAGGAGATTTAGATCTCTGAGTGGTAGGTCTTGTTGAAGGTTGAGGTAGGGTTGTGAGCCTGAGTTGTAGGAGATTGTCATCTCTGAGTTGTAGGCCTTGTTGAAGGCTGAGGTAGGGCAGATTGCCTGAGTTGTAGGAGTGTGGAGTCACTCTGAGTTGTAGGAGCCTTGTTTGGGTTCTGAGCTGCTGTAAGATCTGAGGATCTGAGGTGAAGGAAAGAAGTTAGGCCAAATCTAGCACACTGCTAGATAGGCGAAGGGGGAAAGTGGATGTACCCAGACCTTGGGGAACCACTATAAAATCTGTGTGCAATCTGTGATTGTGTGATTCTGTGAATTTTGTGTTGTGCTAGCTGTAGAATTAACTGTTTCTAATTAATTAACTGAATAGATATTCTGCCTTAGAAGAAAAAGGAATTACACTTATTCACCCCCCCCCCCCCCTCTAGGTGTTTAGGAACTAATTCTTTCAGATAGGCCTCATTGTTATGTTGTATTAAAATTGTTGTTATTCGTCGCTATGCTACAACGTCACCTACCGGCTCAGCATGTTCCCTTCGTCCATGTCTGTGTCTATACTTTGCCACGCAATTTCTCCCTACCATTTCTTTTGGGTGCATTCAGTATTTTTGCTCTTGGTGAGTTTCATTTCATTGTGTAACTCTTATCTTCACCACTAGTTGGTAAGCCCATGTTCTCTCTCCCACATATCTAGGGTACTTTCCAGGCCACGAGGCCCTTAAGGAAGTAACTCATCGAAAATCCACCAAATCCCATGGCCTGCCTCGAGGGCTTCTCCACAGAGCTACTCCCAACTAAATCCTTTGCAATCCTTCTTAAATACAATCCAACTTTCTGCTAACGAATCATCAAACTCAAAAAAAATCATATACCCTAGATAAAACGAAGTTAAGAATGGAATTGGAAGAGCAATTCGAGACATCAAAAACCAAAGAGATCCCCAAACAAGTTTTGTTTCAAGAAGACAATTCAAAACCACCTATAAGACACAATAATAATAATAATAATTATTATTATTATTATTATATATTCATATGTAATAATATAAATAAAAGAAATGATATAAAAAAAACTTAGAAGAGGAGCACTCCATACAAACAAAAACACTCGGTGGAGTAATCTCAGAAAATTAGGGTCACATAAAAATAAAAAAAAAAATTGGGTCAACAGGAACGAACCCAATGCATGGGTACAACAAACATCTCAAAATTATCAAGAAACAAGTGGGAAACATAAAGGGCAGCCCGGCGCACGATGCATCCCCGCGCAGTGAGGTTTGGAGGAAGGATTCAACTGCAAGGGTGAAATGTAAGCAAATCTCACCAAGCATTTAATAATTATTCATAATTAAATTCTTCTGTTGAACAAACACACAACACAATCAAAACTCCATGATCAATTTATTTTGAAAAATAATGTGTTATTATATTCAGAGGAATCAATCAGCTGCCAGATTAGATTAAACACCAAAAACATAAAATATCAATCATGTTTAAATTTTGCCATACTTTTAAATTAAATATATTACTATTTCGTAAGAGAAATCCTCTTAGGCTATGCTATTGTCGGTCATGAACACCATAATTATAAATCATGGTTCGCAAAAACTCAACTTCACATAAGGAACTCAATCTGCTTTTATATTTAAAACTTGGTTTCTTAGTGACGGTCATAACCGTCCTCATGCCAAACATATATTCTACACCGGTTGAGTTTAGTCCAATTTCACCGGAGCAAAAATGTCGTGCCAAAAGGAGCCTCAATAAGCTTGCCAAGCTCACAGAAGTGACAACAATCACAATGAAATTACATTCACTTGTCAATAATAATAGTTCGAAAGCTCATTGGGCCAACAATTTCCCCCTTTCTTATCACGATAAACATAGGTGATTGTTACGAGCAAATCTATTTTGAATATGGGCAAACTATTTTATTAATTAAAATTTTAAAAAAATTACTTAAAAACAAAACCAAAAAACTGATACGTGCAAACTTCCACGGCGCAAGGCAGAACTTCGAGCTCCTTCCTCCCGTTAACGAAGAAGACCATCTCCCTCCTCCCTCCCTCCCGACGTGTTATAAGCAGTAAGCCTGCAACGAAGAAGGCCATTGATTTACTCAGAGATCGATCGGAAGCTGAGGAAGAAGATGACTTCTTGCCGTGATTTCATTTTTCTCTGGCTTGTGAGCAACGGTAGCAATGGTTGGGAAAACTCCTCTTGCAATGGTAGCAAACGCCGCGGAAATACCTCCTCCTCGGGATGCAGGCGCCGCCGGGACAGTGACGTTGATGGCCGCGGAAATACCTCGTGCTCGGGATGCAGGCGCCGCCGGGACCAGTGACGTTGATGGCTGCGGAAATACCTCCTGCTCAGGATGCAAGCGCCGCCGGGACCAGTGACGTTGATGGCCGTGAAAAATACCTCCTGCTCGGGATGTAGGCGCTGCCAGGACCAATGACGTTGATGACCGCGGAAATCGTCAGTGCTGCGCCGACAGTGGAGTTTTGAGGGGCTAGGGAGGCGGCAGCAAAAATTTGATTTGCCCGCATAATTGTTTTGCACATATAACTTCATTATTTGCCCGCATAATTGGTTTGCTTATATTCAAAATCAGTTTGCCCATAACAATGTTTATTTGAGATGACATAAACATCAATTCAATTTCAGGCATATCTGTTAATTATGCCAAAAGACTAAGGCTCCGTTTGAGGGGACTTATTTTCACCGGTCAAGCGGTCATGACCGCATGAATCCGGACTTAAATAAGTCCCGATTCATGCGGTCATGACCGCTTGACCGGTGAAAATAAGTTCTTCCAAACGCAGCCTAAGGCTTCGTTTGGGGGGGCTTATTTTCACCGGTCAATCGGTTACGACCGCATGAATTGGACCATAATTAAGATCTGATTCATAGTCGTAACCGCTTGACCGGTGAAAATAAATCCCCCAAACGGAGCCTAAAACCAAAATACATGCCTTTTTATACTCTAAAGGCATGCACATCTTGTCAACTTAGTGTCCAATTAAATACAGATTATTTAAAACATGATCATCTATCTGTACGAAACAATCTCACAAAAAAATTTTGGGCTCCATTTGGCGCGGTACAGGAGGTCACAAATGCTGAGGTTATGAACGTCAGATCTCACCTAAGGAATATTATCCACTTTTATGTTAAAAACTAATTTTTTTTTATGACGGTCATAACCATTGTCATTTACATGCATGAAGGGTTTTCGGTTCCGCAGAGCAAAGATGGAGCATATAAAGCTTAAATTTAACAGTGCAAAAAGGTCGGATGACTTCGTTATTGAGTGATCTAGATATTTTCTGCAGTGAGTCCTTTAAATATCTTGGATCGATAGTTCAAAAGATGGAAGTGTTGATAAAGATGTGATACATAGAATTCAAGCATGTTGGTTGAAGTAGAAAGGCATGTCAGGGATCTTATGTGATCGTAAAGCATCATTAAAAGTTAAAGGCAAGGTTTGTCGTACTGCAATTAGACCAGCAATGCTCTATGGTTCTGAATTTTGGAGAGTTAGTTGTGCCCATGAGCATAAAATGAAAGTTGCAGAAATGAGAATGCTCTAGTTGGATGCATGGACCCACGAGAAAGGATAAAATTAGAAATGAATATATCATGGATAAGATAGAAATGACACAAAGTGCAGAGAAAATGCGATAAACGCGACTAAGATGATTTAGACACGTATAAAGGAGACAATTAGAGGCATATGTTAGGCATTGTGAGAGTTTAGTCGCTAAGCATGTTAAATGGAAGAGAGGTAGCCCAATAAATACTTGGAATGAAGCTATAAACAAAACATGATGTTATTAAGCATTAGTGAGATTATGACTAAATATAGGGCACAATGATGACAGAGGATCCATATAGCCAACTCCACTGTACTGGGATAAATGCTCCAGTGTTGTTGCTAAGATGATAAATATATTTCCATTCATTACCCGTAAAATAATAATTATCAATTTTGACATAAATTTCAATAATTTTGTAAGAAATTGAATTAATATTAATAGCTGCATGTTTTTTTAACAAATGATTTTAACAAACTGAATCATTGCTAAGAAACCAAGTTTTCTAATTCGGAGGAACCAAAGGAAAATTAATAGTAAGATGCAGAAGTCGTTTCATATATTCATTACTATTACATGCAACATATTGGAAGAGGAAACGGCATTGTATTCTTCACCTGCACTGAAACTTCAATATCTAGAATACCAAGTATGCCAATTTAAAACCCCTATAAAATACTGGAATTAATCTGCAGAGTGTAGAAAAGCAGCGAATCTGTTCAAGAGATTAAGCCCGAATACTGTTTCTTCACAATTTATTTTAACAGATACATCTAATGGCTCGCAGCACCTACCTTCAGTCACAATACTTATAAGGCATAGTTTCGAGGTCCTCAATATTTTGCTGCTGAAACGCAAACATAAGCCAGAAGCGTCATCACTTCTGAAAGAAATAGGCATATCTACAGAGATGAGAAAGACATTAGCATGGCTGAGCACTTTTGACGCCAAGCTTCGGGAGACTACAAGAATCTTGTCTGCTCCAAATGAACTGTGCTCTCCATGTTCCAGATCATCAATGTGGCCTCTAAACTTAAATCTGCAGTAAATTGGAGAAAAAGAAAATATTTCTTCTGAACTCTAATTTTCAAAAAAATTAATAACAGAAGCAATTAATAGAAATTTTTCGGTGATGCATAATCAAAGAAACGTTAAAATGTTTAAATCTACAAAAAGAATTCAGCCCCTACTGGACCTATTTTCAATCCATACCTCAGTACATTCCTAACCCCCCCCCCCCACCCACCCACCCACCCACCCACCACCAAAAACATCACAATATTCTCCAAGGTACTGACTTTGATAGTCATCCACCCTCTGATCCAAACTCGTCACCTACCCCCTATGACCTATCATCATTAAGTTTGTCCCCACATTTTGGGTCTGTTTGGGACAGCTCTGGCGGATTGAAAAGCTGCTGTCCGGATAGAACTGTTTTAAAATAGATCTCTGGGGAGCAGTTTTGAAAAGCTGCAGAGTGTTTGGGTGTTCTGTGCAGAAGTGCGCTTTGAAGAAATAGAGCGAGAGCGGGAGGAGGAGGGAGCGTCGGCTCCGGCGAGATGTGTCAGCTCCGGCGAGATCCGTCGGCTCCTGCGAGTTGCAGGAAGAATTGGAAAAGTCGGGGCCGGTAGATTCCAAAACCTGTGAGAGAGAAAGCTATTTTGCGGGAGCAGAAGCTGGGGGGGAGGGATTTCCGAAAAGCTGCAAAACAGCTCCAGATTTACGAAAATCTCTTCACGAGGAGCTGTCCCAAACACAGAAAAAACAGCTCTGGCGGCTCGAAAAGAGATTCTCCAGCCGCCAGAGCTGCGCCAAACAGACCCTTTATCTCCATCCCTCCACACTATCCCTAGCTTTTACTAATCCCTTAACTTCCCGCCCACAAATGCAATTGCCTTTGTCCATCGATGCAACTTGCGGACACATCAATGAATTCTATCATCAAGCTCTTTGGATTAGAATCCTTTTCTGATACACCTCTATCTGATGTAAGCTAGTATAGATGATTTGTTGAAAAACTCATTTATTTCATTGTTACTTGACCTGAAATACCATTTTCAGTGAGCACTATGAGCCAATACATGCATTCTCCTTACTCCTTTGACCTCTCATATGAATGTTGTAAACAAAATTTTATGTTACTTGAAGGAACTCTAAGACAAGGAATTCTCGATAGACCGTGATTAAAGTTGTCGTTCATTGCCATTCCAAATTTTGCTGGATCTGTTTATGATCAAAGATCTACCAGTTACTACATGATACTATGATGGGATAATCCAGATATATAGATTATCGTTTCTATAGCTGATAAATAAGAGGCATCGGTTATACCTGCCGACTATATAAGTCCATAACAATGGACTTGGCAGATTTGCAGATGCAATTCAATAACTCAAGTTCCTGTTGCGGGACCAGCTGAACACGCGTCTCCTCCGCCTCTGAGTCAGCGAATGGCGTCCACGTCTGCCCGCCCGAGAGGTCCTTTGAGTTGTTTAAGGGAATTGGTAGCGCCACTCCTAACAGTTTGGGCTTTTGGGAGAGTTGGTAGGCGTCATTCCCAACAGTGGTACCAGAGGAATCCCGGGTTCGATTCCCAGTGGAACCAGTTTAGCACATGTAGCTGGGGGGAGGGTATGTTGTGGGGCCAGCTGAACACGTGCCTCCTCCGCCTCTGCGCCTCCTCTGTCTCTGAGTCAGCGAATGGCGTCCACGTTTGCCCGCCCGGGAGGTCCTTGGCTTGTTTAAGGGAATTGGTGGTGTCACTCCTAACAGTCCGGACTTTTAGGAGAGTTGGTAAGCGTCATTCCCAACAGTTCCCGCCTAAGCATTTGCTGAACAGTAGGAATGAGGAAGAGAGCCCCTAGCGGAACGTCTCAGCTGTCTAAGATCTAATTATCAATCCATTCATTAATGAAAGAAATTTCGTTCCCCTGTGTTTGTTTGCTTGTCACTCCTAACATCTGTGATTATTTTTTCTGAGCAACAATTGTCAGCGAATACCAGCACCCGTCGAGCATCCATAGTAGTGTAATTTTTGAATGGACTTGTAAAACATTTGTAGTTCTATGACTAACGCCGAATATTTCTTAGATAATAACACTGAGCCAACAATGACAACTTCAGGTAGCTTAGAAACAAAATCATACGACGAATACCAACTATTAATATCAGCAATTTCTCGAGAATGAATAGAATTCCCTCCGATATGATGTCTGTAACGACCTTAGCCGATCCAACGCGACAATGTCACGGCTCCACTCTAGGCGACGTTACCGTGCTGCAACCCAAGCACTCCAACCCCTCTTCAGCCCACTGGCAGGTTGTTGGTGGTCATAGCCTCCCGTTGATGAGCGAACTCGACAGTTAAGCGGGGCCGTACGGGGACTTCCCAGGAGGTCACCCATCACAGTACTACTCTCGCCCAAGCACGCTTAACTTATGGAGTTCCTTCACTTCTCATCACCAATTGAGCCACAAGTTAAGCGTGCTTGGGCGAGAGTAGTACTGGGATGGGTGACCTCCTGGGAAGTCCCCGTACGGCCCAACTTAACTGTCGAGTTCGCTCATCAACGGGAGGCTATGGCCACCAACAACCTGCCAGTGGGCTGGAGAGGGGTTGGAGTGCTTGGGTTGCAGCACGGTAACGTCGCCTAGAGCAGAGTCGTGACATTGTCGTGTTGGATCGGCTAGGGTCGTTACAATAAAAAGTGCACGAGCTCGTCTCTTTCTCTTCCGGCCTCCCATCCCGTCGCTGCTGGAAGGGCCGACCCGAGCCTTCTCCTTTTCTAGGAGCAGCCGGCCTCACTCTCCCCTTCTCCTCCCTCTATCCTGGCCGCCGCCAGTAAGGGGGAAACCACCAGCTAGGTTTGAGGCTGTGACCGATCTCCCTCTCCTCTTGGCCGACCAAGAGGGTTAGGGTTGGGCTTACGCTTGTGGGAGGAGGTCGTCCGGAGGTGTTGTTGGAGAGCAACTCGTGTTTGGCTAGGTATCGCGGCGAAACGTTCGTGTTGTAGCTCGAATCGGCGTATGCAAGCCGGATCCGTACGTAGACAGCCGTTGCGAAGGTTGTTCGTGACCGAGCCATGCCTCAGAAATGCGCGTCAAGGGTAACGACTTTTCTTCTTGCGCAGGTGAAGCCCTTAATTAGCATATTTGCATGGAAGCCCCTCTCCACCGACGGGTGGGGGAAGGGTGCTCTTCAACGGGTCGATGTTTACATCCCCGCTATTAATTGCATTAGCACCCGGAAGCGCGAGTACGGTTTAGTCATGTTGTGTGAAGCCCATCCGGACATGTTGGTCTGGATTGGTGATGTTCTGGGGTTCCCGGAGAAGACTCCGTGGAAGTTGAATACTTCGAAATGGGGGTTTGCCCGGGGCGGCAGTTAGTACTGGAGGTGTGCTCCAGGAAACACTCTAATGTTTGCACGAAGTCGTTGGATCGTCGGCATTAACTCCCGAGGAGTTTTGTCGTGTTTGAGCGAAGCCCGTCGCTCGAAGACGGTAGGGGCTAGTGTGTGAAGTGGTGTGCCTTGAGTGGGCAACTCAGGTGGCCGCGAGTGCCACCCTTGTTACATAACAATCGGTTATGTATGCGATAACAGGCAAGTAAAGGTTGCCCCTCGTCGTGCGTGTTGGGTGCGACGATTTGAGAAACGGGCTTGACTGAACTGTACCTACACTATGTGGTGTAGTTCGACTACCTAAGGAAATTGGTGCGTTGTTACAGGCATAGGAGAGAGCTGAGGACCTTGAGTCACGGCAAGCGAGTGCTCAATGTGTTGTCATTCAGTCCAAGACTGAGGATGGTGGTGGGACCCGGGAAAGTCCGGTACACCGTTAAGGTGCCCTGAGTGCACGAGACGTTGGGTCAGTCGCACCAACGTTTGTGATGATTGGTGCTTAAATGGCACATTCTAGATTTATGTAATTATGCTAATCCGCTTGCAGGGAAGAAGCACCGCCACCCCGAGAAAGGGGTGGGGTCGTTATAATTTGCTCAGCTCTTGCTGACCGTTACTTTGTTTGTCACCGCTTGGTGGAGTGTTTGATTGCAGGTGCTGCAGAGCCAAGTGGGAAATAGCGGGCTGAAGCCCTTTTTGCTGAGCTGGCCCTCGAAGGCCCAATTGTTTATTTAGTTGTTTCTCATGTGTTGGCGGACTGCGTGCCGATGTATGCAAATTATTTTATTTGGTTAAACATTATTGTTGTAAGGCCTTAAGGCCAAATCTGTAGTTGTATTTCATTCCTATTGCGGTTAGTAAACACAGTGTTGTAAATATCGGCCGACATGTCTGTTGAATCCCTAGTTGATTTGGGCTAGGTTCACTGACTTAGGATGTGACTCATCTTGTATAGTCAGGGTCAATTTGTGTCCTAAAGTCTATGTTAAGTACTTAGGCTCAACTCCAGATGGACCAGTTTTCAACTAAACCCTCAGAGACTCCAGACTCACAAGTTTTCAAGACTAAGTAAAATGAGTTCGACGTTCGTCGAACTCAGCTCGACGAAAGAAATTCTGCGCTCGACGATCGTGAGACAATTCTTAGTGCTGAGCTCGACGATCTATGTTCTCTGTTCGACGAAATCTCAGTTTCTGCATCAAGCCAAAGTCAGAAGGACTTCAAATTTTTCTAAGTCCAGTTTCATGCTTCGGTCGACGAATTATATTCTGAGCTCGACGAACTTGGACCTCAAGTTCACAGCTTCTCAGGTCGACGAAGTCAGCTTCTCAGGTCGACGAATGCTATTCTCTACTCGACGATTTCTGGACTCAGAGAATCTGTGTCGACACTTAGGGTTTGTGTCGACACCAGTCAGCTTGTGTCGACACCAGGATTTCAGTCGACACCAGCTTCTGTCGACACCAGAGGATTTGTGTCGACACCAAGATCAATCTGTCGACACCAATTTATGTCGACACAGCATGTCAGCAGATGCAGGATATTTTGTCTAAGTCCAGAACTTTTCTCAGGTCGACGATTTTGTTTCTCAGCTCGACGAATGAAGAATGTCTGTTAGATGAATGAAGATTGTCTGGTCGACGAACTCTATCAAGCTCAGCTCGACGAACTCAAGCTCAGCTCGACGAACACAAGTTCTGCTCGACGAATTGTGTTCTTCGTTCGACGAATCCAGATTAGGTTTTCTTCAAGGTTCCCGTCTCGTTTCTTGGCGCTGATTCCTGAACATTTAATGTCAGATCTTCTCGGAATGTTACCGTTAGAACATGCATTGACAATGGACGATTACATGCCGTTTTTTCCAGGGGACAGTTAGGAAAGTCATTGATTGCTGATTCTTTCCAAGGCCGACTGTAATTACTGCTCGACATTCAAAAGTTTGAATTTTTCCTCAGTCAGTCACAGACACAACATACAATCACAGATACACAGAAAACAGTGACACAGTAAGAGAACAGAATCAAGCAGAGTTCAAGAATTACAGTACAGAAAATACTCAAAAGTTGCAGAAGAACAAACATTCTAAAAGCTAAAGTTCTTGACTGCAATCAGCCTTGACCAGAGGACTTTTGGAGAAGAAGAAGAACAACTAAATTCAATCAAGAGTTTTCTTCTCTCTATTTACAGGATAACTTCAAAGGACAACAATCAAACAATCTGTCAAAGAAGTTCCTGAAGCAGTTCTAGTCCAGGTATTCTAGGTCATTGAAGATCTATCACCCTGAAGCAGTGCTCCAGCATTCCTGACCAATTCAAGATCTCAGGGGGAGCAAGAACTGCTATATCAATCCACAAGTCTTCTCTCTGACTGTTGACAGAGAAGACACTATCACCCTCTCTCTCTTATTCCTGTACAGGGTTTTAAATCCCTTCAAAATTATTCTGGTTGCAAGTCTACTTCCAAAAGACTTGAAGGTTTGGTTTTTGGGGACCTGATCAAAACCCATTGGTGTCCAGGACAACTGATCAACTTATCCTGCAGTGGATTCCTACCTAGGGTGGTAGAAGAGTGGATGTACCCAGATTGATTGAGGAACCACTATAGCTTCTTGTGTCTTCTGGTTGCTTATTTTCTTTTGTTTTCTGGCTGTGATCTGTGATTGCTCTGTGTTTAGTTATGTGGTGTGTTTACTTTATGTTATTTGCTTCCATGTTCACTTAGGTATACAACAACAATTGTAAAAGTTTTTCTGTAAGCATCATACTCTATTCACTCCTCCCCCCTCTAAAGTATATCAGATCTAACTTGCACTTTCAATTGGTATCAGAGGCAGGTTGGTTAAAAATACCACATCTTCCAGGTTGGTTAACATACCACACCTTAGTGGTTGCACAGGCTAACACCTGAACTCAAAGATCCATCTAGTTAGATCTGCTTGTTTAAGTTTGTTACTAGATTTATTTTTTCACAGAACATGGCCCAAAACAAAGATTATGCTAGCACCATACCTCCAGTGTGCAATCTATCTAAGTTTGCACTTTGTAAGGCAAGGATTAGACTGTACATGAACTCTATTGATGAAGACATTTTCAATTCTGTTTTGACAGTGTGTCCAAGACCTCCAAAAAATACAAGTACAAGTGTTATTACACTTCCTTCAGGAACAGAAGCAGAAATCAAGAAATGAAAAGTTGCAGATGCAAAGGCTATGAACATTCTAGCCCAGACTATGTCTGATGAAATATTCCAAAATGTAGCTGAATGCAACTCAGCAAAGGACATCTGGGACAAGCTATCAGAGATAGTCTCAGGATCTGCTGATGAGAGAAAAGACAGAAGATCTCATCTCATAACTCAATATGAGAACTTCAAGAAAGGAGAAGCTGAGTCAGTAGCAGATATGTATAATATACTCAGTCTTATAGTCAATGAACTGAAGACTTTGGACAAGGAAATCTCATTGACTGAGCTCAATGATAAAATCCTAATGTGCTTCCCAAGCACTTGGGACTCAAGGATCTGGCCAATCAAGGATTCCAGAAGCCTAAATGAGATCACAACTGAAGCTCTCTTGGGCAAGCTCAAGTCTTATGAGCTGCTCATCAAGAATAGAGAAGAAGAGCAGAAGGCTGCCTCACCAGCTACAAGAAAAGAAAAATCAATAGCTTTCAAAGCCATTGAAGATCAGCCTGAAGACAAAGTCACAGGCAATGAAGAGCTGCTAAGCCTACTGGTCAAAAGATTTTACAAAATGGCCAGGAAAGATTTCAGGAAAAAGTCTGCCAGAGGGCATGCAAGCCAAGGTATGACAAATCAAATAACAAAGAAATTATTTGTTTTGGATGCAGGAAAACAGCCCGCATGATGTCTGACTGCCCAGAAAATCAGTATAAGGACAAAAAGGACAGGAAGGAAAGAAGAAAAGACAAAGACTTCAGGAAGAACAGCAATGACAAACCCTCCTCCAGCAAGAACAAACATACAAGGAAGGGGTTTGTTGCTGAAACTTGGAGTGAGACAGAAGAAGAATCTGAACCTTCATCCAGCTCAAGTGATGATGAAGATGATGCTGAAAAACAAGAATTCTGCATGATGGCTATCAATGCCTCACAACAAAACTCTGATGCAGAAGAGTCAGAATCTGAATCAGAGACTCAATCTGAAGAGGACCAGGTAATAAGTTCTTTTGATTTCAATTCTGAGGACTTCAAGTGTGAGTTTAAAGCGCTGTGTTTAGATTTACTAAAATCTGAGAAGGAAATCATTTCTCTCAGAAATCGGCTATCTGAACACAGCACTTTAAAATCAGAAAACCTCAAACTCTCTGAGGAGTTGGAATGCTGTAGTGAGCAGATAGCCTCACTGAAAAGTGAACTATCAAAGGCCAAGAAGTTTGAAGAATCCCTTAATGGGAGAAGCATCAAACTAATGGACATCACAAGCACAGTGAACTCAAGATTTAACAGTACACTGGGCTTGGGTGCTTCATCTAGCCAACCTGTAGTATTATCAACCTCAATCAAATTTATCTCTGATAAAGGTAAGGGAGTTGTAGAGCTAGCTAGGAAGAATTCTGATCTACCTAAGAAAACCAAAGCTCAACAGAATTCGTCGAACGGAGCTCGACGATCGCCGAATGAAGCTCAACGATCTCAGGCTAAATCGTCGAACTCAGGTCGACAAACTCTGAACCCTGAACTCTGGTACAGTCGATATTCGAACGGAGCTCGACGATCTGACCCAAGATCGTCGAACTCAGCTCAGAGATTGTCGAACAGAGCTCAGAGTTTTGAAAACTCTTTCAAAGGCAAATCAAAGTTCAATCCTAGAGGTTCTACATCTCAATGGTTTAACCCATATACTGAATGGATAATACCTCCTAGGAGATATCATCCTGAAGGCTATAAGAGTCAACCAGAGATGTCTTTTATTTCTGAATTCAAAGGTTATCAACCTAGGACCAAGGTAAACTGGGTCAAAAACAAGTAAATTGTTTTATGTGCAGGTGAAGACCTATCCAACATCAAACCAGCAATGATATCTGGATAGTGTGTGCTCAAAGCACATGACAGGAAACAAGGACAATTTCACATCCTTCAAAGCCAAGCTTAGACTCAAAGTAATTTTTGGTGATTCAAACTTTGTACTAACAAAAGGATATGGTGCAGTCCAAATTGGAACAATCACATTCAAGAAAGTAGCCTATGTGGAAGGACTGAAGCACAATTTAATCAGCATCAGTCAACTATGTGATGAACGCTACCAAGTGACTTTCAGCAAGTCCTTATGCAAGATCAAATCAGAGGACAACACAATTGTGTTGACAGGTAAAAGGAAAGGTAACATCTATCTTGTAGATTTCCTTTCAACTAAGGTAGATATTTGCTTGTTTAACTCTATTTGTAGACCTAATGAACTATGGCATAAGAGACTAGGACATATAAACCTTAGAACCATTGCAAGGCTATCCAAGGACAACCTTGTTAGAGGACTACCTTTTGGCCCCTACAAAAAAGGACTTTGCAGGGCTTGTCAATTAGGCAAGCAAACCAAAAATAGTTTCAAATCACTTAATAAGAGTGATTCACCTAGGATTTTGTATCTGTTACACATGGATCTTTTTGGACTCATTACAGTACAAAGCTTAGGAGGGAAATCTTATACCTTAGTAGTTGTAGATGACTTCTCTAGATTCACATGGGTGTTCTTTTTGAGGAAGAAGTCTGATAACTTTAAGTGTTTGATAGAGTTTCTCAAATGCATACAGATTGAGTTCAACACTCACATTGTCCTGATCAGAAGTGATCATGGGACAGAGTTTGATTCTCTTTTTATGCAAGAGTTCTGTCAAAGTGAAAGGATCAGGCATACTTTCTCAGCTCCTAGAACTGCTCAACAAAATGGGGTAGCTGAAAGGAAAAATAGAACCCTTATTGAATCTGCTACTACATTGTTGTCAGATACTCACCTTCCTCTATCCTTTTGGGCAGAGGCAGTGAACACCTCCAACTATGTGTTGAATAGAAGTTTAATACATAAACTGAAGGGCAAGACTCCCTATGAATTACTCAAAGGGAAGAAACCTAAAGTAGATTACTTTAAAATCTTTGGTTGTATTTGTTACATTCACAATAATGACAAGAGATACATAGCAAAATTTCAAGCTAAAACTGATGAAGTAGTGTTTCTTGGATACTCCATGATCAGTAAAACTTATAGGGTGTATAATAAATCAACTCTTAAAATTGAAAAATCTGTTTATGTATCTTTTGATGAAACTAACATGTCATACAAGGAGAAAAAAATTTCTACCATAAGCTCTTTGCAGGTTCCACCACTGTGTGAGTCTATGGATGCACTGAATCTTACCCAAGAGGTATCAAATCATCCCACTCCACAGGATGCTGAAGATAGTGATGAGGAAAGTCAAGAGAAAGTGGCTGAACTTCCCCCAACAGCTAGTATCATTCTCCAAGAGGAATTAAATACTGAAGTTGTTGCTCAACCAACTCCACCAACTGATCTTGTCACACTTAGAGATCACCTCAGATCTCAAGTAATTGGAGACATCTCAGTAGGTGTACAGACAAGGCATCAACTCAACCAAGACTTGATGCATGTATGTTTTCTCTCTCAAATTGAACCTCTCATCATACATGAGGCAGAGCAAGATCCCCACTGGATCATTGCAATGCAAGAGGAACTCAATAAGTTTGAGAGATGTAGAGTTTGGGATTTGGTTCCAAGACCTCATAACTACCCAGTTATTGGAACTAAATGGGTCTACAGGAACAAGTTGGATGCTCAAGGCAACATAGTGAGGAACAAGGCTAGGCTTGTTGCTCAAGGCTACAGACAAGAGTAAGGAATAGACTATGACCAAACATTTGCCCATGTTGCAAGGTTAGAGGCCATTAGGATATTCCTTGCCTATGCAGCTTACAAAAGATTCAAGGTCTGCCAGATGGATGTCAAAAGTACATTTCTGAATGGAATACTTCAAGAATAGGTTTATGTACAACAACCTTCAGGTTTTATCTCTCCAACTCAACCCTCTTTTGTTCTTAAATTGCATAAAGCTCTCTATGGTTTAAAGCAAGCTCCAAGAGCTCGGTATGAGACCCTAACAAGCTTTCTTTTAGAGCATGAATTTACAAGAGGAATCATAGATAAAACACTTTTCACTAGACATCATAAGGACCAAATACTGTTAGTACAAATATATGTGGATGACATTATTTTTGGGTCTACTGATCCCAAATTGTGCAAAAGGTTTGCTGACCTCATGCATTCGAAATTTGAGATGAGTAGCATGGGTGAGCTTTCCTACTTCCTTGGTCTCCAAATGAAGCAGCTCTCAGATGGTATCTTCCTCTCCCAAGCTAAGTATGCTAAAGAGTTTATCAAAAAGTTTGGGATGGGTGATGCTTTAGGGATGAAAACCCCTATGGCTACAAATGTTGTTGTGGATTCTGATGCAGCAGAGAAACCAGTGGATCAGAAAAATTATAGGGCAATTGTTGGATCTCTATTATACCTAACAGCTAGCAGACCTGATATAATGTTTGTCACATGCCTTTGTGCTAGGTTCCAAGTGAACCCTAAAGAATCTCACCTTATTTTCCTAAAAAGAATTTTGAGATATATAAAGAGTTGCCCTAATCTAGGACTCTGGTATCCTGTAGAGTCAGAGTTTGAGTTAACTGGATACTCAGATGCTGACTATGCTGGATGTAGAGTGGACAGGAAAAGTACCTCTGGAACATGTCAGTTCCTTGGTATGAGACTTGTCTCCTGGTTTTGTAAAAAGCAGACATCTGTGTCTACATCAACTGCAGAAGCAGAATATATGGCTGCTGGTAGTTGCTGTTCACAAATGCTATGGATACAAAACCAACTCTTAGATTATGGTGTCAACTTAAATAATTCAACTTTATTTTGTGATAATACTAGTGTTATTGCTATAGCACAGAATCCAGTTCACCATTCTAGGACTAAACAGATTGAAATAAGACATCATTTCATTAGAGATAATGTGGACAAAAAGAAAATTAACTTGATCCACATTCCTATTGATCTACAGAGAGCAGATATTTTCACCAAGCCATTGGATGAGAAAACTCATCTGTTCTTTATAAATCAACTGGGAATGATTGATGGAGAAGAGTTAACCTAGTTTCTGTCTGCATTCGACGAATTTTCCAGAGTTCGTCGAACGGAGTTCGACGAATTAGGGAAAGTTTGAGAGATTCTCGTCGAACGGAGATCGACGAATTCTCTGTGTGAGGGAACAATTTTTGTCGATCAGAGATCGACGAACTTTGCTACAGAAGACGCTTCGTCGAACGGAGGTCGACGAACTGTTTTCGATTCTTCTGGATGAGATCGACGAATTATCTGTATATAATTTATTTCGTCAAGCTCAGTTCGAAGAATTTTTCTTTTTCGTGGAACGGAGTTTATCGATTCATATTCTGAAAATCTTATATCTAGGTTTTCTTCGACCTCCGTCCCGCGCTTTCAGTTCCTTTGCTCTTGATCGTCGTTTCTCTCTGTGTTTTTCTTGCAGGACATCAATGGCGATTCCCTCAGGTGCTTTGGTTGCAATGAAGTTTGACATCGGTTTCGACATGGACTTTGAGTCGTTTCAACATTCTGACCTCATCTTTCTATACATCTTAAAACTACTTGAAGAACTCAGTTTAAAGGATTTCATGTCCAGACGCATTAAACTTCATGGAACGGAAATACGAGAATGGGTATATACATCTACAGTGTCTGAAGAAGATGCTTTGACCGGCAATATAGGGAACACTGTTGTTTCCCTCTCTCCCGCAGTTCTCACTGAATTATTTGGATTAGTGAATGGAGAAGACAATCTGGAAATGGATTCTGAGGAATTCAATGATATACTGAAACTAATGGGTTTCTCTGGGAACAACCCTAATAAGTTGTTGAAAAAGCAATTATCCGCCGCCTACCAGTTTCTGGCAGATATTACGGGAAAGATTCTGATGGCCAAGCACTCTGCTCATGACTATATCACCCGTCACCAATTTCTGATAATGTGTGCAGTAGTGAATAAGCGACAGGTTGATTGGAGTAAGGTGTTCTTTGACTTGATCAAGAAGAAGAACAGCAAGAAGGAAGTCTGCTTTGGCAGAATGTTGGGAGTATTCCTGAAAGAGAAGGCTGCTGAATGTATGGTCTCCCCGACCATCTCCATAAACGCCAGCAAGCGCCTCACTTGCGCTCTGTTTGGCAGGTGGGAGAGGACCATCTCCAAGCCCTCAAACGCTTCCTCCTCCTCCCTTCAAACTTCTGAGAGCACAAGGGCTGTAAAGGCCGCTCCCCACCCTGTTGAAGAGGTTCCTCCATCTCAACCATCTATTCCAACACCTCTTCCTCCAAAGAAGCCTCCTCATGTACCTACCCCTCCTTCATGTCCACCACTTGACCTGACAAACATTCCATCTTCACCTCCATCTTCCCCTCTGCAAGTTCGTCAACAACCCACTCCTCCAGATTCCCCTCAGGACATTCCTATTCCTACACCTCCTCAGTCTCCTCTTCCATCCCCTTCCCCTTCCCCATTTGATTCATCTACCCTCATTCCTTTGCTCACACCCCTCCTTAAATCTTTGATCCAAGAGGTCATTACACCTCTTGTGACCTCCATTAATTCCTTATCTGCCCAGATCTCTCTTCTCTCTGTTGTCCCCTCTTCATCTAGGGGTCTGGCTCCAGGTATTCCTGAACCCAGGCAGGGGGAGATGCTCTGTGATGAAGTTGCAGCAGATGCAGATACAGCAGCAGCAGCAGCAGCAGTCACAGCAGTTCCCTCTCCAGCAGATTCAGATTCAGATGAAGATACCACAATTTTGACAGACTTTGATGCTGAGATGTCTGAGTTAATTCAATTTATGGATATTGATATTGATTTGGATGAGTCAGTTGCTCAAATAACTCCTGTTGGTGATTTCTATTTAAATCACACAGTGAATTTATCAGTTTTGTTAAGAAGTTTTGATACTGTACATATGCAATTCCCTCCAGCAGAATTCTCTAAGCCTTATTTGGCTATGGTACCATATACCTCTCCAGCTAGTCCAGCAGTTGCCAAGCAACTCTGTGACAATTTTGCTCTATCTGCCTCCAGCTCAAAAGTCATTCCAGAAGATACTCTAGTGCCAGTTTCAGCACCAGACTTTATTATGGATGACTCTCCAATGCCTACTCTAGATGAGCTTATTCAGGCAAACATTGAAGAAGAGAATAAGGCAGTAGCTGATAGCTCTGTCTCTTTTGATTCTTGTACAGTTATTTCTTCTCCTGTTGCTGAAACTCTTATTCCTGAACCTACTGCCCCTCCTCCAGCAAAGGCTGTTATTTCTGATAAAGCTTTAAAAGCTTTGGATGCATTGTATGATACCCCTCAGTATTCAGAATCTGATGATAATGATATTGATTCTGATGAGGATGCAGCTAGTAGGAAAAAGAGATTGTTGGCAAAGAAGAGAAAGGCTGCTCCTCCTCCCAAGTCAAATCTCACTGCAGACAATCTCTATTATATTCTGCACAATGTGACTCCATATAAGGGAATGTCAGCATGGATGTGTCTCTTCATAAACCAGCAGAAAGATAGAAAGAGAAGCAGGAGATATTCCCATCCTCCAGTGCACAGATATAGGAAGGATCCTCCTCCTCCTCCAGCAGCTGGTGCCAGTGGCTCTAGCTCCCAGAGATCTGCCCCAATGCAAACTTATCAGAGACAATCAGGGAGATCTACTGGAAGCAGCCAGCAGAGGCCATCCTCCTCAGGTAGTCAACATAAGCAGCAGCAGCAGCAACAACAAAGTTCTAAAGTACAAAAAGCTGAAAGCCCAAAGAAGTCAGACTCTCCTCCAATTCCTTTTGAAGATCCAGAGACTGCTAATACAGCAAGAATGGCTAGGTACCAAGAGCTGATTGGTCTATCCTTGATAAATAAAGCCAAAGCAGAAGGAAAAGATATTTTTGGTCTTTCAACTATGTCAAAGTATAGAAAGGAAGAGCTGTAAAGATTTGACAAAGGTAACAAATTGTTTAATGTTGATGATTACATGAAACTTCACCCAGAAGCAGTTGTCCCCAGGGCTACATCATTAAAAATTATTGGGGCAGCTGATATGACCATGACAGTGGCTCAAGCTCAAAATCCTAACCGAGAAATCATTTTCAAGAAGACAGGAGAAAAGATAGCAGAAGACAAAACTCAGCAGAAGAAGCCAAAGAAGTAATTTTTCTTGTTGATTCTTTTCTGTCTACTATTTATTTTTAAACTGTGTTATCTGTTAAACAAAGCTGTGTCTATATATATATATCTGTTGCATGTGTTATAATTCTCTGCCAGATATATTTCTTTTCTTGCTTTGCTTTTCTGTCTTGAGTCTCTGTTAGTGACCTCACCCAAATAGGGGAAGATTGTTGGATCCCTAGTTGATTTGGGTTAGGTTCACTGACTTAGGATGTGACTCATCTTGTATAGTCGGCGTCAATTTGTGTCCTAGAGTCTAGGTTAAGTCCTTAGGCTCAACTCCAGATGGACCAGCTTTCAACTAGACCCTCAGAGACTCCAGACTCACAAGTTTTCAAGACTAAGTAAAATGAATTCGACGTTCGTCGAACTCAGCTCGACGAAATAAATTCTGCGCTCGACGATCGTGAGACAATTCTTAGTGCTGAGATCGACGATCTATGTTCTTTGTTCGACGAAATCTCAGTTTCTGCATCAAGCCAAAGTCAGAAGGACTTCAAATTTTTCTAAGTCCAGCTTCATGCTTCGGTCGACGAATTATATTCTGAGCACGACGAACTTGGACCTCAAGTTCACAGCTTCTCAGGTCGACGAAGTCAGCTTCTCAGGTCGACGAATGTTATTCTCTACTCGACGATTTCTGGACTCAGAGAATCTGTATCGACACTTAGGGTTTGTGTCGACACCAGTCAGCTTGTGTCGACACCAGGATTTCAGTCGACACCAGCTTCTGTCGACACCAGAGGATTTGTGTCGACACCAAGATCAATCTGTCGACACCAATTTATGTCGACACAGCATGTCAGCAGATGCAGGATATTTTTTCTAAGTCCAGAACTTTTCTCAGGTCGACGATTTTGTTTCTCAGCTCGACGAATGAAGAATGTCTGTTAGATGAATGAAGATTGTCTGGTCGACGAACTCTATCAAGCTCAGCTCGACGAACTCAAGCTCAGCTCGATGAACACAAGTTCAGCTCGACGAATTGTGTTCTTCGTTCGACAAATCCAGATTAGGTTTTCTTCAAGGTTCCCGTCCCGTTTCTTGGCGCTGATTCCTGAACATTTAATGCCAGATCTTCTCGGAATGTTACCGTTAGAACGTGCATTGACTATGGACGATTACATGCCGTTTTTTCCAGGGGACAGTTAGGAAAGTCATTGATTGCTGATTCTTTTCAAGGCCGACTGTAATTACTGCTCGACATTCAAAAGTTTGAATTTTTCCTCAGTCAGTCACAGACACAACAGACAATCACAAATACACAGAAAACAGTGACACAGTAAGAGAACAGAATCAAGCAGAGTTCAAGAATTACAGTACAGAAAATACTCAAAAGTTGCAGAAAAACAAACATTCTAAAAGCTAAAGTTCTTGACTGCAATCAGCCTTGACCAGAGGACTTTTGGAGAAGAAGAAGAACAACTAAATTCAATCAAGAGACTTCTTCTCTCTATTTACAGGATAACTTCAAAGGACAACAATCAAACAATCTGTCAAAAAAGTTCCTGAAGCAATTCTGGTCCCGGTATTCTAGGTCATTGAAGGTCTATCGCCCTGAAGCAGTGCTCCAGCATTCCTGACCAATTCAAGATCTCAGGGGGAGCAAGAACTGCTACATCAATCCACAAGTCTTCTCTCTGACTGTTGACAGAGAAAACACTATCACCCTCTCTCTCTTATTCATGTACAGGGTTTTAAATCCCTCCAAAATTATTCTGGTTGCAAGTCTCCTTCCAAAAGACTTGAAGGTTTGGTTTTTGGGGACCTGATCAAAACTCATTGGTGCCCAGGACACCTGATCAACTCATCCTGCAGTGGATTCCTACATAGGGTGGTAGAAGAGTGGATTCCTACATAGGGTGGTCGAATTCCTTTTAAGGGGTGGAGAGCACTCATGTGTGTTGCCATTATAACATGAAAAGAACACATGAATGTCCACTTAATAATGAAAAACACGCTTGAAACATGTTAAAAACATTGTTTGGGGAACCTGAGCGTTCCTTTTGTTTGTTGTTTGTTATGTTTTTTAGTCACTAAAGTGTGTGTGGCGCAACTCTAGGTGACCAGAAGTGCTGAACAGTCCCAAAATCAGCATTCTGCAGAGAGTAATGCACCGGCGGAGGTGCCTACACCTCCTTCTGCCGAGACAATCTGTTTAGTTGTGAAAGCTGTGTTCGCTATGATCAATGCGCAGCCAAGAGAGCAAGTACACCCTGTGGTGGCACCGTTGCAGGCTGTCATAGTCGAGCCAGTGGCGGCGAGGCAAGTGCCTGCTGAGCCTTTGGCAGTAAAGCGAGCAACTGAAAAGCAGATGAAGCATGTGATGAGCTTCGATCCTCCTACATTTTTGGGAGTGGAATCACCGACTCAGGTCAAAGATTGGCTCTCACATATAAAGAGAACCATGACGGCGACAGAGACTGATGAAGCACAGAAGGTGACCATAGCCACTTTCCTACTGGATGGAGAGGCAAGGCTATGGTGGGATGTGGTGGAGTTGCACCAGCTTGCTGGCAGGAAGCTATCAGAAATTTCAATGGAAGAGTTCTCGAGACTGTTTTTGGTCAGGTACCTTCCTTCCACGCAGAGAATTGTGTTGGAGAATCAGTTTCAGCGCTTGAGCCAGGGAGAAGGTTCTGTTGACGACTATTTACATGAGTTCACAAGATTGGGGTCGTACGTCGGCTTCACATTTGCAGACGAGGAGCGAAAGATCAACAGATTCTACGAAGGACTGCGGGATGACCTGAGGTTGCTTCTCTCAGGCCCCATGACGCAGGGCTTTCAGGTTTTGGTAAACACTGCCCGATCTTTGAATCAGGACATGAGGAGAGTGCAAAGTAAGAAGGACTTGGTTGTGAAGAAGCCAGAGTACAAGGTGCATACCTCTTCGAAGTCTGGGTTATGCAGCAGGTGGAACAAGAAGGCTAGGTCGTCTGGACCAGCCCCTCCTATCGTTACTTCTGGAGCTACTTCGAGTACCCCGATCTATTTCACTCAGGTATGACTAATTTCAATTCGTTATTCGTATTTTAAAATTTCGGGACGAAATTTCTGTACGTAGGAGAGAATTGTAACGCCTTGAAATCGCGTCGCAATGTTAAATGGGTTTGGTGTGCGGTTAACGCCTTAGACTGGTTTTAATATAAAAGAAACCTAAACCTAACCCCCCCCCTCTCTCAGCCGAATTTCCCCTCCCCTCAACCGATCTCTCTCCCTCCATCTCTCCCGATCTACCTCTCGCTCTCTTTTCCTCACTCGGCGAAACTGGAAGGAGGAGAATCCCGATCCATCTCTCCCCCGCCCCAAGCCGTCGCTGCTGAAGCCCGCCTCCCTCTCTCCTGTCGCCGCTAGAAGGAGGAGCAGAGTTTGTCTCTTTCTCTCCCGGCCTCCCATCCCGTCGCCACTGGAAGGGCCGACCCGAGCCTTCTCCTTTTTTAGGAGCAGCCCGGCCTCACTCTCCTCGTCCCCTCCCTCTGTCCTGGCCGCCGCCAGTAAGGGGGAAACCACCAGCTAGGTTTGAGGTTGTGACCGATCTCCCTCTCCTCTTGGCCGACCAAGAGGGTTAGGGTTGGGCTTACGCTTGTGGGAGGAGGTCGTCCGGAGGTGTTGTTGGAGAGCAACTCGTGTTTGGCTAGGGATCGCAGCGAAACTTTCGTGTTGTAGCTCGAATCGGTGTATGCAAGCCGGATCCGTCCGTGGACAGCCGCTGTGAAGGTCGTTGGTGACCGAGTCATGCCTCAGAAACGCGCGTCAAGGGTAACGACTTTTCTTCTTGGGCAGGTGAAGCCCTTAATTAGCATATTTGCATGGAAGCCCCTCTCCACCGACGGGTGGGGGAAGGGTGCTCTCCGACGGGTCGATGTTTACACCCCCGTTATTAATTGCATTAGCAGCCGGAAGCGCGAGTACGGTTTATGCATGTTGTGTGTAGCCCATCCGGACATGTTGGTCTGGATTAGTGATGTTCTGCGGTTTCCGGAGAAGACTCCGTGGAAGTTGAATATTTCGGAATGGGGGTCTGCCCGGGGCGGCAGTTAGTACCGGAGGTGTGCTCTAGGAAACACCCTAATGTTTGCACGAAGTCGTTGGATCGTCGGCATTAACTCCCAGGGAGTTTTGTCGTGTTTGTGCGAAGCCCGTCTCTCGGAGACCATAGGGGCTAGTGTGTGGAGTTGTGTGCCTTGAGTGCGCAACTCAGGTGGCCGCGAGTGCCACCTTTGTTACATAACAATCGGTTATGTATGCGATATCAGGCAAGGGGAGTTTGACCCGCGTCGTGCGTGTTGGGTACGACGATTTGAGCAACGGGCTTGACTGAACTGTACCTGCACTATGTGGTGTAGTTCGACTACCTAAGGAAATTGGTGTGTTGTTACAGGCATAGGAGAGAGCCGAGGACCTTGAGTCACGGCTAGCGAATGCTCAATGTGTTGTCATTCAGTCCAGGACTGAGGATGGTGGTGGGACCCGGGGAAGTCCGGTACACCGTTAAGGTGTCCTGAGTGCACGAGACGTTGGGCCGGTCGCGCCAACGTTTGTGATGATTGGTGCTTAAATGGCACATTCTAGCTTTATGTAATTATGTTATTCCACTTGCAGGGAAGAAGCACTGTCACCCCGAGAAAGGGGTGGGGTCGTTATAATTTGGTCAGCTCTTGCTGACCGGTGCTTTGTTTGTCACCGTTTGGTGGAATGTTTGATTGCAGGTGTTGCGGAGCCAAGCGGGAAATAGCGGGCTGAAGCCCTTTATGCTGAGCTAGCCCTCGAAGGCCCAATTGTTTATTTAGTTGTTTCTCATATGTTGTTGGTCTGCGTACCGATGTATGCAAACTATTTTATTTGGTTAAACACTATTGTTGTAAGACCTTAAGGCCAAATCTGTGGTTGTTGTATTTCATTCCTATTGCGGTTAGTGGACTTTCGCCTTTGGGTGTGGTTTTTATGAAACTCCTTTTATTCTTCCGCTAGAATGCAACTCTGTGTTAGGATTGCGTTTTCAAAATCTTTAAATGTTTTTGGTTTCATTTAGTAACTCTTTCGTCTGTCTGTTTCATATGACGTGGGGCCCCGGCCGGACCTTCTGTTATATTATTCATGACGGATGGGGGGTGTTACAATGTCATCACGGAAAAAATAAAATAATTGTTGATGTAAATACCAACAACTATAAAACGTGACTTGATAGTGCGGAATAATAATTGAGAATTACTCTAGAGGGGGGAAGAGTATTAAATTTTTTTCAACACAATCAATCTCAGTACATATCACAGATTATAAATTAGTAATTAAAAGATTATTAAATTTAAACTATAGAGCAAACATCTAGACCACAAAAAAGTTTTATAGAGGTTCCATAAATTTGGGTACGTTCTCTCTTCTACCCCTCGGTAGGAATTCACTAAACAGTGCTGAGTCTTTTGATAAGTAGATTCTTAGAACCACAACTGAATACTAAGTTATCAAGATGCGCGCCTGAGGCGGCCGGCGAACAGCACAGCGCCTGGCCACGGGCGAGGCGGGCGAAGTGGCTCGGGCGCGCGCCTCGCGGGCCATTCAGGCGTAGGTTAGGCGCGCCTAGACGTTCTCCGGCCTAGGGGCAACCGGTTTAGTTTAATTAGGGTTTTGGTTTTTTTTTCTCATCATAATAAGTATAGGCTCAGAAATTTCGATTCACGATGAATTGGTTTAGGGTTAAAAGCTTGCCGCTGTTGTTCTTCGTTCGCCGCTCCTCTTCCGTTCGCCGCTCTTTCGTTCGCCGCTCCTCTTCCATTCGCCGCTCCTCTTCCGCTCACCGGCCGCCACTAATTATTTTGGTAACTTCTTCTTCTTTTCACTGCATTACTTCTTCTTCTAGCATAATGGCTACCGGCTGCCATTTTTGTTCGCCGCTTTGTTCTAGCATAATGGAAGCCACAGTTTTCATTAATTATCTTGTTCTATGTAATAATTTTTTTGTAAAATGTTTTAATAGCTGGAAATTGACGCGAGTGGATCTGGTTCATCCAGTGTCCAATCTAGGATTGATCCAGATTGGAAGTATGTGTGTCAGACATCTATCACTAATAAAAATGATTTAATTTACATTTTTTGCGAGAAAGTCACAACGGGTGGAATTTATCGTGCGAGGCAACATCTAGTGCGGGGATTTAAAAATACCAAAGTTTGTCCCAAATACCCACAGCTTGTAAGGACAGAAATTTAAGATTATATAGAAAAGAAAATGATTGTAAGCAATACGGAAAAACAAGCATTCCCGGACTTTGCAGATGTAGATACCCTTGGAAGCGATGAGAATATGGATGATGTCGGTACGAAGATTCATGGATGTGGTCTAAGCATTGCACCTAAAAAGTCTAGGATCAAAGGACCAATGGATGTTTTTTTTTCATCTAATATTGAGAAGAAAATGAAACAAAAAGGTCAACATAAGCAAATGAAGCAAACTTCAATCAACAAAGCGTGTAAGAAGGAACTTAGAGGGAGGGCTTGCAAGCATATAGCTCAATGAATGTATGATGCAGCTATTCCTTTTAATGCGTTTACCTACCCTAGTTTTGTAGTGATGATAGAATCTGTTAGACAGTTTTGGGTTGGACTGAAACCACTCAGTTACCATGAAGTTCGCGTGCCTTTGTTGAATAATGAAGTAACTGAAGTCCAGAAGATGATGAAGAACTATGAGGATGAGTGGAGGTTGTTTGGATGTTCTATCATGGCCTAAATGATTTAGTATTTGTAAAATACAATCTTGCATAAATGATTTAGTATTTGTAAAATACAATCGTGTCGTGCATCGGCGATATGATCACGAGATCGTATTGATCCGATCTCGCTGAAAGATACTGACGATAGCAATGAATGGCTGATGGGAAGAATGGAGGAAGAGGAGGTTGAGCAGGATGACGATATAATTTTTGATGACGAATTATTTTCCCGGGATGCAGTAACAAGGGTCAGTGGAGTAGAAGAAGACATCTACTCCACACGCTTATCCAAAGGGAAGATGGTAACTGACAAGGGGAGCACATCTAAGAAGAAGGCATCTACTCCAACAATGCGTACAAATGATGCCGAGAATGAAGAAGAAGTTGAGTTCAATGAAGAAGAAGATTTTAGCGAAGAAGATGAAACCTTAATTGATTCGCACGATGAATAATTAATACTTAATGATGATGAGATCACGAGACCGAGGAAAAATTGAAAAACTATGTGATGACGTGAAGTTATGTTATTTTCTTGCACATTAGTTTAGAGTTTTTGATTGCTGACTTGGTAGCTTATGTTTGTTTTTGGTGCAAAAAATTGCATTGTTGACTTGGTTGATTTATTTATGTTGTTATTTTTATTATGTTGCCTTCAAAAACTGATCTCATTCTGTTATGCTTGAATGTTTGATTCTAATACGTTATTTGTGTTTTATGAAGGGATTTGGTCATTCATTATCTGAGTGAAAGTCACGTAATATTGTTAATTCAAGAGGGGTTGATCATTGATGTTCAAAAGATACAAGTACTTTTACCCTAAATTTGCATATCTCCGTTAATGCTTTATATTACATGTTTTTTATTTGATTTCTAGTTGCATTTTGTATGCATCAATTATGACTATCATGTATTTATATCATTTTTCACGTGTTTAGATAGAATATTGAAAAATATGAGCTTGAATGTGTGGAGTGAATCCATTAGTTTATTTTCTCTGTATGTATACAAATTTTCATCCATGTTTTTGTTATTTCAAATTGTTTATCTTTTATAATCTGAGTGAAAAGTCCACTATAAATCATTTACCAATTAAATGTGTACTTCTATTCAAAATGATTTGAAGTTGTATTGTAACCCTAACTATAGATGAATGAAGAAAACCTAAAAATTTCTTTCTAATAATATTAGTGAATTAGAATGAGCAACTGACTTGTGTAAATAAAATTTAATAGAGTATAATTACATGGATTTAATCAACTTTAAAACTATACAAAATGAGAACAGTGTTAGTTGTGTCTGTTTGCTGGTTAAATTGATTTAGTTATCTTAATCTATATCTTAATCATTCCTCATCTGATTTAGATAACTAGGAAGACATTTAACTAGTGTTGAGGCATCTGAGTGCAACTAGGCTTGCATCATATATAATATCCTTTTGTTGTTTGATTTTGATAATCTTCCTTGTTTCCTCCAAGCTTCCATATGTCCCTATAAATAAGTCATAAGATGGGTGTTTTCCTTGTGCGTGCTTCCTCAACAAACAAAAATTCAAAAAAGCTCTTATACTAACTTGATAGAAGAGAACTAACCAAAAATTACTTAGAGAGCACATAGAGAACAAGATTATTAATATCAGCGAATTGGGTGCCCAATTCGCTCAGTTCCAGCGAATTGGCCGCCCAATTCGCTCAGTTCCAGCGAATTGGCCGCCCAATTCGCTCAGTTCCAGCGAATTGGCCGCCCAATTCGCTCAGTTCCAGCGAATTGTCCGCCCAATTTGCTCAATTCCAGCAAATTGGCCGCCCAATTCGCTGAATTTCTTTTTTTTTCACCATTTTTGCGCCTCACGTGCCTCAGGCACGCGCCTGCGCCTCGCGCCTAGGCTCCAGGGCCCCTTTGCGCCTCGGTGCGCCTTTAATAACTTAGACCGAATCATTTGATAAGAAAATTCTTAGAACCGTCAATTTCTTTTAAAAAGGGATTCTTAAAACTCTCTTTGAATCCTTTAAAGAGAGATTTTTAAATCTCTATCACTGAATTCTTTGAAGAGGGATTCTTAATACTCCATCACAGAATTATTTAGAGAGAAATTTTTAAAACTCTATCACTGAATCCTTTAGAGAGAGATTCTTAAAACTCTTTGCAATGACAAAATGAAGCAGATGAATCAAATATTACCAACTGTTCTTGTACAGAGGAAGAAAACAGAACAACAATCAGTAACTATTTTTCTTTTTCTCGAGGGCTTGAGGCAGAATGACCTTTCCAGATTGACAGAAGAAGAATGAGTCGCAAAGAGAAGAAGCATACTTCTTGAGATTGTGAGAGAGAAGAAGACACATTACATAGCCTACCGTCGATTTGAACTGCAATCAATGGTTTGATTCAATATCAACACCAATAGCTAGATTTGAACTGCAATCACGACCTTATTATGCTCATTACTTTAACAAACATCTTTGGGAGAAATCGGAGTAAGTATAGCCTATCGTCTATTACTTCTTGCGTTGTTTCTATGTGCATTAAAAGGCTGATTTCTCATATACTGAACATTGACTTCTTCTGCTAAGTATTCAGAGATTTTGACATAAGTTGTCTTAGTTCTTCGACGTATGTCAAATACTTCTCGACATAAAGAGTCTTCACTCGAAGCTTTTCCTTAGCTTTATTCATCCTTCAAAACTGAGCTCTTCCTGCCTACACATTATATTATAGACTTTCAATAAATTTATAAGATAATCTTAAATCACTTATTTAATATGATATATTAAATCAAGAGTTTTTCCCAACAATAATCTCATAAGAAAAATACCTTAAAAGATAATTTCATTATGATGTAATATGGTGAAGGCACATACTCCTAACATGACGATAAGGAAACACACGGCGAATACCGATTGAAAGTACATAGTAAATTTCACAAATTCTCTATCAGTTCCATCAACAATAAGTTGTCAATGAAAATACGCCAGACGATGGTCTGGGACTACCATGAGAGACAGATGATTCCTCGCATATTATGAATAACTTTGTCGTGAGGAGCACGATGAACGCGAATACTTCCTTCGTCAAAGGTTCGCGACTTCTATGAAGAAGAGATGATTTTCTATAGACTAAATTAATAATTACCCATAGTAAAATAACATATGATGCGAGTACAATACATAATGATGCTGAGAAATTCCTTAAACCGATGACCCCATCTCAGAAGAATAAGCAAAAAAAATACTTCCTGAAATGATATTAACTAATACCTGCATCGAATAACAATCATCATTACTTGGTGAAGTCAATAAGTCTTGTATTAATTTCGTTAATGGAACATAGTGACTAGCAGAAATCCAGATGATTGTCTGTGACTGCCACAAAAAATAGAATTCTTCATAACCAAATTAGGTATTTTCACTACTGAAGAATACGTTATAAAGATGCAAAGACTTCCCAAGATGATGTCAGGAAATACATATGGCAAACACTCATCAATATTACATAGAGAATTCCATGGTTTGCCAGCTCATTTGAAGGCTATCTCGTTTGTAAAGAGATCGGTTGATAAATCATCTGAATGAAGTTCTGAGGTATTGATCATGACGTATCGAGAGTTTCATATGTGAGTATAGCGAAAATCTGAGAAAGATGTTTTGGATGATCCAAAGAAGTTGGGTATAAAGGATGTCGACCTAAAGGATGTCGAGGGTCAAACCGCTAATGGAAACCAGTTGGGTATAAAGCATCTATGAAGCTTTCCTTAGAAATGATAATCAAGTTGGGTATAATGCATCTGCACGAGACAGAGCTTGTCCTCGGAAAGGATATCAAATTGAGCATAAGGAATCCATTTTTTTGAAAGCTTGTCCTCAGAAAGGCCTCTTGGCAGTGGAGATATCTCTGTTGATACGTGAGAGCAGTTCTAACATCATGATGAGCATACCGATTATGCAAGTCACGAACAATTTCAGCGAGAGCAATCGTAGTTGGTATTACAACAATCGATGTAGGAGTGTGATAGATATAAGTGAGAGATCGGGAAACTTAGAGACCACTGCAAGAGATTGGATGACCTCAGCACTACACAACTGTGATTCAACTCTAGCTGAGTTATGGTCTTTGTGGGAGTTCTGCCTAAGGATTTCAATTCAGGGAGGTTCAAGTAAGTATCAATGACTAGATCGGATTCGGGGATCACGATTCAAGGGGGATTTAAGTAAGCGTCGTGAGAATTTCATGTATTGAATAGTAAGGACAAAAATACATGAAATATTTGAATGTGAAGGATATGATTTACAATAAAGAGAAGTATCTCTTTATGTGATGTCCTCTTCAAGTGTTTGGGATGTTGTTATCGTCATAGGTCTGCAAATAGTAAGCTCCATTCTTTAGAGCTTTCTAGATGATAAAAGGGATTGCCCAATTGGGATTGAGCTACCCAACTGAAGTCATTCTTCACGCTGCATCTACCTTCTTCATCAACAGATCTCCAACAACAAACTGTTTCACTCAGACGTTCTTGTAGCAATTCTTCTCTTGCTTCATCTTGTCAGATGCCCGGTAAGCCTCTCAGCTCCCCGATGGGGTTCAAGTTGCACCTCATGTCATCTTCATTTTCTTACATTTAATCTTCATCCTCTTGCTTCGATAGAAGAATTCTTAGGCTCATTACTTTGAATTCAAATGTAATGAGCGTCTCAGATCTGTGTGACAATTTGAATGTGTTGCCCTAGTGACGGAGCTTCGAGTGGTCTGAAAGGCCCAAAGGACGGAAGTGAGTTGTTCGACCCAGTTGCCTTGGACATTTTATTTCTTTTTATTCAGAAGGTTCATGATTAACTTTTGGCTACTTCAACTTATTCATTACTCCTTAGATGATGGACCGAGGAATATTGGAGCTCCTTTCCAATTTGTTGGTAGAAGATTTTCAGTTCATCGTTGGAGAATTGGGGACAATTGTCAGTGATTATCGACATTAAAATTCAGTGTCGACACACGATCTCTCCCCAAATAAAATTCTTTGCAATTTGAGTTGTTGTTTTCGCTAGTGTCTTCGCTTTGATCCACTTGTTGAGGTAGTCACTCTGCACATCATAATAGAGAGGGTGACACTCCCTTCAATCTATTTCCTCTCTACGGCAAACCCATAGAGAGGTCCGTCGGAAGCCAGAATCTTTTGTCTCGTGTTCACTGCTTCGAACACGGGCATGAAGAACATGCTCAAAGAACTACCGATGTCGATTAGGATTCTTGACACTGAATATTTATCCAAGATGCCCTTCAAGACTATAACATCATTGAAGGGGTTGACGGTCTTTGGGAGATCGTCTTCATTAAATATGACTTCTCTTATGGGAGCGTCCTGAGAAGTGGTGACGACCTCCTGTTAGTAGTTAATTTGTCGCCCAAGAGACCAATGTCGTCGATCTTCATGCACGCAGTTGATGCTCCTAAGGGGGCCGATGTATTCTTGTTCAATACACTCTCATTGTTGGGGTAGATGTACTTCTGCTGAATCTTTTCCTTTCACAGAGACGGGCTTATAATTGGGCTTCCGGGTAACATACTCCTGAAGCATTCCCTCCATCACCATCTTTTCCACCAAATCACAGAGAGCCCGACAACTTTGTGTCCTGTTCATAGGAGTGCTCCCTGTTCTTATTCTCATATTCAACTTCGAGGGGAGGTCACCTAAAGTCAGGTTGCTTTTGGAGAATCTGGACGACCTCATCCAAGGGAAGATTAGATCCTTGCACTCTTCTTGTGATTCATCGTATCGATTCACTCACGGAGGAATATAAGCCTTCGTCGGATGAGAATGTGACGATCTGGATGGGAAGGCTTATACTTGAGATGGAACAAACCTGCTCCGTTAAGGAGAACGAGGTTGTGGTGGCATCATCTATTGGAAATGACAAGGTGCAGGTGGATGTTGGGGATGGAAGGTCTTTACACATTGCGAAGGAGGCAGTAGAACCTCGGGCAGTGTTTCTGAGTGCAATGAGGGAAAGCAAGAGGCTGGGGAAGAGAATTCGCACCCCCCGCCCTCGCACTGCCCTTGGATCAATTTGGTGAGGGAAGAGAAAAAACCAAGGTTCGGCTCTCCCTTAATAAAGTGGTTGGACATGTTGATCAAGTCCCTGCAGGAGCTAGGTTGACATCCATTGACCTCATATTTGATAAGCCCTTTTTGAAGTCCGCAGACCAGTGCCACTTGGTACATCGAAGGCTCAACGTTGTAGATCCTAAGTATCTATTCATGGAACCTGTCAATATAATGTTCGAGGGTTTCGGGCATACTTTACATAGTCTGGAATAGCGCTTGAGGACCACTCCTCTGTTTCCAAGAGGTGCAAACCCACAAGAGTTCTTTTCAGAACTCTTTGAAGGAATTGATGGACCGAGATGGAACTTTGTAGAAACAGTCTCTAGCCCTTTCCTCTAGGGTCCTGGATATCAGCTGGAACCGGATGCTGTCAGAAAGGTTTCGAAGAGAAATTGCAGACTCGAAGACATACAAATGGTGGATGGGAACAAATCCCATTCTAAGATGTTGGACTAAAGAATAAGGAGGAAGTGGGCTCTAAATGGACCTTGTTATTGGACTTCGTACATAGTTTATTCAACACCCCCCCCCCCCCCCCACACACACACACACGCGCGCGCGGTGTAACAACTCAAGAAAAGAGGTTTTTAATTTATTTAGAAGTTAATCGGTAATTTCTATGACTACTCAGCAAACATAATTAAATATAACAAAATAAACAGTCAATCTATCAGCCCTTTCCATACATATAATCCAAGGGCTTCTGAGCTCCTCATCACATGGTATTGCATGATCAAAACAAATAGGTTTTCCCAACAGAATAATGACAAGTATCAACAAAGATTGGTGGCTTGACATAAAGCTAGACGTGGGATGGCGGTGATAATATGTGATTTTACATGTAGAAAAGAACGAAAAAGAGGAAATAAATGAAATAATTTTTATTTCATTTCATTCGTTTTATATTACATACAAGTATTTGTACACTTATATAGGAAGAAGAATGGAATAAATCTCATTCTAAGATGTTGGACTAAAGACTGAGGAGGAAGTGGGCTCTAAATCGGCATTGTTATTGGGCTTTGTACATAGTTTATTCAACACTCCCCCACAAGGTGTAACAACTCAAGCAAAAGGGTTTTTAATTTATTTAGAAGTTGATGGCAATTTTGTAAATAGAATGTTAGGGTTTCCTGTTATTTCTTTCATATACCGAGCCAGTCCCTCTCCCGATTTTAAAGTTTTCGGCCCAGGGTTTCCCGCATCCCGCGCGCAGCCGCATCCTCTTCCACTGACTCTCGATCCGGCCTCCTGCGCTCAACTCCCTGCTCACCGCCTCCTCCCGCTCCTCCCCCCACTTCCGACGACGCCTCCTGCTTCTCCTGCAATGGCCGACGTTGCCTCCTACTTTTCCTCTCCCTCAAACCGACAGAAGCTCTGCCTCATCCCCAAGCCGCAACATCCAGTCCTCTCCTCCTTCCCCTTGGTCGGCTGCTCCTCCTCTCGGCCGACAGCCATTCTGTTACGGATCTCCATGGCGACGAGCCCAAATGGCAAGTCTACATGCGTCGGGCGCGTATATCACAAGGACCCGACGAGACCACGGAGGATAATTAATATTTATTATGTTTTATGTTTGGCTATCACATTTTAAGTATTTCGTGTCTTTCCTAATTTCAATTTTTTTCCCTATTGTATTCGCCCCCTCTCCTCTATAAGAGGATGCGTGAACCTTTTATTCGGTATTCTGAATGAATGTATGTTTCTCTCTTCGAATCTCTAATCCTAGCCTCTTTTCTCTTCCACTCTCTTTCTCTTTCTCTCTCATTCCCCGACTCAGACCGACACTAGTCCCCCTCTCATACCCCGGAACATAACAAAGTGGTCTGCCTTGCCCGTCCGCCCGCAGCCACCGGCCGCCGGAGTTCCAGCGCCCGCCGAAGCCCGCGCCGCACCGCGACCCACCCCGCGTGTGTGTCCCGCGTCGTTCCGCGTTGTTGCCGCACCGCTCTTCCACACTGTGTCCAGACCGTCGTCGCGATGCTGCCCTGCACCGCACACCGACTACCGCCGCAACCAGGACTGCTCCCAGCAGCTGTCGGCACCGCCTCCAATCCGCTGCAGTTTGCTCCGCCGCAACCCCGCCACGCAATGACCCCGACAACTCGATCCACGGCGGAGACACCACCGGAGAACGCAAATGAAATCCTCCTCCGCCGTGTCGATTCCCAGGAGTGCCTCGTGGCCTCCATGCATGCCTCCTTGCTCTCCCTTCACATCAAATTCGACGCTCTCCAACCACTCGCCAACCGTCCGGCAACGGATTCCCATGTCTGACCTTCGGCACATCCATCCTCGGGGCGGCCCCTCCCCGCACAACGGAGAGACCGCTCCCAGTTTGTACTTGCACCTCCACGGGTTTCCCCGATTGATCGTTAGCGACCGGGACCCGCTATTACTCAGTACCTTTTGGACAACATTGTTCCCCCTCCAGGGCACCCGACTACGCATGAGTACAACATATCATCCCCAGACAGACGGTCAGTAAGAAGTCCTCAACCGGTGCTTGGAGACTTACCTTCGATGCTTCGTGGGGGAGCAGCCGCGGAACTGGGCCAAGTGGCTTGAGTGGACCGAGTACTCGTACAACATCGTCCACCATCAAGCGGCCGGCACTACTCCGTTTGTGGTCGTCTACGGCCGGCTTCCTCCGTCCATCGTCCTCCACCTCCCAGGGGAATGACAGATGGAAAGTCCGGTCATCGCTCTTCGCGACAGAGATACTATTCTGGATCATCTAAAGCATCGCCTCCAATGGGCCCAACAGAAGATGGTCTCCTGCGCCAACAAGAAACGTCGGGACCTCTCCTTCGAAGTAGGAGAAAAGGTCTTCGTGAAGCTCCACCCCTACCGGCAGCTTTTGGTGGTCCGTCGACCGTGGCCAAAATTGGCCTCACGATCCTTCGGGACATTTGAGGTCCTCACCCGCATCGGGCAGTGGCTTACCACCTTCGCCTCCCAAGCGGGAGCCACATCCACCCGGTCTTCCATGTATCGCAGCTACGACGAGTGGTGGGCGAGCACGCCACCACGGATCACCTCCCGGCCGATCTCGACCTTTCCGGAGTGGCGCCGTACTATCTCGCCTTGATCCTCGATCGTCGATGCCGCATTCCGGGGGATCATACAACTGAAGAGGTTCTCGTGGCTTGGACTGTTCGCCCCAACTCAGACGCGACGTGGCTTCCCCGGGATGATTTCCGTCGTCAGTTCGTCGATTATTGCCTTGAGGACAAGGCACATTTTCCAAATGGTGGCATTGTTACGGATCTCCACGATGACGAGCCCAAATGACAAGTCTACATGCGTCGGGCGCGTATATCACAAGGACCCGCCGAGACCGCGAAGGATAATTAATATTTATTATGTTCTATGCTTGACTATCGCATTTTTAGTACTTCGTGTCTTTCGTAATTTCGGTTTTTTCCTTTTTTTATTCTCTTCTCGCCTCTATAAGAGGATGCGTGAATCTTGTATTCGGTATCCTGGATGAAGGTATGTTTCTCTCTTCGAATTTCTAACCCTATCCTCTTTTTTCTTCCACTCTCTTTCACTTCCTCTCTCTCACTCTCCCTTTCCCCGACTCAGACCGCCGCCCATCCCACTCTCATCCCCCGGAACATAACACTCTCCCTCTCCAAGATCCGGCTACAGCATCAATAACCTCTCCTCCCCTCGAGAGCTGGGGTTTCTCCTTCCTCCAAGGAGCCAACAACATAATTTCCCCCTTCTCTTCCTCGAGGCCAGCAACTTCCTCACTTCATTGAGCTCTGATTGCACCTAGGATTTTGCTCGAACCCTCCTCCACTCAGATTTTTAGCTCGGATTTGGTTTCTCTTGGTAAGATTCCCCTCTTGTTCTCCCTTCCTCATATTTCCTTGAATTTTCTTGGGAAGTTTGTGCTCCAATTTATGTATGTACGTTGATCCAAGTTTATTTCCTGCTTTATAATCGCCTAACCGCGGTTTGTTTATGATTTCTGGCATCGTTCGTCAAAGCTTTCAGTGGAATCTCCCCAAAGCCCTCCATGATTTAGGATTTCTCCTAGCAAAGCGCCGCCAAGTCACAGTTTTTGCGTAGTAATCTCTTCTCCCCTCACTTTTGAGAGAGGTAAATCTGCTAAAACCTCTTTATTTAAATTCCGTGTCGTAGAATGCATGTGTTAGCGTAGTGAGTTTTGCTATATCACTTTCTTCGATTTTGAGCAAGTCTGAAATAAGGTTTCTGAATTTTACTTGCGCCGCTCAGCAACCACCATCAGTTTCAGCCTCATTTAAGACAAGTAGAGCAATCTCACTCTCTTACAAACATTGACTTAACTTGATTGTCGGAATGCATAATATGGTGGGTTGTGCCGGAATGCATAATCCAGGTTGGACTATATGAGAGACAGGAGATACCTTTATTGAAGATAAACACAACAAAGCTGGGGGAACGACTAATTATCCGTTGAAGTTGCCGGAGTTGGGTGCGCAAAGCATCAATGTCTGTTTCAGTGTTGGTCGGAGCATTGACAACAATAGAGGCATGCGGGTGTGATGGTACACCGTGCTTACGGAGAATGGAGTGTACCCGCTCAACAAAGTTCCTCGCACTAAGAGAGATAGTAGTGATCTGAAGCTCATCATGGACTTCAGAAAAGGAAGTCGCCGCACGGGCAAGAATAGACGGGGCATCGTTCAAATCCATGGAGCATACGGTCACGCTGAGGGGGAGGAACAAGTAAAGTCGAGGTCAGGATCTTGGTAAGGAGCACGGTAAACACAAGGAAGTTGTGGTCGGGCGGTGAAGCTTACAAGGAACAACCACAGGGGAGCTGCTGCGGCAAATAATGCGGCGAGCAGGACACTTGCAGAAGAGCTTGCAGCGAGTAAGGACCATGAGAAGGCAATTAGGAGATCAACACAATAGTCGGCGAGCAGGAACGGTGGCAGAGGAGCTCGCGGCTAGAAATGTGGTTGAGGAATCCACGCGAATAAGTAGATCGCAGAAAGCTGGCAATCACTTCAAGGAGTCTGGACAATCGAGCAAGAGACTGTGCGGGCTGACGATCATTGTGAGCATGGCGAGGAAGCGATCCCATGCGGGCTGACAGATTGGAGAGTTGTGAGGAAGGAGTTAGTCGCAAGCTTAATGACTAGAAGCTTGCCACCAGGGAGCTCGACAAACTATGCAGGGCTCGCGAGCAGAGTTGGAAGAATCTCGGCAGGATGCTTCCGCGGCCAAGGAAAATATTGGTGGGCAGTTTGATAGGAGCGACGATTCAACGATCAACAACTACAGTCAAGAGCTTGGCAGAAGCGACAACCAGGGCGGACAACACAAGAGGTTGCAGGAGGCGCCGATCTGGTGGGAGCCGGTGAGGTAACAAGCGACAGCTATAAAACCAATGGGCCAGATAAAGCGAGAGAAGGCAACGCGGGAGAGAAAAAGTTGCGGTCAAATGAAATGAGACTGCAAGAGAGGGCAAGCTTGCAGGAGCAAGGCCGCAAGCCGAGCGAAAAAAAAACTTGGGATTCAAGTTTTCTCTCTGATACCATATAGAAAAAAACAAAAAGAGGAAAAAAATAAATAATTTTTATTTAATTTCATTAGTTGTATATTACACACAAGTATTTGTACACTTATATAGACAGAGAAGGAGAACAAATCCAATTGTAAGATGTGGGGCTAAAGACTAACGAGGAAGTGGACACTAGATGGGCCTTAATATAGGGCTTTGTGCATAGTTTATTCAACAGTACCCTTCAGGATAGAGGTGCTCATGACCAAGGTCAAAACAACGTGTAGATGTGTCTCCAAATGTTAAATCATTTCCATAGGAACTCCTGTTTGTATATTTTTTCAGTAATTAATTGGCATGGTAGGCTTAAAAAATAAATACCTAAAAAATAAAAACATTACATCAAATTTTGGAAGAAAAGAAAAAACAAAGTAGATTTTTTGCTACAGACTATCTGCATCTAGAAGATACAATAACAAAAACATTCAAGCCTTTATCCCACTATAGTGGGGTCCGCTATATGGATCCTTTGTCGCCATTGTGCCCTATCTTTTGTCATAATCTCACTAATGCCTAAGTACATCATGTCTTTCCTTACAGTTTCATTTCAAATCTTTATTGGTCTACCCCTCCCTCGTTTAACATGCCTAGTGACTAGACTCTCACAACGCCTAACAGGTGCTTCTAATGGCATCCTTTGTACGTGTCCAAACCATATTAGACGATCTTCTCGCATCTTCTCTGCAATTGGTGCTACTCCTGTCTTATCCCTGATACATCCATTTCTAATTTTATCCAATCTCGTGTGTCCACACATCCACCTAAGCATGCTCATCTCCGCAACTCCCATTTTTTGTTCATGTACACAATTCACTGCCCAACACTCAGAACCATAGAGCACCGTGGGTCTAATTGCAGTACCGTAAAACTTGCCCTTGAGTTTTAGTGGTACTTTACGATCACATAAGATCCCCGGCACGCCTCTCCACTTCAACCAAGCCGCTTGGATTCAATGTGTCACATCTTTATCAACACCTCCGTCTTTTTGAACGATCGATCCAAGATATTTAAAACACTCACTAAGGGAAATATCTTGATCACCCAACTTAATAACGAAGTCATTTGTCCTTCTTGTACTGCTAAATTTAAGCTCTGTATACTCCGTTTTTGCCTTGTTCAACCTAAAACCCTTCTTTTCTAAAGTATCACGCCAAGATTCAAGTTTTGTGTTTACACCCCCGCGTGTCTGATCAACCAGAACGATATCATCCGCAAACAATAAACACCAAAGCATTGCTTGTTAGATATGTCTGGTGAGCTCATCTAAGATAAGGGTAAAGAGATAAGGTCTTAAAGCTGAACCTTGATGTAAGCCAACAGTGATAGGGAATTCCTGTGTTAATCCTCCAGATGTCCTCACCCTTGTCACTGAATTTGTATACATGTCTTTGATTAGGAACATCTGAGGGTGTATTTAGAATATATTGGATCTAGGGTGTATTTCATATATTAATGGAATGCTATCAATATTGGATAAAAATATGCACTGTAAACTGTGAATTTGAAATATCTCAGGGTGTATTTCATATATTAATGGAATACTATCAAACACATTTCATGCCATGTTCCAACATTAGACGATGATAACAAGTTCAAGTAAAAAAGGAAGGTGAAGAAATGATAAACAACATATTTCTCATACTATGATTACACATACCTAAAATTAAACAAGTTGAAACGATTTCCATCAGTCTAGTGGTCAAAAGCAAGCATACATTTATTTTGTACAACAATAAATGTACTTTAATGTGTCCTTTTCTCATAAAAAGAAAAAAAATATTAAATAGAAAAAATTCCAATTTTAAGAAGACAAACCTTTTTGAAAATTCAAACATTCCCTTTAATTCTGACTCCTTTTCAACAAAAGCATCAGAATTCATGGAAAATGGCCTTAGGAAATAACCAATATCTGGCCACAGTTTGGTTATATGCCTTTTCCCATTGCAAACCACGGCGATTTTGAGAGGTAATAGATGATGATGAAATCGAACTTCTAGAACACTTTTCACCGTCTGACCAGGACCCAGTGACACAATCTCTTCAAAAGGAGTTATAACTGACCCTTCCTCAGTGGCAGTGGTTGAGAAGCTGTCAACTGACTATTTTAGAATCAAGTGCGAAAACTAGGAAGAAAAATAATTCATGCAACATAAGAGTAGGTTCTGTAAAACACAGTATGTTTAAAATTTTGAGCAGAGATTACCTTTCAGGTATCTCCAATATTTGCATAGAAGATTCTAAGCTTTTATTAGTCTCTGCATCTTCAACAGCTATGCCAGTCAAAAGTTCATTTGAACAATTTGAAACCAGTAATTCAATGCATAATAGGAAAGCAGAACTTTTTGGAGTTTCTGACAAAAAAGAATATTGCACCTGCAATCCATTTCCATTTACAGGATCTAGGAGGATGCAGAGGTTAGAAGAAACAGTAACATTAAGATCATTGAGAGAGATCCTTGTAGATGACAATTCAAAAGGTTTTTTTGCACAAGGTAAACCCGATTGCTCCTCTAACCATGTTTCAAATGTTGTGCTTGACGTCAAATTAGTAACATCTGAAGAGACTGTCAAGGATAAATTTGTCATTAAGCCTTCACTAACTTGATCATAAGTAGCATCAGATTCATGCAGATAACAAGGGAGAATCTCCTTTCTATCTCCGGCAATATTATTTATTGGCAATGATGTTGAATAGTTTTGATTAGGTGAGCCACTTGCCAACTCCTTTCTATCACTCTCTCTTGAGCTTATGACAGATGACTCTGAATCATAGTGAGAATCACTGCCATCAATAGAAGACCCAGAATCAAAGGAACTAGTGGCATCATCTTCATCAGCTACTCCATTTGGCACATTATACAGACTGCAAGGCCTTGGAAGAGGCTCATATCCAGAAGCAGCATGAAGAACAACTTGTGAAAGTGATCCAGGAAGGTAAAATCGAATGTCTTGATCAAACAATTGAGGGAGATGTTTCTTTTCCTTATATATATTTTCCAAAAGCTTACCATATGTGCCCTCATTCTGCAGCTTGCATGAGATGTCTTTAGCCTCACATGGAGATACAAGTTTCTCAGCAGTACGAGCACAGTCACGGATGCCATAATCCAGATCACATTTTGCCAATTCTAATAGATAATATAAGATCTTCTCAAACGTTAATATATCTTCTTTTTTGGCACTTAAGACAACCTAACATTAAGGGATAGTTCAGGCCATTATTGGTTTTGTCAAAATGAAAACAGTAGAAGAATGTTTCCAAACAGTGGATGCCTACATAATTTTGAGATTCTACACAGAAAATGAGTTCTCATACTTCATAGAAAATATTAACAAAATTTACACATGATTTTATGGAGAACCGCTATGCTTATGTACAAAAACGTTATTCCTACTCAAATAAAATTGGAATGCATATGAAACAAATATTCATCCACCATAAACTTTGACAGATCATTTAAGTTCCAAAAAAACATTTGGTTCAATATGTTGCATGCTGTAACTGCAAACTGAAGTAAAGTCTGATCATCAAAGAAGGTACCAAAGTTCAATTACCAAGTTAAATTAAAACAAGCTATAAAGATGGTAATATAAAACAAAACACAGTTTGCAGAAAGGTCCCAAGATTAACATTCACATATGTTACATCATTTAAAACTCATGTACAACTCCTTTGTCTTCCATCAGAGAAACACTGGTCATTGTGTTGCAGATGCACATCTGGGCGCCATGTACCACCGTCACGCACGACCCGCAAAGAATGAATCTTGCAAATTATATATTTTCATGTTGCATCTATTATTTGCGGAGCGGGATAATTTTGGACCTCATTGTGTTAAGCCTAGTGAGGGAGCATTTTGGGAAAAAACGCAAGGGGATAAATAGGGTTTTATTTTCTATCCGCCGGGTATATGGTGGAGGCTTATGGGTGTTTCGATTTTCCTCCCTCTCCGCTGGCCTCCTTCCATCGCCGAGCTGGGTTCCCGTGGGTCTAAGAAGGGGAACTTCAACCTCCTCCAAGACTTCTACGTATCTCTACCACACACGAGATATCAATCGGGGATCCCTATCAACTTGGTATCAGAGCGACAAACCTCTGCCGGTCTTATGACGCTCCCAACTGCCGGTTACCGAATGGCTTTCACCTTTTCCGCACCAACACACGCAGCTTCCGCACCTTCCCTACTACAGTTTTTGTTCCCACTTCCTGCGCCCTGAGCCTCTGATGCACCAGCAAACCCAACATATCCGCTCTAGTCAATTACGCTCTAGTTGAATGCGATGATTCTGAGCCTCACACATTTCCAATTGATTCCATCGATCCAGCTCCGTTGGCATTAATCCCAGCTCCAGGCAATCGATCGATCAAACCACAGTCAGTCTGAGTTCATCAGCCGACTGCACGTCCTCCCTACTTCCTCAGTCGGCCTGTAGCACTACAGGGCTTATGACCCCACCACCCCACCCCCTGGCCAACTCCCTCTCCATCTAACAATGCCTCTCATGGATGAGGGTCTGATCTTGTCGTAGTTCTTGGAATCATTTCAAAAAATGATGGCGACTCACAACTCCGCCATCCTTGAAGCAATCAACAACCACCTTGACGCAGTCCACCGGCCGCTTCTAGATCCTTTCACGAAGACCCGACCGCCCCTCCCCCCACCCCACCCCACTGCCCAGAGTTCACTTCGTCCCGTTCCGAAGGCAGTGATGTTCCCCACTATGCAAAGATGGATTTTCCCCACTTCGAAGCCCGTGAGGACCCCGTAACTTGGCGCAGGCTCTGCGAGTAATTTTTTCTAACCAGTGCACCCTGTGGGAGGAGTGGATCAATGTTGCCTCCTTTCACCTCATGGGGCTTGGCCAAATATGGTTTTCCCAACTACAACAAGAGAAACCACACTTATCCTAAGAGGATTTCAAAGACCATTGCAACCTTCAGTCCGGGCAATCTCTTCGCAGCAACCCCATCAGGGACCTTATCTCCCTCCTCCAAACAAGGTCCAATAATGATTACTTGGAGCAGTACCAGGAAATTCTTGTCAGGACACCTTCCATTCCATCGGCACATCAGGTGCCCATCTTCAATGCAGATCGCAATGAGTGTTTCTATCCGGATGTGGAGTTCCAGAATTTGACCGACCTCACTACCGCCATGATCCTCGCCCATGTCTATGAGGGGCTTATTTTGATGGGCCAGTAACACCTCGAACGTCGTAGCGGAGGTCCTTCTCGGGGTATCACTACTCCCCCATCCCAGCTTAGTAGTACACTCAGTCAAGCTAAGGAGTGTGACCCCGACCGTGATCCGCAGCCTGTCAATCAGAGACGGCCAATCGCCGCGCAAAGAGTTTTTGTTACAACAATGACGACACTTACTTTAGTCGCGCCTTTGAGGTCGTCTGCGACGCCTCGGGTATCGGTATAGGTGGCGTGTTGAGCCAAGAGGGACACCCAGTTTCTTACTTTAGTGAGAAATTGAATGAAGCTAAGCAAAAGTACTCGAACTACGATCGAGAATTTTACGCTATTGTCCAGTCTCTGCGCTACTGGCGACACTACCTCCTCCCCCGGGAGTTCGTGTTGTACTCCGATCACCAGGCCCTCCGTTACCTCGATTCACAACGCAAGTTGGGCCACCGACATGCGAAGTGGGTCGAGTATCTGCAGGATTTCCATTATGTTCTCAAGCACCGCGCGGGTGTCGAGAACAAGCCGGCTGACGCGCTGAGTCGCCGCGTATCCCTATTGCAGACGCTGACGGCGAGTGTGCAGGGTCTTGAGCGACTGAAGCTCGATTACCCCACGTGTCCTGACTTTGGCGAGATTTACACCGCCTTGTCCCGAGACCCACCCGACCCCGTTGAGGGATACCAGATTTACGAGGGATATCTGTACCGGGGTTCTCGCCTGTGCGTTCCTCAGACGTCTTACCGAGACTATCTGATTTGGGAACTGCACGCGGGCGGAGCCGCGGGTCACTTCGGGCGGGATAAGCCTATAGCCATTGTTGAGGACCGTCTCTACTGGCCCAGCCTCAAGAAGGACGTAGCTCGAGTTGTGCGCCACTGCCGTATCTGCCAGACGGCCAAGGGAAGTAAACAGAACACCGGCCTTTATACACCCCTACCTGTTCCACACCGCCCTTGGGAGGACATCAGCATGGACTTTGTTCTCGGACTCCCCCGCACCTTACGGAGACACGATTCCATCTTTGTAGTGGTTGACCGGTTTTCGAAGATGGCACACTTCATTGCTTGCCGCAAGACGGCAGATGCGACCCACGTTGCATCTATATTCATGAGGGATGTCTTTCGGTTGCATGGTCTACCCAAGTCGATTGTGTCCGACCGTGATGTGAGATTCATGAGCTATTTTTGGAAAACCCTGTGGCACAAGACTGGTACTACCCTTAGGTTTTCCTCTGCATATCACCCACAGACGGACGGTCAGACCGAGGTAGTGAATAGGAGTCTAGGGAATCTGTTGCGGTGTCTAACTGGAGAGCATGTAGGTAGTTGGGATTTAGATTTGCCGATCGCCGAGTTTGCATATAATAGTTCGGTCAATAGGTCCACTGGGCTGAGCCCATTCCATATAGTGTCAGGATATGACCCCAGGAAACCCATTGACCTTATTCCAAGCCCGTTAGAGTCCCGGCCTAGTGAGTCCGCAGAATCATTTGCACAGCACCTGCATGAGTTGCATGAGTCGGTCCGCCGACGCATTATTATGAGCAATGAAAATTATAAGGCCCACGCGGATAAACGAAAGCGGGAACGTATTTTTAATGTTGGCGATCAGGTGATGGTACGAATCCGCTCGGAGAGGCTCCCTTCTGGGCCTGCCAAAAAGCTAAGCGCCAGGCGAATGGGCCCTTTCTCGGTTGTTAATCGGATTGGGACAAACGCCTACAGGCTGGATATCCCAGCAAATATGGGGATTCACCCAGTATTTAATGTTGAGGATCTGACACCCTATCACGAGCCTCATGACTATGTGGACCCGGGCAGTGGAGGCGACCCACTCTCTCACTCCTTGCCACCCTCCCCCACCACCCCGCCCATGTCGAGCAGCCACCTCAATCCACCCATTGCCCATATCCCTCCTCCTGGACAGTCGTCGTCTATGGTTCCGCCGTCGGCGTCACCGATCACTCCGGGCCCCACCATGAGAGAGTTGAGAGATGAGAGCATTACTGAGATCAGATCCCACTAGATTGTCCCCACCACAGACGGGCAACGTCTTCGCTACTTGGTCCATTGGCGCGGCCGCCCCGACGCGGACGACACTTGGATACTACCAGCTGAGCTTGCTCAACTCGCCCCCGGGCTTCGACTCCAGTACGATCGTCTCCATTCTTCGGAGATGAATGCTTTTCAGTCGGGGGGAGTTGATGGGATTCCATCCGATCGTGCATTGGGAGGCGCGGGACCCACGTTCGTCTATTCCCGCAGGAACGCTTGATCGGACCGCCGATCCGACTCCGCGGTTGCGTCCGGAACGTCGCTGCGAGTCGAAATTATATATTTATGTATTTTATTTGGGTTTATATGTTGTTATTTAGAGGCCGAACCCATCGGCCAATCATAGCCGTTGATGGTGAAGCCCTAGGGTGTTATTTCTTATAAATAGGGAGTTGTGGGCTGGTTTAGGGGGATGGCAGATTCTTGAGAAGTTCAATCCCGGAATCCTGTGATCCTTCCACGGTGCCGACTCCGTGGAGCCCTAGGTGACGACTCCTAGGCGTTCATCCTCTCCCCCAAGGTAATCCCTAACCTTCCCCACATTTTCCCACCGTTTCCTCCCCTTTTCCCACCCCCGGAACTCACCCCAACCTCCCTCAAACCCGCCGGCTACCACCCTTCCTCAAACCCGCCGGCCACCGCCCATTCCAAGCAACCCGCCGGCTACCGCCCCTCCAAGCAGCCGCTGGACTGGCTGCTGCCAGTCCCTGCACGTTTCCAGCCCCTCTTGCCATTTCCGACCCCACTTAGGGCCTTCCTAGCCCTAGCCGGCCACTCATCTCTTCCCCTTCGTGGATCCACCTCTTCCCCACTACTCCACAGCCCCTAATCCTCCTAGATCCGGGTTCTATTGTCCCGATCTACATCCCCACTACCCGATCCGGGTTATATTGCCCCGATCTACCCTTCCCCGCCCCAATCCGACATTCCACCACCGGATCTACCTTCCCCGAGTCTGGATCTACGTGCTCCTATCCGGATCTACTCCATCGCCCTCCGATTCCGTTATTTGCCACCAAAACAGCCCCCCCACCCGCCTTTGCCACCTCCGTCTCCACCCTCGGTACCCGATCCACGCATCCGGACTTATCACCTCCATTGGCCTAAACCAGCCCGCTAGTTGTGAGTTTTATTTTCGTGATTTGGATTGTTGTATTTGCAATATTATTATTGGAAACTTCATATTTTGTTTGGCTCTAGTTTGTAGTGGCTTGTGTCAATTGATTACTAATTTGCAGGAGGACCGATTCGCCGCACGCTTTGCTTTGGCCCTCCGAGCGGAGGAAAGCCAACTATAATCGCTGAAATTAAATTATATTGTTTCTTTGTTTTCGCTTAATTTTGTGGTGCCAAATTATTATTGCTCATAACATTCGTCGCCGTCACTGACGGTCGTGTCGCATGTAGAGTCTAGATTGTGCACCCACGGCCTACCCTACATCAATTACACTCACGGCCACCGGTGCAAGCACCTCTTCTGGCTTGAGGTAGATGACCCCCCCTCATAGGGGAGGAGGATGAAGATCTGGGGGAACCACCTTTCTCTTTACACGATATTATGGGCCCCCATGCGGGGGAGACAATTCGTATGCGGATTTTGGAGGTCGATTAGACGTTGGTCGCCCTTATGGACTTGGGCATGACTCATAGCTTAATGAATGATCACACTTCCATCCGTCTTCAGCTCTCTGTTGTGAATTCCTGGATACGCCTTAGCGTCATCGTGACCAACGATAGTGTGATGGCTTGCGCGGGCATTTACTGAGTTGTTCTCATTATTGTGAGGGAGCACCATTCACATGTAAATTTCTTGGTGATCGCCCTTCAGGGCTTTAAGGGCGTAATGGGGGTTCGGTGGTTGCACACCTTGGGACCACTGCTTCGGGATTTTGACTCCTTTATGAAGGTTTAGAGTCGTGGCTCCAACTAGACGGAATGGCAGGATTGCTCCTTCACCACTTCGCGACGGCATTCTTCGTACAATCCACTCCCTTCCGCCTCATCTATGGTCAGGACTCCCCTTTCATACTAACCAACGATGTTGGAATGGTACGCTGGATAGTTATGAACAAGGAATTATACAATCGTGACCAGTTTCTCAGCCTCACGCGAGCGTCTTCTCCAGGCCCAAGCCCGAATGGAGACCTCCTACACTCGAGTCCACCACAAGCTCTTTTTCACCCCCAGGGATTGGGTACGGATGAAACAGCGACATTATCGCCAAACCTCCGCTTCCAGGAGTCCTTACCACAAATTGGGGCCAAATTCTATGAGCCACGTGAGATTTTGCAGTTCATAGGAGGAATGGCATACCGCCTCCAACTCCCACCGGGAGCACGGATTCACGTCTTCAATGTTTCACAGTTGAAGCCGTTCATTGGAGCACCACCCCCGGAACCCGTAGTCCAACTCACACCCTAGCCACAAGACAAGCTTGATGTCAACGATAGCATAGATGTTGCGGATTCGAGTTGGGGCATCACGTACCAACATTGTGCACGACCCCACAAGGAATAAATCTTGCAAATTATATATTTTCATGTTGCGTCTGTCAATTGCGGAGTAGGTTAGTTTTGAACCTCATTGTGTTAAGCCTAGTCAGGGGAATTTTGGGAAAAATGAAAGGGAAAAATAGTGTTTTATTTTGTATCTATTGGGCATATAGTGGATATTGATCGGTGTTTGGATTTTATGCAAGATTATTCTAATTTTCCTATCTCTCTTCTCTCACTCATCCTCATGTCTCTCTCTCCAAAAAACTCTAACCTTCCGCACTTTCTCACCACCAACTACTCCCTCTCCGCTGGCCTCCTTCCATTGCCAAACTAGGTTCTCGTGGGTCCAAGAAGAGGAACTCCAACCTCTTCCAGGACTTCTACGTATCTCGATCCCACACGAGATCTCAAACAAGGATCTTTATCATATTGATACAATTAATTTTTCATTCAAGAATCATAGAATCTCTAATGTAAACTCAAAAAGTTGATTATTAATATCCATCAACTCTTTTGTTCACATTCAATTTAATTTTGTGTATCTAATTTTTCAATAACGCGGTTTTTTGAGGTAGTTTTAGACCATTATATCTAACAAGCCTTGACAAAGTTCTGCACCCACTTCCAGCACACAATTACCACAACATTCGTATCATCTTAATTTTCACTCACATTCCAAAAAGAATTCAATGCCAAATTTTGCATCTAACCTATAATAGCAATCCACAATTCTGTTGGACAACTCAAGTATGTCTAGCATACCAAAAATACGTTTCTTCACTAAAAACATTGTTATTCAGTTTCTTTTGCATTCAACAGCATGACATCATACTCAAAATCCAACGATGAGTACCTATCAGTGATTGGGATCACATTACGGGAGCATATTATAATCCAGTGAGGTCTGTTCGAGTCTACACTCCCAGGAGGCAGAGCTAGAACCGTTGTCAGGATGATCAAACTCTGCACTCACATCCACATTGATTGCGGCATATTTTTTATAGTTTTATTAACTCATTTTTCTAAATTCTATACAAGTATATATAGCAACAACTATGACAAGACAATCAAGACCGCCCATTATGATCACGTACACACAATGGCCAATGATCAGGACCATTCATAATGCTCTGGACTGCCCGAAATCGGGCAAAGAATCTCAACGTAGACACCTCCTTCAATAGCTCCTCTCACCTCCATCGACACGACTGACAGAAACCTCTCACAGTCCCAACAACCCCTCAACAGTCTCTTCTATCTCCGACAATCAGTCTCGGCTACCCCTCCTAGTACCTGAGGCCCCCAACCTCCTCTCCCCATTTCCTTCTCACGCATCTTTTTTGCAAAGACAATGTCATCTCTCAGTGTATACCAGTAACAGACCAATGGTACGACAATAACACAATTTCATCCTTGGGGTTCCCTATGTGTATGCGAGTTTATGTATAGTTTTTTTGTATTTTTTAGCGTTGTAAGGTTTGAATATGTATTTTTAGTGATACTGGTTAGAGTTTATTTTCGCAAAATCTTGTAACTTGTAGGGCCTAAATCACCGAACACTTAATTATAGTGCTCGATTTGTGCATAATATTAAACTAATTCCTTGCAAGTCATTACTTTACTACTAACCTTAATCGTGAGTGCATTGTAAATGTTTATTAACTTATTAAAATATGTGTAATCAAGAGTCAAAATTTGTTCTTAGGTGCATGTGCATCATTACTAGTCTTAGTCAAGTCTCACCTCTCATCGCACCATATGTTATCCTTAAATTACCATCACACACATTACCTTAAAATATGTTAGTTTTGGCATCATAGCCCTAGGTTAGGTCTGCGTCCATGCTCCGTGGTCTCAAGGTGCTTACAAGAACCATGATGGGTCCTAGTCACATGGACAGTCACACAACAAGCTCCGACGCTGACATGCCTGCATGATTACAACTTCAGTCAAATAAATACATAAGTTCACGATCAGAGAGATCAGCTAGGAGACCTAAGAACTAGAATCAACGTTTCAATACCTCGTAGAAGTTCCAACCATACCACGTAGTCCTTCAGAGGTAGCTAGGCCTCAAGTAAATCTTCAAGAATGATCTCATGATGTTGAAGTATCCGCTACACATCAGTTCATAAACCCCCTCACAAAGTCTCCTATCTCACCCAAACGAAGAGACCGTAAGCTCATATTTGACGGTCATTGGAGACATGCGTTTAGCAAACGCCTCCATCGACATGAGAAGTGTCATCAACCTTATTATCCATATCAGAAGGATCGTGTTATCCCCAATGTATTGTTTTGTTGGAACAATATGTTTCCTTAGAGGGGGGTGAATACATATTATTTATAAGTTACAGGTTTTTTTCATCAAAACATTATCATATATTAAAATGCAGAAAAAATAAAGATATTAACCCTTTAGAATTAGATAAATGAAAATCAGAATATTTTTCATAAATATTTTTTATAACACAAATTTTTGATCTTGATGTGCTAAGATCGTAGGCAATATGAAATATATTTTTTTATTTTCTATGCCACTCTTCTCCCAAAGAATCGGTTGATCCTAGCCGATCCACCGCAGATCGGCCTCAAGAGCCCCAAACCTACACCTACATCTAATCGCCACACTCGAGATGAATTTCCTATCATAAACCTAAACTTCAATCTAGTCGCCACACGCGAGGAGAAATCCCGCTATGCAAAAAGATAAGGGATCAAAAGTCAACAGAAAAAAAACAAAAGAGATACAAATAGACTCAGATGATAAACTACCTATAAAAACAATGTCAGAGAAAGACATGGAAGAGTCCCTCAAGATCGCCGTTGTAGAAGGTGAGTCCTTCTCTTGAATATTGATGGCAAACATCAATTTTCCCTTGTATTGATGAAAAATGGGGTTGAGGAGTCGTATGAGGCTCTTGGAGGTGGCTGAAATGTCTTCTCCTAGTAGTATATTTGTGTGGAATGAGAAGTGGAGAAGATCCCAAGAGAATAAGGTGCGTATAGAATTCTCTGGGAGGCTATTGCAGTGCGGTAACAAGATACCGCAGGCGATAGTCGAACAATGGAGGATTCCATCTTCGGGCTTGTGATAGCTCTACAAGATAATTAGTCAGCGGGGCCATCCATATTGAGTTTGTTGTTTTCTCTTGGTGGTATGAAGAAATCATGGGCAAGAGGAAGGTATCCCGGGAGATAGTCGAACAGTCGAGGACTCCATCACTGAGCATGAGCTTGCGCGGGGCGATAGTTAGACAGCGAAGCCTTCCATCTGAAGATTGGAGTTAACGCTAGACGGTAGGTGTTATTGTCGGGCAGTAGTAAATTTAAATTTTGTTGTTGACTTCTCTCTCCAAGCCGTGTTGAGATGTGGTATTGCCAAAACAAGAGTTGTCCACTATAGTTGGGCAGTAGGTCATATCGTAGGAGATAGCTTTGCTTTAAGCTATTTAAGGCATCCATTTTCCCCAAATCCACAACAATCTCTGACTGTCAGTTAACATACAACGATTGGTATCGTTAGGCGATAGTGTGTATCTCTAGCAATAGCCAGAAATTGTCTATGGCTTCATCGTTTTATCTTGCTTCTTGTTGTAGCATTTATTTATTGTACCAAAGATGTTTCCTAAGTCTACACACTACGAAACAAATGCAATGATAGGTCAAATACACGTCAAGATTTGTTATTCTCAAAACAAAGGCGTTTGAACGTGATGTGCGAGTCACATTCCAACAAACTCCAAATTTTGATAATAACAACTCTCGAGATTGATAAATAAAGAACAAGAAAACTTATTTTTGTAGTGGAATGCAAATAATGATTATTTAAAATCGATCAGGACAAATATATGATAATCTTTTATAATAGGAGATACAAGAACATAAACTCTCCCTTAACGATACCTCACCCTAAATTTGATCTCCTCTAAGTGTGATATTCAGTACTTTCTTTTATCCCAGTATACAAATTTCCCCCCTTTGTTCAATCTCAATATAACTTTCTCCCCTTTTGTTATTAGCAAAAGACTAAGAATGATATTACAATCATAGAGAAATCAACAAAATACTATAAAAGGTTATTGGGAACTCATAAAGAAGGTAAACTATGTAATGAAATATATGATTTTGAGATATAGATTTCATAAATAAAATTAAACACACATATTGTATGTAAATTCAAGAGAAAATAACTACAATGTTGTATGATGTGAAAGAGAAATTAAGAGTCATTGTAGGGATCATGGTACGTAATCTAGAACTTTTACATAAAATGTAAAGAAAATTCAACATTGATCTTTGTCAAAACCCGAGGTCTTCCACCGTAAAGGCCACAGATCACAACATACCATTTCATGAGGGGTGCAACCAATCATGGTACGTACCTACCGATATGTCCATGTGGAATAAGATAAGAGCGAGCGTCTGGTTACGGATAAGCTTGCGGTAGGGTTGAACTATCCAAGTGCCAGCCCATATACAACTAGAATTATTGGTATCAAAGAAGGATGACAGATGACGTGTCTACGTCAACTACGAAGAGGTAAACAAGAAAACAATGGCAACTAAGTACCAAATTCCATTGATTCAAGAGCTTCTTGATGAGCTTCCTGGGTTCACAAACTTCTCCATGTTAGACCTTCCCTTTGGTTACAATCATATACATGTCAGCTTTGAGGACATTCCAAAGAAACTGTTCTGCACATACGATGGGCAGTATGAGTTCCTTATCCGGTCTGAGAAATACCACCTACACATTCCAAGCAACCATGAATGGCATCTATCACTTAATACTACGTATGTTTGTGTTTTTCGATGATACATTCATTTACAGTCTTACATGGCATGATCACTTGCATCACCTAGAGGCTATTCTGGAGACCCTGCAACATCACTCTCTTGCGGTCAACCCGAAGATATGTGCATTCGCTCTCCTATATGGGTCACATGATCTCATCTCAGGGTGAACGAGTGTTCACCCAAACGAGATAACTGTGGTGCTATAATAGCCTTCATCGCGGTCCTTGTGTGAGGTGCGGGTCTTCCTAAAACTAACGGGGTATTCTGATGTTTTATCTGTGACTACGGCAAACTGATCAGGCCTTTAACGAATCGTCTGTGCAAGATGATAAACACGGGTTTTTGTTGGCCTCCAAAGTCCACCACGACATTCATGGCCAAAGAGCAGGTACTTGCAGCGGCACCGGTCTTTGACATGCCCAACTTCTCCAAGCCATTCATGGTCAAGTGTAATGTGTCGGGGACAGGTATAACTGCGGTCTTCATGCAGAATGTTCGATCGATCGCCTAGATCAGCTCGTCCTTTTCCATCATTGTCTGCTCACAGTTGACCTATGAGAATGAGTTGACGACACTCGTTTTGGTCGTACAACATTGCATCCATACCTCTTGGGTCGGCAGGTCACCCTTCTTATTCCTTCTGAAGGGTTATATGAACCTTGCCCAACTGAGAAGGATGGTTTCCATGTTAAAAGTAAAGAGGTGTTGTTGGCACACGTCGGAGGATCCACTAAGGATTATGATAACGGTTTGTCATGTAGAGGGGCGTAAGTGTCGAAGCATATTCCCAAGGACAGGCAATTTTGCTGAGAAACAATTGCATATCTTTGTGATCTTTGCGGTGCAGGCTAGCGCCAACCGCCAGGGACAATGAGATGCAAGGTATCTATTACGCGATATCCATTTCTTACAGATAAGCCGCTCAATATGCAGTGGTGGTGATATTGGACACGAGAATAATACAATGTAGGCATGGAATAAAGAAAATCACAGGCTATGTGTTGGCACTCGTGGGAGAGGACTACATTACGTGAGCAAGGGCTTCCTGTTATAGGTGAGGATCGAGTGAGTGGATAGTATACGCAGCAAAGATTGCACCTTATGGTCAGGATCATTCAAGCGAAGAGTTGTCTTGAAGGCAACAGAACCTTCAAGGCGATGATTATCTTGAGAAAAACACGTCATAATCTCCTACAAGACGATGGCACCTGGTGTGCTACACGTGAGGATTTATCATTGAGTCGTCATAGTAGATAAATTACAGCAAATAGTTATCCTCACTTTTCGCAGGATTCATGAAATCCACTAAATATCAAGAAAACCGAGGCGCCTCTCCCAAAGTTGGGGCTCGCAAAATCGAGGTGACGCACTATTTTTTTAAAAATAAACTTCCTACTAGGTAAATCCATGTTTTCTCATGGGGCCTGACAAAGGATGAGTTGGACACTGACACTATGCATGTCGTATAGGTCGTGTTGAGAATCGGCCTCAAAACCTCCTTACATGTTAAATAATAACATTTTTCTCCTTCCTCCTCAGGATTATGTGTTTTCGAAAAGAAAAAATGATCCCACCCTGTTTCGTAAGCACCTGTTATTCCAATGTCAAAGAAGGTGACACATGGTCAACAAGGTACTTTTAACTAGAACAATCGTTAAGTTATGGGATTAATTTATTTTTCTTTCCCTTGCAGGGATTGTAGATCTAGAGGGGGCGTTGTAGAAGAGGCAAACAAAAAAACAATTTCTTCTACTCTGCCATCGGCGCCTTCGACTAACCTATCGGTGGGGGTCATGCATCCACCAGGGTGTAGTCCATGAAACTCCAAAAGAACTCTTCATCACCCTTGCGAGGATGATGTGACCCCTTGCGGGTTGCGATGGTTGAAGTGAGAGAAGTGTCTCTAGTCTCACCAAGGGAGACCGCGTCATCGGTGACTGTGGCTCCTACTATAATGACAGTGTCATCCTTGCATGCAGTCACGGAGACCAAAAAGGTCGCCACATCGACTGAGGACGAGTGTTTCAACACATTGACGCGGACGAGGTATGCCCCAAAATTTGTTGTGATATAAAACTATGATGCGTTGGGCAAGCTTTAGTCACCTCGACAGATCCTCCAATTTACTTGTTTCCGTAAGGATGCCCACTACCTGCAGAGAAGGGGAGATAGTGGTCAATGTGTAAGAGGTCACTATGTATCTCCTAGACAACTACGAGTGGGTATTCTATGTAGAGACTGAGCAGGTTAAGGAGCTTTAGGAAGCCTATAAAAAGGAGACTATACATAGAGCAGTTCAACGAGAAGGTTGTCATGCAGGAGAACACTCTCAATCTTGTCTTCAAATATCTCACGGAGATAAAAGAGGGGAAGATGTCACCCTCCGCGAGAAGTATTCCCTCAAGCTTTATCAGCGACGATGATCATGCAGCGAAGGTACGAGCATTCATCTGCGTGAAGTTGGGTGAGGTATCCCTAATGGGAACGAACATTTTGGGAGTATGCCAAAAAATTGCCCAGGTAATGCGTCTCACGCAAGGAAAACCCGCGGAGCAGGTAAAAATTGCATCTGTAGCCTTCCAACCATAAAGCATGTGGTGGAGGGAGTGGAAATTATGGTGGTGGGGAAAGAGATCGCGAGACTTCTACGTCAATCAATTTCCTAGAGCTCCAAGACAAAGGGGAGAAGAACAACTCTTGAAGGGAGGGAGGATGCGCTGACTTTTATGTGGATCAATTTCCTTTTGGCATCTGCCCGTCTCTCTAGCGTGAGTTCAAGGATATTCATTGATGTTATGCCCTGATCCATATTCATATATCAGCGAACAATATTTTGATGATAGTGGAGTTCACCGTCCATCTCTGCCAACAAACGGTGAAATGAAATTTCATATTCAACCGCCTCTTCCATGTCCACGATTTTGTTGATAAAACGATGTACTTTGAGATTGAGGGGGTATTAAAGATTGTTAACATGGAAACATGGTGTACAGCCGAAAGCAATATTATTCATGGGTGATAAGACACTTTGATGTCGCAATCTCTAGGCTTTAGCACTCAACACACAAACTCACGGTTTGTCGATTTTTTTAGGGATCAAACCCCGCATATCGGACTATGACACCTGCGCATTAACGATGTCATAGATCATGGGAATCTAGAGGGTATGTATGCACATACCAATTTACATGTAAATTTTACTTTCGCACTCTGTCGCTAAACATACTAGATATGTAGATAATTTAGAGGTCACGGTTGAGCTTACAAGTTTCTCGGGAGGGGTGATCCACTTGGTCTTCCCGAGGAAGATTAGAGTGGCTTTCGAGAGGCCAAAATCCAGAAACACAAGTAAAGTTGCCCTTCCCCGAAGCATTCCGTTGAAACCACGAGCAAATTCAATGACTGCGGGCAGTCTAAAACACCTTCCGCAAATCAAGCATTCGCAACAAGCAGGTAGCAAAGGTAAGACCCACTTTTGTTCTGAAGTCTGAACAATAGCTGAATTACACGGGAAGCATATCCATGAGCACTATGGGGGCAGTGAGATATTTTTTCTTAGCATGTACTTTCCCACACTAGCGTCAAGAGATCGTGGACAATTGCTCATGGACCTGGGGGACATTTCCACTCTAAGTGAGCATCTTAGGAGCTAGGCCCGGTAAACGGCCGTCTCATCGTGCCGCCAGTCGGCGCTTGCGTTCTCTCAATCTCACTTTGCGGTGAGATCGAGAGTATCCACCCAATCGAAGATTGAGGTCATGGTGAGGCGCAACCAGACTACTTATGAATTCCTTCAACTATGAGAGATTTTCATTTTTGCTCCTTTCTTTGATTGTTCATCGCTCACTTACCTTAGCGGATTTTTGAAGACACTAATGTAAAACAACGCAATGACAGAGAGGAGTGGGAGATAAGAGAATATCAAGTACTATCTCGCGAGGATAATAAGAAGAAAAAGCTCGAGTCTTCCCAGGCCTGCAAGGAGGTTGCGGTGGCTGGCATGGAGGTTGTCGTGGCTTTCGAAGGGGAGCTTGAGGATGATATCTAGGAAGCCTAATAGGGAGGGGAATGTAAGGGAATCAACGAAGCCCGAGAGAATATCAAGGGCACCTGGCAGGTGGGCATGATGGTGATGTTTGACCTCCTCTTAGAGTGAGGGTTTAAAAGCAAGTTGCTTGTCTTAACCGATGTTTGTTTGGAATGGGAAAACCTGAAGATCACCTTAATTCTCCCTTTTGGTTACTTCAGTAGACTTTACATCTTTTTTCCTTATTTCGACCTCGCGTCATGTAAAAATTCTAGGACCTTCCGCTTTGTATTTTGTAAATGAAAATTTTCTCTTTTATCCCAACCACTTCTTTGTGAAATTCATGTGATGTCTATGTTTAATTTTTAAAAAACGAGTGCTTGATGCGTTGATGTGACACTAGACATATTTCTCGACAACACTGGGATCACAAGGACGCGGCCCTAGATGTTGCAGCATAAGGTAGGATTCCCTCGACGACACCTAGGGGACCAATGATGTGGCCCGGGTATTGGAGCATAAGATAGAACTTCCTCGTAAACATACCCAATGTGCATGAAAACACAGCATAGGGTGTTCAACCATAACATGTTGCTCCTTGACAATATCTCGGGAAACAAGGACACGGCCATGGAGATTGGAGTATAAGGTAGAACTTCCTTAGCAACACCCAAAGGGCGCAAGGATTCGGCCTCGGGTGTTGGAATATAAGATAGAACTTCCTCGACAACACCCTCGAGCGCGAGGACGTTGCTCGGTGTGTTGGAGCATAACATGTTTCTCCACGACAACGTCTAAGGGGAGTGAAGATGTGACTCTAGATGTTAGAGCGAAGAGCGTATGCAGTAAGGGTTGCACCATGTACTCAAAAGTTTCGTTTGAAGAGTCTTCTCGATGATGATTTCCTCTCCTAGACTACGATTATCCCAGACGAGGCATGGGTAGCGATCAAATGTAGGGCAACTACACCTGATATGCACATGGTGCGTTGTTATTGAGTGTGCACAAGACATTACAATAAACAATACAATCAGGCGCGATCATTGTAGTAGAAGGCGAGGTGGTGCGCAGGAGCTTCCTCCGCAATTTGACTATGCCATGAGCTCCTGATCTTCAGTTATGGGTTTCTTTTCGCCTGCCTAGATAGAGGCAGGACGTAGGGTATCTCCAGTTATTAGAGGGGTGGAGTGCTCGCACTCACCCCTATTAGTGTCGCAAGGGTCTGCCCTATAGAGTCCTCGATGGGCTGGAGAGCTAGGAGACATTGCGAGTGATGGCCTCCGATAGGTCCCGCCCTAGCTCTCGCTAGAGAATTTTTACTTCCTCCTCATACATCTTAGTGTTTCCACTAGCAAGCAAGATCCACGGTCAATACACTAAGCTGTTGAGGTTGTTATCTGCGGTCTGGCTAAGCTAAAGATTTGTTCAAACCTGGATGACCACGAACTACTCCACTGAAATGGCCTGCAAAAGTTGGAAGGTAAGAATATTGGAGTGTGGGTGCGAGTGTGGGTGTGGGCTGTGGGTTTGTGTGTGTGTGAGAGAGAGAGAGATAGAGAGACAATTCTTTCGTCGGTGCGATGAAAGGATTACAGAACTGAGTTCCAACTGCGGACCAAGGAGAGTGTAGGAACTCACTCTTTGGAAATCGAGGACTGGGAGAGAGCACTGGCTGGCACATGGGTTCTAAATATGGCTCCTATTGTTCAAAATTTGACCATCAGCGAAGAGATTAGTCAATACCCCCACCCCCATGCAAATGATGAGGTACCTATAGGATTGGGGGAGGTTGCTCGACGGGCACTCTATGTTTTTGCGGGTAACCCAAAATGGGTCACTCGAGAAGTCGTTGTCGAGATCTGGTGGCCAGTATTGACTATGAGATGATCCTTAGATCACCTTAGGGCATTGAGTAAGATAACTTGGGATTGGACAAGACCTCTTCCGGGATTGTGTGAGACACCTAGGCAAGTTCTTCCCAATCTTTAATACTGATGTTTCTCCTCCAATCCTTGCACACAAACTAAAACTGCAATATTCAAATGAAGATAGTTTAAAATCATTAACTACTATCATAATCCATCCTTTAAGAATCTAGGCAAAAGCATAACAATAAAACAAAAAACCAACAAGCATATTGCGGTAAAAAAAAGTGAACTTGTACTGTAAAATGAACCTACAAAAGTACCTTAACAACAGTGTTGAGAATCTGGTGCTTTGTTTCAATCGCTTCTGAGGTAAAGGACCATGCAAGATACTTCAATACAGTGGGAATTATATTTGGGATGACTTGTACAACAGAACAGTATTCTCCCACCATCCAAATAATTAATGCACGTGTGGCGGGTTCCTTGAGGGCATCCAGATTGCAAGCTAACCTTGTAATAACCTTCAAAGTGGAAAAGCATTGATGATTAAAAGGAGGTTTTAGTGAGCTATCTACAAAAACAAATAATTACAAACCAACATTAAAATAAGACCAACAAAATTCAGCAAGATAAATAATATTTGGCATTGCTGTTACATGCATTTAAGCAGATAAGAAAAAAAATTACCATGTAGTACTAGGAAGGAGGCGCAAGAACTACACACGAGGATTAAATGAATAAGTGATGCACTAATAATTGGGAGAAAAATACCTCCCAGACTTTGGCCAATTCCTCTCAAAGGAAGATGCATAATATGAGAACTTAAAAGTAAAACAAACCTTACATGTGTGCTTTAGCCAATGAATGAGTGACTGGCCGGGCTAGCAGTAGAAGGAAGGTGAAAGCAGAGGGCTTTTCTTCTTGAGAGAACCTTGAGGATTCCCAATGGTGGAGAAGAGCGTCAAAACTATAGATGGAGTTGTAACACCCTACTTGTAATTCGCCATATGTTATGGGTCCGATCGGGCCCCACACGATATAACTTATACAAAAAAGTATTAATAAATGATAATCAAAAACCCAACTATCTCAGAGTGCGCATCAAAGACAAACGAAAGCTAAACTAAACAAGACACTAGAAAATGAATGCCCATATCAAAGAATAGTCCATGAATAGTTTTACACTGTAACAAATAAGAGTCCAGATATAAAATAAATGGGAACAACCTCCCAAAAGAAACTTGTGAGTCCCAAAACAAGTTATGCATAAAAAGACTTGAAAAACAAGTATTAAGTTAAACATTCACACTTATTTCTTATTTCGCAACAAGCACTTACAGCGCGCGCATGTTCCTGCAGCCAAATACAAATGAGCAGAAAACAAGGGTCAGACGGAGCTGACCAAACACTATGTAACAATATCTCTTGCCCCGGGCGTCCTATCGGAACACGGGGAAAACAATCCATGCAGATCAGTGCGTCACAACATGCAAACAAAACACAATATTATACAGAAAAGTAGGTGGCAAAAAATCAAGCAGAGCTAAGTACTAAATGCTCTACTCATGCACTCGGTTCCTAGTAGCGAACTACCTAGCCCCGAGGCTACTGAAACCAAAGCAAAACAACCACCAAAATACACACTCAAGGCGGCATTCAACCAAGCATCATAGGTCGTACTAGTAGATTCTATCTCGTGCAACCCAAAACCTCAACATAATGTATGATGGTGTTCTCTCGCTATGGACATGTCATGTCATACTCACATGTCCTTTTCATGTTGAGCTGCACAACTGCGGGTGCGGCGGAGTGCACCTATCTCTTTGGTCGCTCTCGCCCACTCTCATTACGCAAGATAAAAACTACAATCCTAATTTCCATAAACAGCCCAAGCACAAGCATTGTGCACTCCAGGCACCCAAACCGAAACTAGAAACACACAAAACTCCAAGTCTACTGAGCATCTCACCGGTTCGGACTCTCATTCCAGACTCACGGTCTCTCTCATGGGTTCCTCATATAAAGGGGATACACCCCATGCTACCCATCCATAGTGCGGGTTAAGTTAAGTTTGTTCTCGTTGCTCAGGTAATCGTGACGCCAACACGATCCGGTTCTGACTTTACCTCGTCTCATTCTCTCAACTTGTCGTTAAATAACATTTCTCATGTGTCAGTATGAGTCGTCGATCCATATGTTGCGGGTGCGGCTTGGCTTGTTCCCGTACTTAATCACCCTGTCGAACAACGATCATGCCTGAAGGTCCATTTCCTATTGAACAGCACGGTGCTACTGTAGGATGACCCATGCCAATTCCATCAACCAGAAGCAAAACACAAGCAAAACTTAAGCAAAAAATGCTACAAGTGTTATCACAACTACCACACACTTTGGGTGAGGATCTAATCAACTCGCAAAAGATCCTACATGATCATTCACAATTACTAAGCCACTAGATAACATCGAACGCCTGCGAGCTCAAACTTGATATCACACGGATAATTTCAACAGGAGCACTCGCATAGCATACCCCACTCAAAAATCGATAAAGAGGGATTGACAAATTAAACCCACAACATCCCTTACGAAGAGTTTATCAATATTACGGTCGACCTTTTGCGTATGAGTTCACCACCACATTCGTTATAAAGTATTATCATCCAACATGACATATATCCTGAAATTTCGGGGCTTTTTCACCAAACACCAATAATAACAAAAAATGACACGTAAGGAAAAACACCTAAAAATATATGTATTCGCCGTCATCAATTTATATCAAATTCTTTCGTCATCATCATATTCCTCTACAGGAAACAACCACAAATTGACATGATTTCGCTATAACCCTAGGCCATACACGAAGTCTTACGGCCACAAACAACATTGATTCTCAACCCGCAAGTGAACACGACAAAAGAAACATAGATGAACATCTAGTATAAAATATGCAATCAACAACGGCAAGTGGGGAGGTCAGCCGGATGAAAATTCGGAAAGGGGGTCGGCCGCGTCTTCTTCCACAACAACCCAACAACTCCACCGACCACCAAGGAGGATGAAGGAGGAGGGAGTCAATCGTCGGCCTTCCTGGAGTGGAGAGGAGATTAGGGAGGGGAACCCTCGACTACCCTAGATCACGGTAGGTGAAGCTCCGACCGGCGGCATTATAGAGAGATTAAAAGCAAGACTAGTCGCACAAAGGTATATCATGAAATTTTGCACATGCGGACAAGATGGATTCAATCTAAATTATATTATCTTATGTTGAATGCCTGGGATGAGAATTGCAGTAGCTAGAAGTAAAAAATATCTTTTTATATGGGATCTCAAAGAAGAGATCGGAAAGGAAAGTTTTTCATCTCAAAAAATCTCCACGGTTTAAAACAATCCCCCAAACCTTGATTTGGAAGGTTTCACAAAGCCATGATTCCTACTGGGAACAAAATAAGGTCACTCTAATCACACCCTCTATGTTAAAAGGTAAGAAGGGAAAGTCTTTGTCCTCAGCGTCAATGTGAATAACACTACTATCGCATGAAAAAAATTTTAATGAAATCAAGTGGCTCAAAGGACGCATGTGCGAGAAGTTTGAAGTCAAGAATCTAAAAACCGAAATATTTCCAAGGAATTGAAATGTGAGGTCTGTTCGAGGAATCTTCATCTTTCAAAGTAAATTTGTCAAGGATTTCCCGAAAGAAAGTGGGATGTTTGGTTGTGCACGAGTAGATAGTTTATAAAAGCAATTTGTAAAATTGACAAAGACAATGACGACAAGAAAGTCAAGTCTTTTAAGTTACCAAAGATTAGTGGTGAGACTTACCTAACTCGCATACACTCGTCCTAATATCTCATGTTGTAGGTATATTTACCAAGTACATGCACTCTCTCATATTGAGACATCATGAAGCTGATAAGTGAATACTGAGGTATCTGAAGAAGTCTTCTAGACAAGTAATTCTATTCTCCCAAAATGATCGCGTGATTATCTAAATATACAAGAATGCCAAATGGGCAGGAAGCCAAGATGACACGACATCCACTACCGAATATTGTTCCTCTGTTGGGGAGAACCTCAAAACTTAAAGAAATAATAACCAGAATGGGGACGCAAGATCAAGTGCAAAAGCAAAGTATGGAGAAATGTCACGAGGGATATGTGAGTGACTATTAGTCTATAATGCGGGATTTGGAGTTACAAGATCGGAAATTCATACGTCTCTATTGTAATAATAAAGCGGATATCAACAATGCCCATAATCCAATTCAACGAGATAGAAAAAAATTATGTTGAAATTAACAGACAATTCATCAAGGATCATCTAGAAAAAGACATCATTTGTACATTGTTTGTCTAATCCCAAAATTAGCTGGCAGATATCTTTACCACCTTCATAAATATCTCCCAAGATTGTTGTTTGGAGTTGTACAGGAAGATCATTTCTACTTTGATTTCTATTTGAATCATAAAAAAATATTATCTGCAGCTCAAGGAAAAGGTAGGAAAGTGAGAATATCCGCATAAGATTCAAATAGACATGGAGTATGATGGTCAAAATGTAGTAACAAAGCACATAGGTAAAGAGTATCCAATGAGATACAACTATTATAATTTTTCCATTAACTTTGAAATTCATTCAGTTATAATTAAAACTATCATATCCATGCATAATGAGAGATCGAAATGATCTAGGAGATCACTTCGATCTCCTAATTCACTCACTTCCCCTCTTTTGTGCATCAGTGAATTCGGAGATCGAAATGATCTCCTAGGAGATCGTTTCAATCTCCTACCCGGACGGATATTTGGATCCAGAGCCCGATTCCAAAATTCCTTCATATCCAGACAGCAGCAAGCTACTTTAATAAAACCATGTATACAATAAAGTAATAGTTGAGCTTGAGAAGACAATACTTTTTCACGGTTAGCTGGACTGTGTTTTAATATCGCCCTAATGGACATAATTGCTTGCACCAAAATACAATCTTCACCGTCCAGCTGGCCCATATTATTTGCTGATGATTCTGCGGATAGATACTGTTTCAAACTTGATAGAAAAGAGAATAAATATACATTATCTATAATCACGTGTAGAACTAACCTTGTGAAGCAAGGCTCAACAGCCCCTCCAAGCAAGTATCAACCACAGAAGGCAGCCTTTGAGCACATAAACCAATTGCAGCAACTGTAACAGAAGCAAACCTCCTATCTGGATCTTTAATGTAATCCTAGCAATAAACTATAAAAATAAATATCTGTCTGTCATGCAATAACACTAATGTTTTCCCTTCTATGAATTGAACTCACTAGAAATAAGCCAAAATTAATGTTTTCCCCTTGCATCATGGGAAAAAGTGAAAATATATTTACCCAAATAAGAGTAAAATAATACAGGATGTCTAGCAGCATATATCATCAATACCATAGGTTTACCCAGCTGTTTGGGAATGGCTTTATGAAACTACCAATTACGCTCCCTTTTGTTAGCACTACGTCCACAGCTAATCACTTCTAACGGTATTATACTTGAAAGACTCATTTTTCTTTTTAATCCTAACAATCAATGATTCTTACGGATCTTTTTTTTCTTCTCCTTCCCTCAGTTGTACAAGCACAAATCACTATGTTTAAATTGTATGATGATTCTAAGCATTATTCTTTAACCAGTGTAAACAACCAATGCTATTATCAAAACTGAAGAAGAATTTTTTAATTTCTTTGCAAAATACAAGCTTGCAAATGAAATTGATAGCATACAAAATTTTAAAACTAGACTTTGACTTAGAAGTCATATTACTTGATAAAAAAATCTAAAAGTATTTATTTGTAGAAACACATGTTGTTGAGATGAATATTCGATGCAAGATGTCTTACGACCAAGGTTGTAAATATCGGCCGACATGGCTGATATGTCGGCCAACATAAAGGTTTTGGATCCAAAACGAAATGTTTCCAATTTTTAGTTGTATAACATTTTGAATAAACAGGCGAGATATATCGGTCTTATATCGGTCTATTCCTATTATATCGGCTAAGAAAAAGCCAAAACGCTGATATATCGCCCGTTCTTAATACTTGTTGAGCGAGCCCGTCTCATTCTTCTTGAGTCCTAGTGATGAAGGACAGACGTCACACCAGCCTGCCACCCTGGAGTCCCACCTGGAGTCAGCATCAGGCGGCTTTCATTAGGGTCGCGGCCCGTACACCCCAAACAGCTCTCCGTCATGGATTCACCACCATGCGGCAGGTTGGTGATGAGAGCGTTGGTGAAGACCACTTATCTAGGAGGTCTGGGGATCGATCCCCGGCCTCAACAACCTGTCGCGTGGTGGTGAATCCATGGAGGAGAGCTGGTTGGGGTGAACGGGTCGTGGTCTTGATGAAATCCGCCTGGTGCTGACTCCAGGTGGGCCCCCTTGCGGGACTCTAGTGTGATAGGCAAGTGTGACGTCTGTCCTGCATCATAAAAGTGCACTGCATCATAAAATTGCGCTTTAATGATGAAGGATAGGCATCAGCACCTGCCTGCCACCCTGGCGCTAGGAGTCAGCACTTGGGGTCCCACCGTGAGTCCACCTGATAGGCTTTATCAGGCCCGCAAGTCGTACACCTCAACCCGTCTCCGATCCCACCACAGGAATCTGAAAGGTTGAGGCCAATATTCAATCTCGAGATCTACTTGATAAAGAACTCTCAAACGAGCTATCATCACCAACTGATCCACATATCAGTTGGTGATGAGAGCACTGGTGAAAGCCTCTTATTTACGAGGTCTGGGGATCGAGCTCCGGTCTCAATAACCTGCTGCATGGTGGTGTCTCTGTGGAGGAGAGCTGGATGTGGTATACGGGTCGCAGCTCTGATAAAAGCCGCCTGGTGCAGACTCCAGTTGGGCCCCCTAGTGGGACTCCAGGGTGGCAGGATCTTTTATGATGCAGGACAGGCGGCACACCTGTCTGCCACTATGGAGTTCCACTAGGGGCCACCTGGAGTGAGCACCAGGCAGCTTTCATCAGGGTCGCGGCCCATACGCCCCAACCAGCTTTACTTCATAGAGTCACCACCAAGCGGCAGGTTGTTGAGGTCGGGGCTCGATCCCCAGACCTCCTCGATAAGAGACCTTCACCAACATTCTCATCATCAGTTGATCCTCTTATATAAGAGGTCTGGGGATCGAGCCCCGGCCTCAACAACCTGTCGCATGGTGGTGACTCTATGAAGTAAAGTTAGTTGGAACGTACGGGCCGCGGCCCTGATCAGTTGATGATGAGAACATTGGTGAAGGCCTCTTAACTAGGAGCTCTGGGGATCGAGCCTCGGCCTCAACAACCTGTCGCATTGTGGTGACCTAAGTTGTCAAGGCGCGCGCCTAGGCGCGCCTGAGGCGTCGAGCGCACCAGGCACAGCCCGCCGCGCCTCAGCACAGCTGAGGCGGGCGATGTGCCCCAAGCGCGCCTCAGGCGCGACTAGGAGCGCGCCTTACAGGCTCCCAGGCGCGCCAAAGGCGCGCCAAAGGCGCGCCCGGGCCTTTCAAGGTATTTTTTAAAAAAAAAATTGATATGGGAAAAAACATGATCTTAGAAGCACCTGAGACACACCTTAGGCGCACTGCCCATTTGGCTGAAATTGAGAGAATTGACTGCCCATTTGGCTGAAATTGAGCGAATTGGGCGCCCATTTGGCTGAACTTGAGCGAATTGGGGGCTCAATTCGCTGAACTTGAGCGAATTGGGGGCCCAATTCGCTGAACTTGAGCGAATTGGGGGCCCAATTCGCTGAACTTGAGCGAATTGGGGGCCCAATTCGCTGAAATTGAGCGAGTTCGACGAATCTGCGCCAGAGGCCAAATTCGTCGAACGGAGTTCGACGAATCTGCGCCAGAGGCCAATTCGTCGAACGGAGTTCGACGAATCTGCGCCAGAGGCCAATTCGTCGAACGGAGTTCGACGAATCTGCGCCAGAGGCCAATTCGTCGAACGGAGTTCGACGAATCTGCGCCAGAGGCCAATTCGTCGAACGGAGTTCGACGAATCTGCGCTAGAGGCCAAAGTCGTCCAACTGAGTTCGACGACTATGCCAAGGCGTTAAGTTAACTCAACGCTTTCAACGCTTTTGGCTTAGAATATTTCAGTCTTTTTTGCTCATCATATGAGCTATACACCATACAGACCCAAACTCTCAATTTCTCCACAATCTTATGTGCAATCCTGATAGGCTCATACTGAGTTGGCAGTGAGGCTACATGTTTGATCACTTCCAGATCACTATGGTTGCACCAACAGTCCCTCACTTGATCTAGAAAGTATCAAACAAAAACTTCACAAACAATGAGCAGCATCTAGCAATACATAATTTCTCCCCAAACAGTAAGAGTTTATAAACTCATAAGTCATTGTGATCAATATTACAGTGTTGTCATGTCCTTTCGTCCCTTATATCCGGATAGAACTAGAGGTATAGACAGTGTCACCCTCATAATTGTTCAATCTCAGTTTCCTGATCTAGAATGGACTTTCAGAAATTGGTGAGTCTAATATCATATATTAACTCAACCAAGCATGATCATGTATTTCTCAGTCTCATTCCATCAAGGGGCACATGGATGCAACTCCTGTCACATAGGAGGACAAATCTCATCTCTACTCACACGCAAACACTCAAATGATTCGTAACGTACTCAATAACCACCTTTATCATTCAACTTTCTCAAGACTGGACTTTTGATGGCATCAAAGCACGCTCTTACTCACTCGATGAAAGTTGTGACTTCAGCTCAAAGAACCACAAACACCATTGTCACTTGAGTCATACTTGTGACACGTTCATATAACTATCCACAAAGTATTCTCATGGTGGGTCTGTCCAGTACAACTTGTTCATAACAAGTACCCATGTGATGACTTGATATCACAATATCATAACCTGTGAGGACGGGTCACCAGTCAACGCGCATGCTAGTCTTAAAGGTATCATCATCGCCCTTAGCTTCTAAGATGATACAACGACCAGAGACCTTTAAGAATGAAGCTTCTAAGATCATAGGTTCTCATATTAAGTCACTACTTGACCTATGGAAGCAAACACTCTAAGAGTATTTATTAAATTGAACTACTCTATCAGAATAAAAATAATTTCATAATAAAATAACCCGCCAAAATATAAAAAATGAAATGAATATATTACTTTTATTCATCAAATGAAATATTATACAGCCAACAAACATAGAATCTACAAGACTCAAACTAGAGTTGATCATTCAGGTATCGTATACCCATAGATCTAATATGACCATCATGCTTTCTCTGTGCGAGAGGTTTTGTCAGTGGATCTGCAATGTTTCCTTCAGTCGGCACTCTGCATATGCTCGCATCTCCTCGATCGACAATCTCTCGAATTAGATGAAACCGCCGGAGTATGTGCTTGGAGCGTTGATGAGATTTAGGTTCCGAAGCAAGTGCAATTGCACCGTTGTTGTCACAGTAGAGATCTACGGGACGAACAATGCTAGGAACTACATCTAACTCGCCGATGAATTTCCTAATCCATACAGCCTCCTTCGCTGCATTTACAGCGGCGATATACTCGGCCTCAGTAGTAGAATTGGCAATTGTATCCTGCTTGGAACTCTTCCAGCTGACAGCACCTTCATTCAGGCAAAACACAAAACCTGACTGAGACTTTGAATCGTCTCTATCAGTTTGGAAGCTAGCATTCATGTAACCACTTACAACGAGCTCTTCGTCTTCGTCGAATACCAAGAACATATCCTTAGTCCTTCGCAAGTACTTCAGGATATTCTTGACGGTTATCAAGTGACCTTCACCGGGATCGGACTGATATCTGTTAGTCATGCTCAAAGCATAAGAGACATTGGGTCTAATACATAACATTGCATAGATGATTGACCCAATTGCCGAAGCATATGAAACCAACCTATGAAGCACCGACACTTCAAAATGCCCCGCGTGTCGGTGTCGGAGAGTCCGACACTCGAGTCGGAAATCCGACACTCGAGTCGGAAATCCGACACTCGAGTCGGAAATCCAACACGTTGGCTCAAGCGGGAGTCGTGTGTCCCCCTTAATCGGACATGCGTGTCTCGCTCAATCGGACACGCGTGTCCCAAAGTTAACTACTCATGGTGAGGCGGGTAACAATTTATCTTGGAAGTGTCTTTACCCCTTTCTAGCATTCCACGTAATGAAAGTAGATTTACTAGTGACGTAAATATTTTCTCTAGAAAAAGGAAGATTGGAAGTAGGGAAAAAAGTTTGCATGTGAATCCATTATTTTTACTGATAATATATAATGGTAATGTGTTAATGTTCTATCATTTTTTGATCATTTGTTAAGTTTATCATTTGAATATTTGATGAGTAATATTTAAACAAGACTTAATTTTTTAAAATATTTGTTAATTGTTAATTTTTTTATTTTTTGTTAAATGTTTTAGGATTTTCATAATTATAAAAAATTAATATTTAATATACGTGTCTCAGCGTGTCGGAATATGATATTTTTTTAGAATTGACGAGACGCGTGTCGCGTCGTGTCGTATCGCGTGTCCCGTGTCGGTGTTGGTGCAACATAAGAACCAACTTCATGTGGTCCTTATCTTCACAAGACTTAGGACACTGGTTCTTAGAGAGACTCACATCATGATACATGGGTAAGAATCCTTTCTTGTACTCAAGCATGCTGAACTGTTTCAACATCTTGTCAATGTACGTACTTTGGGTCAAATCCAACAATTTTTTTGATCTATCTCTATAGATCTTAATACCGAGTATACAAGTCGCTTCCCCTAAGTCCATCGAAAAGCAGTATCCTAGGTTGTTCTTAACAATTTACAGGGTCAGTTTGTCATTTCCGATCAACAATATGTCATCTACATACAAAATCAGAAAGACAACTATGCTCACACTAATCCGTTTATAAACACAAGATTCATTCTCATTCTTGATAAAGCCAAATTCTTTGATCTTTTAATCAAAACGAAGATTCCAACTTCGAGAAGGCTGTTTCAATTCATAAATAGATCTCTGCAGCTTGCATATTTTAGTGGCTTCACCTGGAGATACAAAACCCTCAGGTTTTGTCATATACACTTCCTTGAGAAGGTTCTCATTAAGGAAAGCTGTTTTGACATTCATCTGCCAGATCATGTAATCATAATACGCAGCAATAGCAAGCAGAATTCTGATGGACTTAACCATGGCAACAGGGGAAAAAGTCTTATCATAGTCAATACCATGAATTTGCTTGAAACTTTTAGCTACAAGTCGCCCTTTGAATGTCTGTACATTCTCATTCATGTCATTCTTCTTCTTGAATACCGACTCGCACTCTATGGGTCATACCCCTTCAGGTGGTTCCACCAAAGTCCATACTTGGTTTTCATACATGGAGTCCATTTCAGATTTCATGGCTTCAATCCACTTCTCGGAGTCCGGTCCACATAGCCTCATGGTGGGTTGCAGGCTCATCACTATGATCCATAAGCAACACATTACCTATTTGAGACACAAGAAATTCATCTCTTAGGCTCAAACCTTGGTCTACCAAATATACGTGAAACTTTTGTTTCCTGAGCAGGTTCTCCAGCTACAACTACTTGTAGTCCTGACTCAGGTTCCAATTCTGGTTCATTCACTGTTTGTGGTTCTTGAACTTCTTCAAGTTCTACCCCGATTGTCTTTCTACTTAAGAATTCTTTCTCAAGAAAGACACCAGTCCTTGCGACAAACACTTCGCCCTCGGACGGTAGATAGAAGTAGTACCCTTTGATTTACCTAGGATACCCCACAAGATAACACTTATCTGATTTAGGTTCCAGCTTATCAGGCATTTGACGTCTTACGTATGTCTCACAACCCAAAACCTTAATGAACAACATAATGGGACGCTTCTCAGCCCATATCTCATATGGTGTCTTTAGAACTGCTTTCGTTGGAGCACGATTTAATGTTAAAGCAGCAGTTTCTAGAGCAAAACCCCAAAAGGAAACAGGCATATATGCATGACTCATCATCGATCACACAATATCTAACAAAGTACGATTCCTACTCTCAGACACATCATTATGTTGTGGTGTTCTAGGTGGAGTGGGTTGTGACACAATATCACACTCTATCAGATGATCATGGAACTCACGACTTAGGTACTCGCCACCTCGATCAGATCGGAGTGCTTTAACCTTCTTACCCAACTGGTTTTCTACTTCGCTTTTAAATACTTTGAACTTTTCAAAGGTTTCGGATTTGCACTTCATAAGATACACGTATCTGTATCTACTGAAATCATCAGTAAATATAATAAAGTAGAAGAACCCACCTCAAGCCATAGAACTCATGGATCCATATACATCACTATGTACTATACCCAAGAGATCATCAGTCCTCTCATTAAAGCAAGTGAAAGGGAATTTAGTCATCTTGCCTAACAAACAAGATTCGCATCTTTCAAATGATTCATAATCAAATGATTCCAACAGTCCATCTCTATGGAGCTTGGATATACGTTTCTCATTTATATGACTCAAACGACAATACTAAAGATACGTAAGCTTCGAGTCATTTGTTTTTAATCTTTTAGTATTTTCAATATTATAAATCGGATATTCTAAGTTCAAAACATACAGACCATTAAACATTTGGGTCACACCATAACAAATATCATTCTTAAATATTGAACAATAATTGTTCTTAATAATAAAAGAAAACTCATCATGTCCAAACATGAAATGGATATAATGGTTCTAGTTATGAAAATAACAAAATAACAATTATATAGTTCTATTACAAGCTCACTGGGCAAAGAAAGACGATAAACCACCACAGCAACAGCAGCAACTCTTGCTTCATTGACAACGCGTAGGTCCACCTCTCCTTTACTCAGCATTCTTCTTCTTCTCAATTCATGCACATTTATACAAATGTGAGAATCACATCCGATATCTAATACAAAGGATGAACGAGTAGAAAAGTTTATCTCTATAACATAAATATCTGAAGCGGAAGTCATACCTCCCCTCATCTTTTGCAGACCCTCCACATAAGAACAGTTCCTCCTCCAGTGTCCAGCCTTGTCACAGTGGTGGTACTTTCCCTCTTTCATCAAGCCTTTCTTTTTCAGTGCTGAAGACTTGGGCTCCAGTCCAGACTTAAGTCTCACCTTCGTCTTCTTGAAGCCTTTGGCCTTGCTCTTGCCTTTATGCACCATTAATATGGGGTTAGCAGGCTTTGCCTTATTCATGTTAATCTCGGCAGTTCGCAACATGCCTAGAAGCTTGGGCAATGTCTTGTCTATTTCATTCATGTTATAGTTTAAGACAAACTGCTCATAACTGTCCGGCAACGATTGCAGGATCAGGTCTGTGGCCAACTCTTGGCCCAGAAGGAACCCTAGTCTTTCAAGGTTCTCGATATACTCAATCATCTTGAGTACGTGAGTCCCTACTAGGTCTCGAGCTCCCATCTTACACTGTAACAATGCTTTAGTGACGTCGAATCTCTTTGGCGAGCTTGCCCTTGAAATATTTTCTTGAGATGCTCGTCAATGTCTTTGCAACTCATGTTCTCATGTTGCTTCTGAAGCTCAGAGTTCAAGGTCACTAACATAAGACATTCGACGTCTAAAGAGACGTCGAGATACTTCTTATAAGCATCTTTATCAGCACGGGGTGCATTCCCGGCAGGCTCATCAGGGGATATCTTTTCCAAAACATAGAGCTTGTGTTCTTGCCTGAGAACAATTCTCAGGTTCTTATACCAGTCCAAATAATTAGTCCCGCTTAGCTTGTCCTTCTAAAGGATCGCTCGGAGGGACAGGGTGGAGTGTGAACCACTTGCCATGAAAATTCTACAAGAATACAAGCAAAGCAAATCAGTACTACATTTCAAAATATAATCCATCTTTCAATTAGGACTTTAATCAAACACTCTCACTATTTTTATCAAACTGATAACCCTCAATAACAATTCGAAGAGCTTGGCGAGTAACCCTCTTAGTGGACAAGATCCATATTTCACTAACACTATGAGTCAGCTTTGGCTTTTCTCTCACAATGCAGATATATAGGTAGGCAACGCTTGTCAATTGCATCACTATGCAATTCTCGTATGACTGATAAATAACTCTTTATTCTCATTCATCATATGGTGTATGTCAACTCCATGCCTCTGGGCACTCAACCTTTGAGCTCACCCAGTTAAGCTAGACCTGATGTCGACAGTGGGATATCACAATTATCCGCTCGCACTCTCATCAAGATAGATTAATGCACCTTGCTTTGGCAAGCCCACACTTCATCGATCGAGGAAGGAAGAGTGTCATCCATCGAAAGGCATCCGAATACTTAATATTGTTTAAGGGATTTTAGATGACAGTGGTTGATTAGGAGGAGCCAATGGTTGTAGGAGGGCTCGCGGTGGGGTACTTTGGTTGGTGGTAGCGAATAAATTAGGAGGGAATCTGGTTTGGACTGGGAGGTGAAAGGGGGGCGGTAGGGCTGGAAGGGGCTGACGGGGTGGGGATGCTCAATTGCACTAGAGGTTTGTTTGGTGCAGAGGGAAACCGGGTAGGGGTGAGGGAACTGGGGCGGCCTGGACGTGGAAGGGGAGGGGTTGGCGTGAATCCGACGGTGGATGGGGAGGGGGAGGAGGAGGCTTATGGCGGCGGTTTAGGGCTAGGTGGAGGCCGATGGGAGTAAAGAGAAGCAGGGAAGAGGGAGGAGGAAGGGAACAAGGTTTCTAGTGGTGGTTACGGCTAAGTGGAGGCAGACGGGAGTGGGGAAACTGATCGTGAAATGCAAGAAAAATTAGGGAGTGTGTCGTAGTAAGCAATCATGTCCCTTATATTGAATACTCGGTTTGTCCCCATATTTTGGAGGATTTCAGCCCCATAGGCATTCATACTGATTTGTCGCGTGACTGTATAAGGACTCATTCGACGAGCACTTAATTTTCGTGTTATTCCTTGTTGGAACCTCTCAAATCATATGCAAATCATAACTAGTTCTCCAATTTTAAAATTGTGATTCCTCATGTGCCTATCTGCGTGAGCTTTATAATAATCATTGCTTGTGGCAATTATCTTTTGTACTGACTCACAAAACGTATGCAAATGATAAACAAACCACTCAACATACTTAAGCAGATGATGTGAATGATGCAAAACAGGCAATGGACTCGAATCATGCAACATGTACTATATGAGAATATCCAAGCAAGTCATGCAATAGATGTGAATGAATGGTGATTGTCATGACAAACTGACTAAATGCATGTGCTATATAGCAGTGAAAATCCCTAAGGATGGGTGGCTTATCTGGAGGCTCTTTGGATGGGGTGTACAAAAATTTATTGAGTGTACGGAGACCACCCAATTGACTGATTGAGACATCGACAGTGAGTTGTGGAATTAGTACATGTCAAATATTCCATAAGTGAAGTAAATCATCAGGTGGCTCATCGGGTGGTCGATAGAAAAATTCGGTGTGAATAACTTTATCACCCGAAGGAACGTTGTAAATGGAGACAAAAGAGTGTGATGTATGGGTGCGATGGTACCTCTCAATTGATAAAGCCCGTCAGGTGACTTACCAGGGGATGTATGCCAAAAGTCATCGCGTTTGTGATGAGCAAGCTTGTAGATTGCGGCCGACATGTCAGTTTTGAGGGGGAAACGACGCGTTATCGCTACATATGACAATTTTGGCATTTTCCAGTATTGTGGCCGACATATCGGACATGTCGGCCCAATATTGCGGCAAATGTGGGCTAATGTCGGGTAATGCCGGCCCAATATTGCGGTTTTTCTTTTGATCAAAAAAAATATAATTTTTTATAGAATGAATTTGTTGAAAGAGCTCAAAAACTTGTATGTATTGCTTGTGTATGTAAATACAAGGAGAGAATACCAATATATAGGAAGAAGAAGAGACAAGAAAATCCTATACAAGATGTGGGACTAAAGGAGGAGAGAAGATAAAACAATAAATGGGCCCAATAATGGGCCCTTTACATGGGCTATTTTAACACTCCCCCGCAAGCTGGAGCGTACAAATCGTATGCGCCAAGCTTGGACAAGCATTGATAGAAGAGTGTCTTGTAAAGAGCCTTCATGAAGACATCCGCAACTTGTTCCGATCCTGGGGCATGCTTTAGGTCAAGCTTCTTCATTTGAACCTTTTCCCGGATGAAGTGACAATCGACCTCAATATGCTTCGTTCTTTCGTGAAGGACCGGGTTCTTTGCGATGTGTATGGCGGCTTGACTGTCATAAAGGAGAAGAGTCGGTGATGGTAATTTTACACCCAGATCAGTAAGAAGACTCTCAAGCCATGTCAATTCTGATACAACTGATGTCATTACCCGGTACTCTGCCTCGGCTGAAGATCGAGCAACGGCCGCTTGTTTCTTACTTCGCCAAGTAACAAGATGTCCTCCAAGGTAAGTGCAAAAACCACTCGTAAATCGCCGGTCATCGAGAGAGCCAGCGTAATCAGCGTCTGAATATGCCACCAATGTTGGAGCAGAAGAGGAGGTCCTGTAGACAAGTCCCTGACCAGGAGCGGTTTTCAGATACCTGAAAATTCGTTTCACTGCTTGAAGATGAGATTTTCGAGGAGAGTGCATGTATCTGCTGACAAGACCAACAGCAAAGGAAATATCCGGTCTGATAACCGTGAGATATATCAGTTTTCCAACAAAACGTCGATAATATTCAGGATTCGGGAGAAGGAGATCGAAGTCAGATGCCTGGGCACACAATCTGTGGTTCACATCCATATGAGTATCATTTGGCTTGCAGCCGGACTGACCAGCATCATGAAGAAGGTTAAGACAATATTTCCGTTGAAAGAGAGTGAGCCCATCCGGCCTCCTGGCAATCTCAAGGCCCAAAAAATAGCGAAGAGGTCCCAAATCCTTTGTCTGGAAGACTGAGTTTAGATGGACTTTGACTGTCTGTATCCTTTGAGATTCATCTCCAGTAATGATAATATCACCGACGTATACTAACAGAATAACCGTTCATGTTGGTTGGTGACGAGTAAAGAGCGATAAGTCGGTCGAGCTCCGAGTGAAGCCAATCTCACGGAGGACCTTGCTGAATTTTTCAAACCATACCCGTGGAGATTGTTTGAGACCATATAGAGCCTCTTTAAGATGGCAGACCTGAGACTCCCCCGTGGTCTCAAACCCGGGTGGTTGTTGCATGTAGACAGTTTCCTGGAGATCCTCATTCAAGAAAGCATTCTTGATATCCAGCTGAAAGAGAAGCCACCGGCGATGCACAGCAACAGAGATGAGGACGCGAACACTATTAAGTTTCGCTACCGGAGAGAACGTTTCCTCATAATCTAGCCCCTCCTGTTGAGTGAAACCTCTAGCCACAAGACGGGCCTTGAGACGGTCAATTGTCTCATCGACAGCATGTTTGATGACAAAGACCCACTTGCACCCAACTGGTGTCTGGCCCAGGGGAAGGGGAATAACAGACCATGTCTGGTTAGATCAGAGAGCAGACATTTCTTCCTCCATGGTCGCACGCCATCCTGGATGTTGAACCGCCTCCTGCACAGAATTAGGAATAGCAACCGAAGAGAGAGAAGTAGTCAAAGTGTGTAAATGGGGAGAGAGGCGATGAAGAGAGATGTAGTTTGTCAGTGGATGAGCAGTGGAAGGCGATACCTGATCATTTGGACGCGGAGTATCCATGGTAGAGACCGACGGCGGAGGGGCAACGGAAGTGGTAGAGCGACGAGTGTAGACGCGGATAACTGGTGGTTTGGAGGGAACGACAGTTGGTTTAGAGGGAACGACAGTCGGAGGAGCAGTTGCGGGAATGACCGGGCGTGGGATGGAGGAGTAGGTGTGGGTGGTAGATGGTCAGGTAAGGGAGCAGGAAAGAATGGTTGATCCTCGCGGAAAGTGACATCAGCAGAAACGGAGATCTTGCGTGTAGCAGGAGAATAACAGACACACCCCTTTTGGGTGCGTGAATAACCAACAAAGATATGCTTGGCCGCTCGGGGATCCAGCTTATCCGAGGAAGGCCCCAAACGGTGGACATAGCAGAGGCTACCGAATATACGAGGCGGGTGAGGAAAGGCCGGAGTAGAGGGAAAGAGTATGCTAAACGGAGTAGCATAGTTGAGAATTGAGGAAGGGAGACGGTTAATGAGAAAACAGGTGGTCGAGACCGCAAAGTTCCAATATGGTTTAGGGACATGCATTTACAGCATGAGGGAATGGGCAACATCGAGTAAGTGGCGATTCTTGCGTTCGGCAACACCGTTTTGTTGCGGCGTGTAAGCGCAGGAAGTTTGATGTAGAATCCCGAACTCAGAACATAAAGCAGTAAATCGTGACTAGTGTACTCACGAGCATTGTCAGTTCGTAGTACTTTGATGGTGGTGTGGAAATGTGTACGGGTTTCGAGGACAAATGCCCGAAAGACACGGTGAAGCTCGGAGCGATCACGAATTAAGTATAGCCAGGTAGTGCGAGAGTGATCATCAATAAACGTTATAAAATACCGGAAACCGGAAATACTAGGAATTTGAAATAGTCCTCAAATATCCGAATGCACTAAATCAAAAGGAGCAGCGCTCCGAGTACAATGTGAATAAAACGATGAACGAGTCTGCTTGTCGAGTATACAGGAGTCACACTGAAAGGCGGTAAAAGAAACATCCGGGAGAACCCGCCGGAGGACCGGTAGAGGAGCATGCCCAAGTTGACGATGTCAATCAATTGAAGAAACGGATGAGAGGATGGTGGGAGAGTCGTCGAGAAGGTAGAGCTCATTCCGCAGCCGGCCTTTACTAATGGTAGTCTGCGTCCGCCGATCCTGTATAACAAAAGAAGAGGAAGTGAATATAACAGAACAATCCAGATCATTAGTAAGCCGTCCAACAGAAAGTAAATTGAACGGGGAACTCGGGACGTGAAGAGCCGAGCGAAGGGAGATGGAGGAGGTGAGAGGGAGATCTGCCGAGCCGGAAACGGGAACAGTGGCTCCATTGGCCACAGTAATAGACGGTGGACAAGGGGAATCCAGGTACTGGGCAGGTCGATGTGGAGTAATGTGATGAGTAGCGCCAGAGTCCACAATCCAGCTCAAGCCGGTGGAGAGACAAGCGGTACTTGTGTTAGAGACGGAGGCAAGGGAGGCAGAGGGTGGGTGGAGCAATCCCTGGAGATGCTGGAGCTGAAGACGGACACTTTCAAGATCAAGAGGACCAGCATCGGTAGCAACAGAAACCGTCGGGCGAGGAAGATAGCCAACTTTCTTGTAACAGGTTGCCTCGAGATGACCATCTTTCCCGCAGAAGGAGCACTTCGGCCGACCCCGGCCACCACGACCACGGCCGCGAGATCCCGAACGACCCCCCCCCCCCCCCGAGTAGAAGGAGGAAATGGTAGAAGCGAAGGTGCCTGCTGAAGAAGGGTCGGAGGAGCCGTAGTTTCTGGAGGAGGTGATACTCGGAGAATCATGGAGCACGCATCAGAAAATGATGGTGTGGTAGAGGAAGCCAGGACCTTGAGCACGAATGCTCTGAAGGTGAGGGGGAAGACGGGCCATGATGATGGCAGTACAGGCGGCTTCCTTCTGAGCACGCTGAGCAACAGCATCATTGATGAACGGCTGATGTTGGATCCATGCTTCAGCAAGAATCTTCGCACGAGCAACAAAGGAGGTCATATCTGAAGCCCCTCCAGTGTCAAGAGCAAAGAGGTCAGTGAGGATGTCGTAGAGATGCTGGAGGCTGTCCCGTCCATAATATAAGGAGTGTAGCTCAGTCCACATATCTTTGGCAGTCTCATGATACATAGTCATTTGATAGGGCTCACCATCTAAAGAGTTCAAGATCCAGGTCTGAACTCAGCCATCATCGCGGAGCCAGTCATCGGTAGGAGGGGTGGGAGGAGCCTGAGTAAGGTGAGGGAGAAGGCCCTTGGCCTGAAGAACTCGTCTAACTGAATGTACCCAAGGGACGAAGTTCTTCTTTCCAGAAAGAGAGATGGTAGTGATGCGCAGCTCGTCACGAACTTCTGTAGTGCAAGCCGGGCGGTCAGTCAGACAAGTCGGGCGGTCAGCAGGCGGGCTGGTCGTCGAGCCAGAGGAGTTACCGGAAGAGCCCATAAGGGCAGACGGCAGAGGCAGACGGCTGAGGTCGCTGCGAGAAAGGCAGGAGGCCGCTGCGAGAAGAGAGCAAGACCGCGGCGAGTAGAGGATAAACCGCCTGCGAGAAGACAAGGAGGCCGCCGCGAGAATGACTGAGGAAGACCACGACCAGAATGCGGAGAGGCAGCAGTCCGCACGGTCAAGCCGGACACCAGCGAGTAGTCAGTTCGCGACCAGAGGGCAGAAACAAAAGAGAGAGACCGACCCGGTCTAGGTGAAGCCAGCAGCGGTCAGAGAGCGGAAGGAAACCGCGAGAGATAGCAAGTGAGAAGGAAGCAGAGAGAAAGCGGATAAGAGCAGCCCGCAAGAGAGAACCCGCAGCGGGTTGACAGAGATCGCGGTAAGCAAAGGGGAGACTGTTGTCTTGCAGCGGCCAGAAGGCAAAGCCGCAGCGGACAGAAGGCGAAGCCGCAGCGGACAGAAGGCGAAGCCGCAGCGGACTAGGAGGCAGAGGTCGTGCACAAGAGAATTGAGGAAGAGGCCGCAGCGGGAAGGCGAGGTCCGCGAGAAGAGGTTCTCGAGCGGACAGAAGAGGAGACCGTTAGAGCAGAACGCAAGCAGCAGAGGAGAGGACCTTGCAGCGGTCAGGAGAAGAGCCCGCAGCGGTCAGGAGAAGAGCCCGCAGCGGACAGAAGAAGAGCCCGCAGCGGACAGAAGAGAAGTGGGCCCCACGAAGCAGAGAGAAGGTGGCTATAAGAAGCCTGAAGAGGGTGGAACCGCGGAGAGGGAGAGGAGAAGCGGATGCAGAGTTGCAAACCGCAGAGCCCGCGCGGAGAAGGGCAAGAGCGGACAGGAGACCGGAGCGGATAGGTTTCCAGTCCGCAGGAGACAAGGCCGCGGATAGACGCGGGGGGGCGGGCTGGGCGGTTAGAAAAGGGAAAACCGCAGGTGACGGACCGCAGCCTCTGATACCATGTTGAAAGAGCTCAAAAACTTGTATGTATTGCTTTTTATGTAAATACAAGGAGAGAATACAAATATATAGGAAGAAGAAGAGAGAAGAAAATCTTATACAAGATGTGGGACTAAAGGAGGAGAGAAGATAAAACAATAAATGGGCTCAATAATGGACCCTTTACATGGGCTATTTTAACAGAATTCATCAGAAGGTTCTACAAAGATACCTAGTGCTTCTTCCATAGAATGTAGAGATCTATGTTGGACATTTGGTGAGAAGGTGACTGTAAATGACACCAATCAAATATGATTAAACACTCGTTAGTAGTTTAATTTTCTCTAATGAATTTTAGTTTATATTTAGTCGGATAAAATAATTACAATCTAATTAATAGATAAAAATATTATGAAACATATATATATAACAATACAATCTGATATTTTGAAAAGTCGCCGATATATCCCCCGCAATCCGACATCCAACATAAAAAAATCAAACAGACATGAGTCCGACATCCGACATCTGCAACCTTGGTGATGAGCACTAGTGTGGAGACACTACCCATCCCTAAAATGCATGCCTTTCAGGAGGGGAAGCTCATCAAATGAGCATCAGACTTAATCACGGGGAGTTTAACAATGGCATGATGGCCCTCTAAGAGGAGAGCACCAACACTGGTAATATCCATAGGAACAAGTAGGACACCCGCAACTAAGTCAATGATAGCTCCTTGACACTCACTAGGGAAGAATGGGAAGTACGAGTCATTGTTAAGGGAAGAGTGGGAAGAGCCCCTACCCATGTGTGGGTCAATCGGTAAAGTGTCGAAAATCGGGTCTCTGTCCAAAGGGGAAGCTAGGCCTAAGTGAGGTGTGAAGGATGGATATACTCATGATTGGGGTAAAAATCATGTTATAAAATTTCTGAAAAATAAAAACACATCAGCCTTATTCTTCATCAAATATACTCAAGTAGTGCGAGAAAAACTGCCAATAAAATTGATTTGGGAATATACTGGATAATTATACATGATTTAAAAAAAAAGATGATGTTTAGCAACAACATATATATCACAAACAACATTTAAGGACATAGAATAAATAATAGAAAATAAACATTACATGGTAGCAGCTGTGGGATGGCCAAGACGACGATGCAAATGTGTACGGTAAAGGTCGGCGTAGTGTTGAGAACTTGCGGAGATAGAAACTGGCTAGAGGATTCAAACATGTACAAGTCATCATGGATGCTACCAGAGTCAATCACCTTCCCGTCTTCAAATCCTGAAAGATATAATGAGAAGAAAAAAAAAGTAATAGAGTATTCAAGAGAATTAATCGAATGGCAACATAAAATAAATTGTGGGTAAATTTTGGGAACAAAAGATGGATCCTTTTCCAACAATGGAAGTGAAAGAGCAAGCAACAATACACACATTATCTCTTCCACACAGAGAGGACTAGGACACAACCAAAAGCTGATCTAGTCATGTGATTAGTGGATCCTGAGTCAATAATGCAATGTGGAGAAGGGTGAATAGTAGCAGAGTGGACACCTGGTGTACCTGTGTGGGCAAGGGTAGATGAGGAAGTAGAGACAATAGGAGTCACAGGAGTAAGACCATGCATCAACCGGCGAAGAGCATGCATCAACCGGCGAAGAGCATGCATCTCTTTTGCAGAAAAAAGGACTGAGGAGAACTATTCTCGAGAAACTCAGTCAGATGAGCTGCATGATTTTGATGGAGAGTTTCTCCCTGGAGTTCTACCACGACTGCGACCACCACATGATGCAGATTCGCAATTGGAGGAGGAAAGTCATGTAGGTTGAAGCACATATCCCGAATATGACAAGGCTTTCCACAATAATAATAAGTCAAGTGATCCTAATTTGTAGGCTTTGGTTTGAAATCACGAAAAACTCGGCCTCCAAAATTGTACTGATGAAACACTAATGTTGATCGCTTAGTAACAATTGTGATGTTTCAAGACTTCATGCGGTCAAACTCTTTTTATACAATATTATAAATTTCAAGACATTAAGGGGTACGAATACGTCTAGAATTTGGACGGTAATCTAATCAAAATCCCTATGCATCCCATGTAAGAACTCAAACATGCAATTACAATCTTTATGGGCCCTGATCAAGAACTCGTCTGCATTACAAACCATGACAAGAGAGTCAAAATAGTCGCACTCCTGATACAACAGAGTAAACTCAAAATAGAATGTTGATGGAGAGCAGTCACCTAGTCGGAGAAGAAATATCTTGTAGCATAGCTGGTAAATCTGAGTCGTATTCCCCTTAGGGGGAGTAAGTAGACTCGGCACGTTTACATATGTCAGCAGAGGTGCCCAGGAAAAGGTAATTTTTAGTAATGGACTCCTACATAAAAATCATGAGACATAACGTAACAAGAGAGTTCTCGGACTCCCATTGAGGCCAACTTTTAGATTTCCTAGCTGGTTCGCTAGTGGAGCCACTGATATAGTCAAAGAGATGTTGACTCTTTAAGCCATGGTAATAGAGCGGAACCATGATAAGTAATTAGTTTCATTCAATCAGATCGTGTGATCTGAGTGAAATTAGGATCCTGACTAGATCGAGTAGATTCAGCGGGGGTCATGGAGCTGCCAGAATCAATCATGTCTGACATAAAAAAAATCCCCCGACAAAACTCCTCCAAGAAAACAATGAAGGGCAATGGATACATGTTTTCAAAGAGCGGAGGTCAGATAAGATACCATTTCGGAATTAGGAGGCTCACTCTTCTCAGAATGATGAGAATAAAATCAAAGCAAAACATCCCTCTATATTTGGAGTCAATTGGACCCCCGAAGAATCACCAGCAGCCCCATCCCATCATTCAGGGCCGATCGACTGACGGGATCTGTCTTGTGAGCTGATAGGCGCTGCAGCAACGGGAGAGAGAAGAGGACAGTCATGGGTAGTCTGGAACAGTGCAGAGGTGGGGAGAGAGTGTTGCGATAGTGGTCGGTAGGAAGCAACGAGCGGAAGGCGAAGGAAAACACACGCGGTTAGGGCTCTAAAAAACCTCACTCAAATACCATATTAAAATAAAAGAGAGATCAGTGTGATATGAGGACTCACTTTATACATAAAGTAATACAAGAAATATAAAGATACTAATTAATGCTAATTATAACAACTTTACTTGCAGATATCATTAGTTTTGCTAATTCACGCGTCACTTTAAAATATACCTCAGTCTAATCTCGAAATTTTACTTAAATTTCTTTCTTTCGGCAACTTATAGATGCTTTGTACTTGCATAACAAATCCATACTAAATATAATATTAAATTTTAATAGGAGTAAGACAGCAAAATCTTCTTTTTACGTAAATACATAGACGAAATAGTGATTACAAAATGTGCATATAGAAAAAATATAAAAATATCTCGTCACCACTTTGAATGCGACTGCCGGTTTGAATCATCCATATGACAATTCTAACTCCATCTCCAATGTACATAGACTAAGGAGAGTTCCAAAAAGGATCGGCACTGAAATGTGATCCCATCACATACTATCATTTAGCTACTGTAATCTTGTTCTTTAGTGCTTATATGTTCAAGACTAATTAAACCATCAGTCATGGACTAAAGATATTATCGATGATCGTAAGGTCCATTTATACGCTAGGGTCATAAGGCTCTCTATGAAATCATAACAACATCGTGGCATGCTCAATTATCTCTAAAAATGGAGATGGTAGAACATTAGCTTAAAGAGATACAAAATACCTCCCTCAAAGACTTCATGTCCATAATTTTAATGACAAAGGCCCTTTTTTATCAAACATAACGAAGTCTATGTCCAATTAATATTAAAAGAAATATAATAATATATCATCCCAAAGAAAGCTACAAAAAACAGCATCCAAACAAAAAGGTTGTGAATCATCTGCTTAATTAATATTTCATCATGCCTAGACATCAATTGGAATGAAGTACATCATGATTATCAAACTAGCGGAGACTGGTTACCAGGAATACTTCCAAAATGAACTGAATTGAAGCATCTGTAGCAATGGAGGAGAGTATTTCAATCTTGATAGCTCTAATCTGGTAAAGCTCGGAGTTGTGTACAAAAAAATCTTCATAATAAGGCGCAAAGAGTGAAGGGAGCGCTTTGGCAAATATTTGAATATTACAAAGCACCTAAGCATAAAAAAAATAATTGTCAGTGATGTATCCATGTAGACAAGTTTCAGTGCTAAGAAAACTATTCGTAAAGGTTAAAATGACAATGAACCAGAAAAAAAGATTATATAACACACTTGTGTACAACAATAATGCATAGACAATATCCCCCCCCCCTACAAAATTGATCACGTGCACCATTATTAAATTTGATCTCAAATGTAAATTAAGATTAAATCTTTATTTTTGTGTTACATTGATATGGGTCACCAAGATGCTCGCTTGGGACTAACACTTTGTCGCAACAGAGGTTTTGCATTCCATACAGCCAGGGGCTGAACTGTTCACGTTGTCACTCAGGTATGTGCCCGCTTTAAATCTTAGGAAAAAAGTATATGTAGGTTTAGTTGGGTCAATTTATATTTGTTTAGGCTCAAAATGAAATGGGCTTAACTTTGATATAGAATACTCAACTGAAAAATCGTGCACTACTATGAGGCGGAGGTGGAATTCATGGGATGTGGAAACAAAAGCAAATCAGCATATGTAAATTATAAATGTAAACCTATGTTAAATGATAATTGATACGTTATAAAAAAGTGCTTTTATAACTAACACTTTATTTTGTAAATAACAACTAGCTCTAGCTTCAGTCAGTATCCATTAGTCTAAGGCTCTATTTGGGACAGCTCTGGCGGATTGAAAAGCTGCTGTCCGGATAGAGCTGTTTTAAAATAGATTTCTGGGGAGCAGTTTTGAAAAGCTGCAGAGTGTTTGGGTATTCTGTGCAGAAGTGCGCTCGGAATCGCCCGAGGAAGGACGTCGGGGGCTCGGAATCGCCGGAGGAAGGCCGTCAGGGGCTCGGAATCGCCGGAGGAAGGCCGTCCGACCTCTAAGCATGTTCCATCTGAAGAAACCATTAGATTTCCAAAACCTGTGATAGAGAAAGCTATTTTGCAAGAGCAGAAGCTGGGGGGAGGGAGATTTCTGAAAAGCTGCAAAACAGCTCTGGCGGATTGAAAAGCTCTTCACAGAGAGCTGTCCCAAACACATATAAAACAGCTCTGGCGGCTGGAATAGAGATTTTCCAGCCGCCAGAGCTGCGCCAAACAGACCCTAAGTTCCTCTTTCGCCCGTGTTCGGAAAACCTTAGCCATAGTCATTGGCGCCGCCCCAGATCACCAGTGCTCTTTTGTCCTTTTAAAGTCATACTCTCATCGCCTAATGTTTTGTCTCTCTACCCTCAACGGCACAACAAAGGAATATGATATTTTGCTTCCTTCTCTCGGCCTTTCAAGTTTCAACCTTTTTCGGCAACCCAGCTTTTGGCTTTCCCTAGATCTAGGTTACTAGCTGCAATTTGGCACAAGGGTGGAATGATGGGTTGTTCTTGCCAGCGAGGTAGGTCAATAACAATTGAAAACTTATTTTAATTAGAAAACTTTAGATCCCAAATCTCATATGCATTTGAAGCAGTTAGTATTATTTTTGAATTATGTTATTCTGAAATTTAGTTGTGGCTCCTTTAATTGAATAAAGTCATCCTAGGTAAATTTTTTTGAGTAACTACTTAGATATGGATATAACTCCGCAGATCCAATCCGTGTTGCGGTCTTCCTACACTACTCATCTTGTTGTGATATTCTTCAATCTTCCTCCTCTTACTGTCAAGATTATAGGTTATGTACTCAGGTTGAGGCTGCTATCTTCGCAGTGAAAGGGTTAGTTTTTCTTTCAGTTGCATGTTGCAACTAAGTCAATAAGTTCCTAAATTAAATACTTAAACCAGTTGAGATTAAGATTTATGAGAATCAAATGTGAAAACTTTTAGTATGAACTTTTCCTACCTTCTGTGAAATATCATTTTACTAAATAGTAATGATTAATGACCGTGTGAATTGTGATGATGTGCAGACGATAAATTGTGCTCAAGTGTACTTCAACTATTCAAGTAAATTACTCGGTTTGGAATTAGAATTTTATTTATTTAGGTTTAAAACTAATGCAATGGAATTGATTATGTTTTTTTTGCTTTTGCAAGTGAGTCAGTCATCTTAGTGTTCTGATATGGGGATTTCTGTGATAAGTTTAAGTTCAATGTGAATGAAAAGTTTACGAAGTGAACTTTTTTAGAGAATGCGTTCAATATAGTCTTAGATAGTAGAGTTGGTTGGAATTTTCATTTTAGTATTTGTAGAGAAAAGGTCCAAAGCTTGTATATACTTCATGAATACCTCAAATACAAGTACGAGTACAAATATATAGGAAAGAAGAGTGAGGAAGCATCTTATACAGAAGATATGGGATTAAACAAAAAGACTATAAATGGGCCAACTTATTGAACCTTTATAATACTTTTCCCTATATTCTCTAACACTCCCCCGCAAGCTGGAGCGACAAGTCGTAGGCACCAAGCTTGGACAAGAATTAATGGTACAACCTTCGTGATAATGCCTTGGTGAGGATGTCAGCAACTTGATTAGAGGCAGGAACATGCTCTAGCTTTAACTTCTTCAATTGAACCTTTTCTCGAACAAAGTGGCAGTCGACTTCAATGTGTTTGGTCCGCTCATGGAACACGGGATTCTTTGCAATGTGGATTGCAGCATAACTGTCACAAAACAAAATTGATGGTGAGGATAATTCAACTCCCAGATCCCCAAGGAGACTCTCAAGCCATGTGAGTTCTGATACAACAGACGTCATCACACGGTATTCAGCTTCAGTGGATGGGCGAGCAACCACAGATTGCTTCTTGCTACGCCATGTGATGAGATTTCCTCCAAAGTAAGTACAGAAGTTAGTAGAGGACCGTCGATCGTCAAGAGAACTCGCATAATCCGCATCAGAATATGCAACAAGAGACATAGACGAGGATGGCGTATACACGAGTCCAAAGTAAGTACAGAAGTCAGCAGAGGACCGTCGATCGTCAAGAGAACTCGCATAATCCGCATCAGAATATGCAACAAGAGACATAGACGAGGACGGCGTATACACGAGTCCATGTCCAGGAGCAGTATTCAGATACCTGAGAATACGTTCGACTGCCTGAAGATAAGAAATCTGTGGAGTGTGCATAAATCGGCTGACCACTCCAACCGCAAATGAGATATCGGGTCTTGTAACCATTAGATATATTAGTTTTCTCACAAGACGTCGATAGTATTCTGGATTTGGAAGTAGAGAATCAGACTCAGATCCCTGATCACAAACCTTGTGGTTGGCGTCCATCGGGGTTTCTGCAGGTTTACATCCTAAGAGTCCAGCATCATGCAGAAGATCAATGCAATACTTTCGTTGAGATAAGACAATGTCATCAGGTCGTCTTGCTACCTCAATGTCAAGGAAGTACCGTAGATTTCCCAGATCTTTGATTTGAAATACAGAGTTTTAGTGTTGCTTAACATGTCGTATTCCTACGAAGTCGTCACCAGTAATCAAAATGTCGTCCACAAAAACAAGAAGTATGACCGTCCCAGTTAACTCATGACGAGTGAATAGAGAGAAATCAGCCGAGCTTCTCTTGAAACTAACCCCACAAACAACGTTACTAAACTTCTCAAACCACACCCGAGGAGACTGTTTGAGACCATAGATAGATTTCTGAAGCAAACAAACACAAGACTCCCCCGTGGTCTCAAACCCGGGCGGTTGATGCATGTAAACAGTTTCAGTAAGATCACCATTCAGAAAGGCATTTTTTATATCCAGCTGATGCAGAGGTCACTGGCAATGAACAGCTAAGGAGAGCAAAACCCGAATTGAGTTTAACTTGGCGACAGGGAAGAAAGTCTCATCATAATCAAGACCGTATTGTTGAGTGAATCCCCGCGCCACCAGTCGAGCTTTCAAGCGATCAATTTTGTCATCCGTCGTGTGTTTGATTGTAAAGATCCACTTGCAACTAACACAGCTCTAGCCGGGAGGGAGAGAGACAAGATCCCAAGTCCGATTGCCCCATAGAGCAGTCATTTCCTCATCCATGGAAGCACGCCACCCTGGATGCTGGAGGGCTTCCTGCACAGAGTTAGGTATAGAAATAGAGGATAGAGAGAGCAAATGTAAGAAGAGGCGGAGAGAGGCGATGTAAAGAAACATAATTGGCCAAGGGATGAGCCGTAGAGGTTGATGTCGAATCAACAGGCCGCGAGACCACACCGGTTGAGAGAAGTCGTTGCAGGGTATCAGAACGTGGAGTACGACGAGTGAAAACCCGAATGATGGGTGGTTTGGAGGGGACTAGCAGCGGAGGTGTGGGAAGAAGAGGTGGCAGAGGAGGTGTAACTGGAACTGGAGTAGGTGTGGGAAGAAGAGATGGAAGCGGAGATGTAACTGGAATTATGGGTCAAGGTGGAGGGGCAGGAAGAAGAAGAGGATCAGTAGGAGCGGTGTGATAGGGATGGTCCTCATGAAAAGAGTCATCGGCAGAGGCAACCACCTTAAAGTAGCAGGATAATAACAGACATACCCTTTCTGAGTGCGAGAGTATCCAACAAACATAGTCTTGGTGACACGAGGGGCAAGCTTGTCATATGAGAGGCCAAGCGTATGGACATAACAGGTACATCCAAACACACGAGGTGTGAGAGAGAAGAGTTGCTTGGATGGGTATAGGAGAGTCATGGGGGCCACAAAGTGGAGGATAGACGAGGGCATGCGGTTGATAAGATGACATGTCGTGGAGACCGCAATGTTCCAATACAAAGGGGGAACCTGCATTTGAAGCATAAGAGAGCGAGCAACATCAAGAAGGTGGCGATTTTTCCGTTCTGCGACACCATTTTATTGGGAGGTATACGCACACGACGTCTGGTGGATAATATCAAACTCGGCGCATAGATTGGAGAAGGTTTGACCGGTATACTCACGAGTGTTATCGGTACGGATAATTTTAACACCTGTGGAAAACTGTGTGTGAGTCTCGGTAAGAAAAGAGTGGAAGATTGATGTGAGTTCGGTACGATCATGAAGGAAGTATAATCAGGTAACCCATGAGTAATCAATAAAGGTGATAAAATATCGATAACCAAAAACACTAGTGATCTTATATGGTCCCCAAATATTAGAATGGACTAATGAAAACGAAGCATCGCTCCTAATACCGGGAGAAGTAAAAGAGACGCGATATTGTTTGCTAAAGATACAAGATTCACAAAAAAACTCCTGAAGAGGAATATCTGGAAGAGATTTCTTGAGAATCTTGAGAGGAGCATGCACAAGACGACGATGTCAGTCAACGGAGGAGATAGTGATGAGAGCAGTAGGAGGGATATCAAGAAGATACAGCCCGTTCGGCAACCGCACCCGACCAAGTATAGTCTGCGTTCGTCGATCCTGCACAACATAAGAACGTGAGAAGGTTACACAATAGTCAAGGTCCTGAGTAAGACGGCTAACAGAAAGAAGATTAAAGGGGGATCCCGGAACATGAAGAACCGAAGATAAGGAGAGGGAGGGGGTAAGAGTCTGATGGGCAACACCAGAAACCGGTGTCGTGTCACCATTAACTACAGTGATAAACTTGGGATAATCAGAAGGTAAGTACTGCGACGGCTTCTGCGGAGAGATATGATGAGTGGCACCCGAGTCCATAATCCAATGAGAGCCGTGGGAGAGGCAATATATCCCTTCATTGGAGATCGAGGCCACGGATCCAGAGGAGCGACTGATCACCCCTTGGAGCTGTTGAAGTTGAGCATGCAGAGTCGCAATGTCTTCACTGGCGGTAAGCAAATCTGACGCCATGCGGACTGAGCCAAGGAGCAGCGAGAAGGCAACCTAGGGGTGCAAACGAGTCGAGCTTGGCAAAATTTCCAAGCTCGAGCTAATCATTTCGAGCTCGAGCTCGAGCTCGTCAAGCTCATTTTGTACTGGCTCGAGCTCGAGCTCAATGCTTGTTATCGAGCTCGAGCTCGAGCTCGAGCTGCTCATGAGCTTTTTAGCTCATGAGCCAGATTTTCTATATATTTTTTAATTTTTTAAAAAAATATAGGAATAAAAAGCTAGCGAGCCGGCTCGCGAGCTCATGAACAATAATATTCGAGCTCGAGCTCGAGTCGCGGTTTTTTCGAGTCGGCTCATCGAGCTTTCGAGCTGGCTCAACTCAACTTGCACCCCTAAGGCAACCTGCCCGAGCGGTTAGAACAATACCGTAGAGGAACGGGCACAAACCACACAGCCAGAGCCCGGAGACTAGCCGTGCAAGAATGTAAGGCCGACAAGGTTAATGAGGATAGTGGACACAAGCAGCGACTAAGAGAGACCGCAGCGGTCACGGTGACAACGCAGCAGCGGCCAGAAAAGGCCGCGACCAGCTCAAAGAGGAGAACCCGCAGAGGAAAGAGACAAGTCGCGGCGGTAAAGAGGCACCCTTCAGCGGCCAAGAAACACAGAAGCAAAACGGCAAGTCTAAGCTGCAGCGGATAGAGGGAACAGCGACTGGAGAACAGGCACAAGACCGTGCGGTTCAAAGCAGACCGCAACTAGAGCAAAGACCTGCGAGCAGGTACAAGACCGGGTGGTTTAGAAGCAAACCGCATGAACCCGGTAGAAGCAAACCGCAACAAACCGCGGGAAAGAACCCCGTGCGACGAGAGCGATAATAAGAGAAGGGAGGTCGCAGCGGGTAGAGGCACGGCGGGTTAAGACGAGACCGCTGGGAGAAGAGCAAGCTGCTAGGAGAGCGGTTAGAAAGCAATTGCAGCGGGAAGAACGGCGGGGCGAACAAAGAAGAGAATCCGCTGATCAAACTGGACCAGAGACCGCAGCGACAAGAAGCAGACCGCAGCGGAGAAGAGAGAGACCGCTGCTTCAAGAGAAGATTGCGGCAGTTAAGGCAAGACCGCCACGAGTAGAATAGTTCGCAGCAATTGGGAGAGAGCAGCGGGTAGAGATCAGGCCGTGGAGATTAAGAGAACACTAACCGCACGGGAGTGGGGACCACGCGCCAGAGAGATGAAGCTATAAAAAGGGCGTAGAAAAGAGAGAGAGGAGGTGGATCCACGGGAGAGAAAGAAGCGTTTAGAAAGGAAGAAAGTCGCAAAGCCGCGCGGTTACAAGAGGACTGGGCGGTTAGATAAAAACAGGTCGGGTCGTTTCCCTCTGATACCATGTAGAGAAAAGGTCCAAAGCTTGTATGTACTTCATGAATACCTCAGATACAAGTATGAGTACAAATATATAGGAAAGAAGAGAGATGAAGCATCCTATACAGAAGATGTGGGACTAAACAAAAAGACTATAAATGGGCAAACTTATTGGGCTTTTACATTACCTTTCCCTATATTCTCTAACAGTATTATAATTGTTTTGTTGCATTGTAGCTCTGAGTAACATTTACTTTAATACATATTTAATTACAGTGGCTTAGTTCAAGAAATATTGATGTTCTTATGAATTACGATTGAATACTGACATGTTGTTTATATCGATTACAACTGCAGTGCTCAGAAAAACTATACGGGTAATAAGACAACCATGGAACCCTTCCAAAAATTCATTAACACTTTTACTAGTTTTTCAACTATTAAAGTTAGCGCGTTAGCATTAAAAATATATTTTTGGTAATGAAGATAATAAAGATTGTTTGTGAAACAGAATAGGGGATGAATCAATGATTATTTGATAACTTATATTGGCAAGTATGTTGTGGAGACTATTAGTAATAAGACAATCATCGCACGCATCCAAAAAATGTAGACACAAAAACTAACTTGTTGATCGGTATCGACAGTATATATTTTGAGTGTTGTTATTTTCTTTGTTTACATATCACCCACAATAATATATTCTTAAATATTTGCATTAAAAAAAGAAAAATTTACCAAAACTTTCCGTAGAAGTTAGTTGTTTATTGGTCATGAGAAGGCTTATGATAGAGTTCCCACAGAGATCTTATGGAGAGTCTTGGAAAAGAAAGGTGTAAATGTATCATATATTGATATAATGAAAGATATGTATACAAATTCAATGACAAAGGTGAGCACATCTGGAGGATTAACACAGGAATTCCCTATAACTGTGTTCTGTTGGCTTACATCAAGGTTCAGTTTTAAGCACTTATCTCTTTACCCTTATCTTAGATGAGCTTACCGGACATATCTAACAAGCAATACCTTGGTGTTTATTGTTTGCGGATGATATCATTTTGTTTGTTGAGACGCGCGAGGGTGTAAACGCAAAACTTGAATCTTGGCGAGACACTTTATAAAAGAAGGGTTTTAGGTTGAGCAGGGCAACGACAGAGTATATGGAGCTTAAATTTAGCAGTACAAGAAGGACGGATGGCGTCGTTATTAAGTTAGGTGATCAAGATATTTCTCATAGTGAATGTTTTAAGTATCTTGGATCGATAATTCAAAATGACAGAGATATTGATAAAGACGTGACACAGAATCCAAGCGGGTTGGTTGAAGTGGAGAGGCACATCATGGATCTTACGTGGTCGTAAAGTACCATTAAAACTCAAGGGAAAGTTTTACCGTGCTGCAATTAGACCAGCGATGCTCTATGGTTCTAAAGTGTTGGCAGTGAGTTGTGTACATGAGCAAAAAATGGGAGATGCGGAGATGAGAATGCTTAGGTGGATGTGGACACACGAGATTGGATAAAATTAGGAATGAATGTATTAGGTTTAAGATAGGAGTAGCACCAATTGCAGAGAAGATGAGAGAAGCTCGACTAAGATGGTTTGAACATGTACAAGGGAGACCATTGGAGGCACCTGTTAGGCGTTGTGAGAGTCTAGTCACTAGGCATGTTAAACGAGGGAGGGGTAGACCAATAAAGACTTGGAATGAAACTATACGGAAAGATATTATGTACTTAGGCATTAGTGAGATTATGACAAAAAATAGGGCACAATGGCGACAAAGGATCCACATAGCCGATCCCACTATAGTAGGATACAGGCTTGAGTGTTTTTGTGTTGTTGTAATGTTATGAAATGTAAACATACAAGGGAGATTTTTGTAATTTCAAAAGTAAGAGGGATGCAACCTGTAATTTAGCAAACTTGGAGGAGAGGCTCAGGTAAATGACCTTTAAGAAAATTTACAAGGTGCCCGAGTTAGACTAAATGCTAGTTCTGCCACTACTTATGGCATTCACCCACCCTACATTGGAAGATATGGCAATCATCTAGTGAGAGGTTTAAGCCGATATGGTCCAATGCTGCATTCGTGAAGAGGTTAAGCCTGACTCGACCGCCCACCTAAATTTTACATAATTGGGATCGCCTTCTCCTCCAAGAGCAGCTAATATTGTCTGCATCCTCCACATGCATTCCACAAATCTTGGGGTTCTACACTAGCCCAACTATTGGCCATGTCAGCACCTTCCGCACTTACCTCCAACTAGCTGCATCTATCTATTAGCTCAGCAAGCTTTGGCAAGTGAAGGCATATGTAGTGTCATATCTCCCATGCCAACATGGGAAGTATGTGGCCACATTTTCGAGCGGGCTCCTACAGCCGCTCCATAGTCTGGAGAAGATCTGGTAGGATATCACCAAGTTTCCCAGGTCCATGGACTGCATTTGCATTCTGATGGTGGTGAACAGGTTATCAAAGCATGGTTAATTCCTTCTACTTTGCCAAGGCATCACAACTCTGACTATCACCAAGGCTTTCATAGAGGGGATTGTTCACCTTCAAGGATTTCTCAAATCCGCAAGAGCGCAACTTACCACTCCAAGGCTTACGGGTAGTCGGAGGTTCTTAACCATTGCTTGGAGACCTATCTTCGTTGTTTTATACGTGACCAATCAAGAGATGGGTTGTAACTGTGCGCTTACGCAAGATTCACACTTGAGTCGACGTCGCACATTTAAATTTGAAGTTCGAGATTTCTGATGTTTTTGTGATGCTCGCTTCATTTTCATCTTTGTAGTGGCTGATTTTCGTTCATCTTGATGGCTTATTTGGATTCATACGTTGGCCGATTTGATCCTTGAGATCACATGTGAGCCGGTCTGTTACAATCAAGGTTGTAGATGTCGGATGTCGGGTTCATGTCGGTTAGGCTTTGAAATGTCGTATGTCGGATTGCGGGGGATATATCGGGGATATTTTACAATATCAGATTTTAATAATTAAATAAATATAATGATATTTATAAACACATTTTTTGCAAAAAAATAAAATGTACAGACAAATAACTATACCAATGTACAGACAAATAAGTATTTATAATATTTTCTTTGAAATAATTTTGAAAGATAAAAGAGAAGCTCATGTAATAATGCAAAGTTGGAGGGGAGTTTTTTTCAGCTACTGCAAAAATCACTGTAGCGGAAGTTAACAAAATAATGTTAACATAAGTTAGAAGTCCACAGGAGAAACAAAAATCACTGCAGATTTACACAAAGAAAGGTATAAACTTAGCTATTGCAAGAAAGAAACATAACTATAGCATAAGCAAGAAGCTTACAGCAACACAAGTTTAATAAAACTTTTAGATCTTATGACTTGATCAATATAACTCCAAATAAAACTTTCAATTGTCGCAAAAACAATAAGAAAGAAGAAAAAGAATAAGGGGGCTTATAGTGGAGTGAAGTAGTAGAAACCCTGAAGCCCGACGTCGACTCCTCGTGTCCTCGCCTGCGATGCCGATTCGTAGAAAGCCCGGCGTCGTCGTCTACTCCTCGCCTGCAATGTCGATTTGTTGCCTCGTCGCCGAAGATGGAGCTGTCGAGTGTCGTCCACTCCGCCAGAGCGTCTCTCCCGTAAAATTTAGGGTAGAGCGAGAAATGTTGAATGCGTGAAATAGAATCGTGAAGTAGGAAAATACGGGTCCCGTGAAGTTTATTTTTTTATATATTAAATATAATAACCGAAATATCGGGTTAGAGATATATCGATATATCGGGATATATCGTCATTTTTTTACAAAACGATATTTTTGTCAAACAAATCGGTTTCGTTGCGGTTTGCACCCAAAAACTTTATGTCGGCCGACATGTCGGCCGACATCTACAACAATGGTTACAATGCATAATGGAATTAATTGCATATTATATGATTAAGCTGGTTGAGTTGGTTTAATGAAGATATAAGAGGAGGTTTATGGGAGGCAGTGGATTAATAAGGTGGTGACTGTTGGCTCCTTTATACTTATCTCTCCCGATACTTACCTCACTTTACACCGCCTAGAGCTTTTGACGGACTAGAAACTGTTTAGGGCTCCTTTGATTCTCCTCCCCTCTGCTCGACAACTCCTCCTTTCTTCTTGATGTGGCGAAGAGATCGTGATTAGAGACTGTGGCTTTCTCCTATTGAGGTATTGTTGTAGTTTTGTGCAGTTTTGTGTAATCGGTGGACTGGTTTGGGACCTTGGCCGACAGCTGATACGACACGGTCGTCACACACCGTTATGAGTTTATGTAGCCCCATGGGCATTATCGTACATTTCTTTATTGTATTATTTTAATATTTTATTTTGTAGCATGGGGTTTCATCTATATAAGGAGCCCTAGGGGTAGTCTTTCTTATCTTTGAGCCTCAAGTGTTTTGGCTCTCTTGGAGAGTGGAGCGTCGAGGAGGACCAGCCTCCGGATGCTTGGCGAGACTTGCCTCGATTGTATCTTTGTCATTTGATGCAATGTTCTTCGTTTACTTGATCTAATTGTGACCCGATTATAACAAATTGGTCCGACCTGTCATCAATTAGGGTTCTCACGATCCCTAATTTCCCTTGCCCTTCACGATCCTGCTCCCGCCGGCCCGTCGGCACGCCGCCTAATACTGATCCCGCGTTTCCGCACAGGACGCGTTGCACACTGCTGATCCAGATCCAGAGGCCCCCGCTTGATCCGTCGGCATTTTTCGTCGCTCGCATCGCCTTGCTTCCGTCGTCGCAACTGACTGACTCGCCTTCCCGCACGCGGCACCAGCGACTCTGCGGCCCGCTCCACCTCTCCGCCGACTGCTCCAGCGCCGCCCACTGCGCTCTGCAAGCGTTCCGTCGAGTCCAGTGCCAGCAGCCTCCGTCGGCGACTCATCCACCCAGATACGCCTCCGGCCTGCTGCATCCAGTCGTCCTGGGCATTTCCATCGCTTCTCAGCGGCTCCCTGCTTCTTCACCAACCTTCTGGCGGCCTTCCAGCGACTTCCACGGTCTTCCAGCGGCCGCGCCTTCTCCTCGCTATCTTTTGACGTGTCCGGACCCCTCCTCCAATGTCCTCTGCCATCTGGCGATCCTTGCCGCTCCTCCTACCCATGGTTCATGCCCAAGACTCAGTCCATGGCCCTCCACGCCGACGAGAATGCCTCCACCACTGCCAACTCAGACTCTCAGCGCATGGATCGCATTGAAGCCCAACTGGCGGACCTCACACTCCTCCTTCGAGGACTTACCGCGGCAGTCAATCGAACTCCGGCCCTTCCACAGCCACCGATCTCAACCGTTCCAGACCACATAGGGTTTTTACACCCCACGACTGACTGTGCCCCGGCCCACCTCCGCAGGATTGAGATTCTAGTGTTCGATGGCACCGACCCTCTCGGGTGGATCGCCCGCGCCAAGAAGTTCTTCGACTTGCAGGCCACCCCCGCTGACCAAAAGATCCCTCTCGCGGCTATCTATATGGATGGCTCGGCGCTCCATTGGGTGCATTGGATGCGCCAACAGGCACCTAACATGCCTTGGCCCACAATGAAGGAGGAGTTCCTCCTCCACGACGAAAGCCGTCAGGCGGGTAACGCCATTGAGCGCCTCAGCTCAGTTCGTCAGTCTGACTTTGTGGCCACCTACATCGATGAATTCATCGCGGTCGCTACACATCTTCACGGCTTCGCCCCTGACCACTACTTGGGTTATTTCCCGGCGGGTCTGCACCCCCACCTTTACGCACGCCTGAGGGTACACAATCTGACTACTCTCTCGCGCACAATGGAGCAGGCAAGGTATCTCGACGCGGAACTCTACCCAGATCAACCACTCTCCTCAACCCGGCCACCACAACTGCCGCGTCCATTACAGCCACCTCTTCTACACGCGGACCCTCGCCCCCACAGCCAGCTACCGCTTCCACCTCCGCGGCCGACAGCTCCACGTCCACCGGCCCCTCGACAACCCCATCATCTGTCGTACCAACAGCACGTCGAGCTCCATCACAATGGCCTCTGTTTTCGCTGCGAGCAACCCTACTCGCCCACCCATGTGTGCCCCTTCATGAATCTATGTGTGTTGCTGGGATCTGAATATACTGATCCGGACTCAAAGGAATTAGATCCGCTGACGCTTTCGGACGACCCCTTTGGCTCTCGTCCTTGAGGACAAGGCCGTTTTTCGGGCAGGGCGTGTTGATACGACGCAGCCGCCACGCACCGTTATGAGTCTATGTAGCCCCATGGGCATTATCGTACATTTCTTTATTGTATTATTGTAATGTTTTGTCTTGTAGCAAGGTGCTTCATCTATATAAGGAGCAGTAGGGGTAGAGTCTTTCGTATCTTTGAGACTTGAGTGTTTTGGCTCTCTTGAAGAGTGGAGCGTCGAGGAGGACCCAGCCTCTGGATGTTTGGCAAGACTTGTCTCAATTGTATATTTGTTGTTTAATGCAATGTTCTTCGTTTCCTTGATCTAATTGTGACCCTATTGTAACAGCAACGTTGGACCGATCTCCACACTGAGCTTCTCTCCCCATCTTCTTTTTAATTGCTAAAATTTTGATTTTAATATACATAAATTAAGATAATCCAAGCTAGGGTTCCTTATATGATTTTGTGAGTTGGGCTTTCTTCCTTCCTCCTCTTCCCCCCCTTCTATTCCTCACTTCATTTGGATTCTGGGAGCTAGCTGGCTGCTCTATAGAGAACCAACTGTTGTTGATTGAATTGTCTTGGAATTTGACTGTTGTTGATAGTTGCTAGTGGCTCTTGTTGGTTGGGGTTAGATGTTCCTTAGTTAACTTATGTTGGTTGTTTTTGTTTGGATATGGCCGGCTAGGGTTTGTAATTGAGGGTTATGATGCGATCACGGTAAGTTCACCAGTCGTTCAAGTAATAATAGAGCCCCAATTATCGATCTCACAAGTAATACGGCATGGATTCTTCGCAATTTAAGAAACTCGGTGGTAAAGACACAAAATATTAAAAGCGTTGATTTGAGTGGGTTTCTCTAACAGCTAAATGCAATAAAAAGAAATGTGGGTCTCCGGCACCGCGTCGCAATCAAAAACACAAGTGCGGGTCTCCTTCACAGCTTTGATTCCAAACGAATACTTGAACCACAACACATTCCAGAGAATTTTGATTCTACGCACCAAGAAAGAACAAATAATAACTTCCATTAGAACATAATGCAAGCAAATAACGTTAAAAATGAGTTCAAACAAGGTTCACCATCAAATTAGGAGAAATCCCTACCACAAATCCTAAGGGGCCAGACAAGAAAAGAGATACTTAAACAATGATCGAGACTTTGCTGTAGAAATGGGAGGAAACCACCCGGGTATCAAAGGTTTTCAATACAAAGAGGGTCGCTCGATCTCTCATTCAGGTGTTGAAGCTCGGCGGCCCTTAGAGTCGATTCTAGGGGTTATGCACCAACTGCCCCCACTTCTCAATGCTTATTTGGTGTCCATCGGCCTCTCCACTCCACCACCACTTTCAGCAAACTCCGAACCTATGTTGCACGTGGACAGGATATGGGATACGATGGGATACGAATACGGGAAATGCAATTTTCAAAAAATCTAAGATAAGAGATACATTCTTGAAAATTTTAATTATTTTAAATATAAGTACAAATTAATATGAAAACATGATGACATTTATATCTTATTCATTTTTTTCATTATTATATCTCATGTATCATATATTAAATGAAGACGGCATTTATGTGCTACAAAAATGTATTAAATCTTAAATGGAAGTCATGCATAAAAGTATGTAATCAATTGAATATCGTTACTCATAATTCAACATTTTTCATTCACATGACTTTCACCCTATCACCATTGCAAAACACATAATTTTTGGCCATTTTTGATCATATTCTGGCGCATTCTGTACTATCTGAAATTATTTGTGAGAAGCTAAAATTTTTTATCTAAAATTAAAAGAAAAAATTTCCTCTGAGGGTTTCCAAGAGTTTCCGAACTCCGTAATGTTTTGGATACAATGTGTAAGGTCGTTGTAAGTATTTGTGCTTCATATCTCCCAACTACAAGTGACCTCCCATGTGAAAATACGTTTGCCTTCCTTATATATTTCTTAAGTTATTTTACTTTACCTTTATTGTGCCATAATTATTAAAATAAAATGTGGCTAAATAAGTCTAGTAATAAACATGTGACTATATTAATCTGCAACTCTGATTAATAGCTCATAAAATATACAACAACAACAGCTCTTAAGATATGATATACTAAAATTGGCTAAGGCTTCATTTGGTTCGGCAGTGGCGGGTCGATCCGGAGGGTGGAAACGGAGTGTTCGAACCGGAGCGGGGGAGGTGGCTGCTCCAAACTGAGCTTTTTGGGGTGTTTCTCAAGGCGGGCGGGTGGAAACGGAGCAAACGCCGCCGGAGGTTCATTTGTTTGCCCGCCTTCCGGCGGTGTTTGCCCCAAACGGAGCTGCGAAACGCCGAACCAAATAGAGCCTAAGAAAAATGAAGTTACCAAAAATTAGTAAAGGGAGGCAATACCACATATTTTGAGGCAGGAAATGATCTTAGGAGAAATAGAACTGGCTTTACAATCTTCTGAACTTTGTCAATTGGAGCCATAATCCAATGAACACCAGCAGCGGCAAGCACAACTGCACTGTTTTGACTCCACAAAAGAGGTAATGTACATTGTAATAAAATCCTCACATCATCATTTTCAAAGGTTGTTGGAACCACTGTATTTGGCTGAACTTGATCTTCAGAAACTTTTTGATTCGTGCATCCAAGTTGTAATAAATATTCCTCCCATCCTTCTATGTAATTTTTGAACATCAATACATTTACTTTGAAGCCACAAGGAACATCTCCAAAACAACTTCTGTGATTGTCAGTAAAACTACAGTTAGAGTGTAGACTTTCAGTACCATTTGAGGTGAACATGACAGAATCTCTTACAATTCCATTCCTTGCTACAACATAACGAAAAAGAATCTCAATCAGACTAATCTGCCCCCACTCCCCAATATCTGGAAGCGCTTCACACAACCTTCTAAAATTTTTTCCAATGAGTGAGAATCTTTTTGGGCAAACAAAATTGAAGGCAACTGCAGATGCTCCCATTACTCCAAGGGAATGATCACTATAGAAGATATCGACAAGCTGCAAAACATAAGTTCAATTGTGAAAAAAAAGAAGCATGATTCATATCTAGTATGAGCACGAGATCCTTATGATATTGAAATAGCGAAAAGAGGAGTGTACCTCTTCAAGATCACTATTTTCCTCTGGAAGCATATCAACTAACTTGGAAAGTGCATTGACAGCACATTTTCTGACATAAGCAGAAGGATCCCTAGCACACTTTTTTATGGCAGCTAAGAGTAGGGGAGCAACCACATGTAGATGAACTCCAGCCATGGCACGTAATGCCCATGCTCTAACCAAAGGATTTGGATCAGACAAATCCTTCTGGAAGCAATTTATTGATAGCAAAGCTTCATCGGGGCGTCTAGTCATCAGAGTATAAGTAAAAGAAAAGCATACCAAGTTACCCCAGTCAATTGATAAATCACAAGCAAATATGCACCAAATGTTCAGAACTCAAAATAAAAGGATGGGACAACAGGGGAAGAACAAAACCAAAGTGGTAATTATCTCAGGGAAAGTCCTAAGCACAAGAAAAGGTGTTATCTATGTTCAAACAACCAATAAACTCTAAAACAATAGCATAAGCAGCATTTTGATTTGGTATTTATCATCATCATGATTTGTATCTCTATATGTACAATGGTAAGTAAAATTAAAAGCATTTGCAATCCTACAGTTACATCTATTCTATGGCATAATATTGCCTCAATTTTCTTACATCGCTTGTTGTTATGTATTACCTAGCACATAAAAAATTACTTAGCTTGAATTAATGCAATCTTAACATTTTGCATTTATTCCGTCTCATAGCACAGAATATAGCTGACGCAAAGTATTTATGCGGTTCAATGGAACAATTTGGTCACTGATAGTTCGCTTTAATAACTTGGAAACCAAGCATACTACCAGAGGTGTAATTAAGAAGGTTGGGGTAGTGATACAAACAAATGCTCGTAGCGCCAAAATTTACCTTATAAATGCATTTTACGCCAAAATTTACCTTATAAATGCATTTTACATTTTTACTATATATAAGTTATGTCGGACATTTTCTTGTATGTTGCACGCATGTTTGGCACAATTATTTTCCTACAATTTAATGTAATGGAGAATCTGTAGTTTGTATTCCCTATGATATGATTAACTAGGCTGTATAGTATATTTTTTACTATTTGTTAGTTGGAGAAATAATCTTTTGATTCGGGTGGATCAAGCCAAATAACAACAGCATATGCTGTATTTTGATTTGGAATTTCTCATCATCATGATTTGTATCTCTATCTGTACAATGATGAGAAAGTAAAATTAAAAGCATTTGAAATCACGGTTACATCTATTTTACGGCATAATATTGCCTCAATTTCTTACACCTAGCGCTTGTTGTTATGTATTACCTAGCACATAAAATATACACTGATAGGCAATCGTAACATGTTGCAATCTTAACATGTTGTATTTATTCCGTCTCATAGCACAGAATATAGGCAAAGTAGTTATGTGGTTCAATGGAAGAGTTTGGTCACTGATAGTTCACTTTAATAACTTGCAAACCAAGATACTTCAAGAGGTGGAACTAGGAGGGTTAGGGTGGTGATACAAACAGATGCATTTTACATTTTTACCAAATATTAGTTATGTCGGACATTTTCTTGTATGTTGCACGCTTGTTTCGCACAATTATTTTCCTACAATTTTATGTATTGGAGAATCTGTAGTATTGTATTCCCTATGATATGATTAACTAGGCCGTATAGTATTATTTTTTACTATTGCTTAGTTGGAGAAATAATCTTTGATTCGGGAGGATAGAACCAAATTCATTTTTTTATCCACTTTGGAGCCTTACCTTAATTTCATTAGAGTATCTTTTTGTTGATTAACAAAAAATGGTTTAAAAGGGATATTTTATCTCCAAGAATAATATGTAAATAAACAGAATTGGAAAAAAAATGGAAAGTAGGCAATCTAAAGCAAAGTGTTATTTCTCATGTGAACACGAGGCAAGATGATCATGTGATATTTTCAAATTGGTTATAACCGTGACTTCCCTCCCTCTCTTCTTCCCTACTCTCCCCGCATATTTCCCGACCTCCCCATCATCGTCTTAGACTCTCCTTCCTCCTTTGCCTCTCCACGGAATTCTACATCACTCTACCTCTTCTACCTCAACACAACACCATCCTCCTTGGAAGTCGCCAACGCCTTCACACAATTTTGCGGGGAGTCTCTCGTCTTTCATCAGACCTTCCACCATGACGCAAGATGGTCCTAAATGACGGGGAAATAATGGGTGAATCCTACGTGCAACCATACACAAATCTGATGACTTTAAAACTTGCAATAGTAATCATTTTATAAATCAAATTTTAGGATTGTCGCAGTAGTTAAAGCTTGCAAACACGGTAACACGTGGAGTTGTATAAATGTGAGAGAGCTCAACATCAAATAATCATAAGTAAATGAGAATACTACCAGCTTGTACCCGTGCTTGGGACACTACCAGCTCTGCCCCAATCGTAGCAAGAAAGAGGCCATCACATGCAGGAACCCTTCTCGCTTCCGCTTCCATCAGCACCCGGAGAACCACTGTTCCCTATTGCAGACAAATTACACTCGCAGCGTCATTGCACGTCGGGTCAGGTATCGCCCCCATTGCTTGCAGTGCACCGTCGGCCAGCTCAACCAACTCCTTTTCCAACCCCGGTGCTAGAACCAGAGCCACGTGCTATCCGACAAGACGTGCAACCCTACTGTTACCGCACAAGCATCGATCTCCCCTTCTCGTCGCAACCGCCAAAACTCACTCTCATTCCTCCCTCTCTTATCAAATCATCTTAATTTATTTTTTATCATGCCTATAATTCATTTTTTCCTCCCTCCTGCCGCCTCACCACAACCCACATCACCTCTCCACTATCTTCCTTCAACCCCACACTAGCTCCCAATATTTCTCCACCATACATACCCACCTTCTTTTGTCCACACCCCACTTCATCCCCCCCCTCCCAAGGTCAATTTCACTCATCCTTTTTCATTCTTTTTCATAATCATTTCATTTCTTTTTCTCATTGCACACACAACCACTAGTTGTTCTCCGAAAATTGTTTCCTCGTAAAAATCATCGCCAATCCCATCAAATTATCACAACTCGACCTTGAAGGCAAGGTCGATTTTCAAGTGCGATGGCATGTTACTCTCATGCATTCGCCAGAGCAACTAATCGTCGAGACCACCAGAGATTATGTTTTTACCCTCATGCAATCGCCGGAGCGACTACACACGTTGTTAAGATCGCGTGCAAGATCGTAAGATCGCACGATCTTACGATCTTGCACAAGGCAACGATCCACGATTTACTTAAAATCTTCGTCCTGTTAGGATCGTTAGGATCGTAGTGCAAGATCGTATGATCGTTAAGATCGCACGATCTTGCACGGGCAAGATCGTAAGATCGTTAGATCGTTAGGATCGTAGTGCAAGATCGTAATATTTTAATGTGATGGTATGGCATGCGACTGTGCATCTATGTTTTTTATATTAATATTTTGATGTGATGGTATCATTGGTAATTTGGTATGGTATGAAATATTATATTTTTATTTGATGGTATGTAAATTGTTACATATTTATCATGCTTTTGATTTAATTTTTATTAAAATACGATCTTGTGATCCGTGTCGATCCTACGTTTTACGATCTTAGGGGTGGCTCCCGATCTTAGTTAAGATCTCGATCTTCACAACATTGACAACACCTCATCAGGACCACCGGAGATCGCATACGAAGACCACCATAATTTAACGATTAACTATATTAAATGTGTTATCTTACTATGTGTGCCCTCCCTCATCTTTATAAGGGGGAGGAGTTTATAAGTTTTTTTCATCTTTGAATTATGAAAGTTATTAGGGTTGCTCCCTAAGTTTCCTCGTTATTTTTCCTCCTTTCGCCTCGCTCACCGCCATGGGTCCCCTTCTCTTGTCGGATTCCTCCCGGTAACATATCGTAATTGTAATAAAGAAGCATCACAAAACTTTTAGGAACAACAATATTACTACAGAAAACAACGATATTACAACACACTTTCAGATATAAAGCAAAAAAAAAAATATTCAGCAATCATACACAGGTAAATCGCAAGGATGAGAAGAAAGATGCGGAGAGGAGTTGTTCACTGAGGCACGACAATAGGGGAAGAAGTCATGATCTCTTATGGGTAGGGTTTCCAGATTCGGAGACGGAGCAAAATTCGTACCTATCAAAGTCGTTGATAGGGAGAATACTACGATCTGTACTCCGAGCGGGTAGGGTTTGCGGCAGAATCGTCGAGGGTGGGAGGATAAAAAAGGCCCGTAGGATGCATCAAATAGAAAAGCCGAACGCATGTTGCGACTGGAGGGGGCTCCTGACTTTCCGAAAAGACTCTTAAAAGTCATTTTGGGCGGCAACATTTTCCACCAGTAGAGAATCCAAATAGTTTAGAATGGGCGGTGGTGTTTTCCAGGAAATGCAATGGATCGACATCTTCTCTGAAGTACTCGTAGTTGACATCGCTCTGAGAACTACGAGTACTATTATCGACATTGCGCCGAATACTATTTGACGTCACACTGTAGAATTCGACGTCACTTTGTAGAATTCGATGTTGCTTTGAGAATTCAACGCGGCTTTGAGAAGTCTGAGTAACTTGGAGAGGAAGTCGACGTAGATTTGAATATATATCGACGTTGGGTCGATTTCTTTCGATGTTGCGTCGAAGACTATTCGATGCTACACTGGAGAATGTCTATCACTTTGAGATCTTCTATGATTTTTTCAGTTACATAGATTTGTCCTAACCTCAAATTATTTTTTTATACAATATGGGTAATATCCTAATTAATCACTCTTTAAACTGTATATCAAATCAAGAGATGGGTTTTTCCCAATCGAGGACTCCAATTCCTTTTGTTTTCTTAATTAGAGGAATGGAACCTTAGCGTGAATACGCTAATATATCAAACTACAACCACATCACAATTTAGCGTACAACCTAATGCTAATCATACATTATCTCGACAATATTGCAGACCTTCCTAAATTATTAAAGGAAAGTGAGAGCGGTGGCATACAAACTTCAATTAATGGCAAAGTGCAAAATTCATTACATCATTCATGTATCACGGCTAAAAGGTTACACTGGAATAGATTAAGCCATCAATCCTTATCAAATACTCTCGCCATGGAAGTTTATGTGTTGCTTGAACCAAAAGTTGGGTTAAACTGGCCAATTAGCTCATCAAATGAGGTAATGTTTCATTGAGGACTCCAATTCCTTTTGTCTTATTTATTAGAGGAATGGTATCTTAGTGTGTATACTCTTTATGCTAACTTTATTTGATACATACAGAGATATTTTAGTTATAACAATGCATAAGTCGATCAGGATACTACAAAAGAGAGTGTCTCTCTCTATCTCCACATACGTATATATATGTGGTATCCTGACAGACTTATGCATGTTATTCCCTGGCTCACTCTAAGCTCAAGAGATAACTATTTTCTTTGTTCAGGGTTATTTCTCTAGAGACCATAGAAGGAGCCGCACTGGCCCTGTTCTATCACGATAGTAGCATTTAGAGTAAGAAAAACAAATCCAGGACAGGAGCGTACTTTTCGGCAGAGTGGAGAAGATACAGATAAACAAGCTTCTTCACTTCTAATGATGGAGACGCCACGTTCTTCACAACCTGTACATGGACATCAAAGACGGATGAGTCGCATGGCCTCACAAGATCTCACATAAAAATTTAAGATTCATCTTTCTAACTCGAACAGTATCGAAAAAGGTATGACGTATTAAGGGCAAGATAGAAGACCTGGGGGAAAAAATTGCAGACGTCAACGCCCTGCGCAATAAGCGCGAGAAGACGCTTTAGTGCCTCGCACTTCTCGGAATCGAAGCGGCTGTCAAGGAGTGGGGCAATACTAACGTCGTCGGGATCATCATAAAGATGGGCGTCGGTGCCGATCCGGAAAACGAGGGACGATGCCCTGCTAAGACTGTCGGCTGTTGCCGCTCCGAATTGGGGAAACATCTCCTTCAGAGCTTATGCTCTTTGGAGGCCCGTCGATTCGAGAAAGAACCAGCAGGATATGGAAAATGAAGGGGCTAATGGAAATCTCATCCGGGTGAGAGGACGAGTTCCACATGGAGCTATCAATGATAGAAACAATAAACAAAACTAAAGGAGAAGCCTGCACGAGCATTTTCAGTCGCGTGCCAGTGCTCCGGAATCCGGACAGAAAAAATCCGCCTGGAGGGTAGAGCATTTGAGTTTGAGGTCTGGAGACTGAGGCTCTGTTTGGGACAGCTCTGGCGGATTGAAAAGCTGCTGTCCGGATAGAGCTGTTTTAAAATAGATTTATGGGGAGCAGTTTTGAAAAGCTGCAGAGTGTTTGGGTATTCTGTGCAGAAGTGCGTTCGGAATCGCCCGAGGAAGGACGTCGGGGGCTCGGAATCGCCGGAGGAAGGCCGTCAGGGGCTCGGAATCGCCGGAGGAAGGCCGTCCGACCTCTAAGCATGTTCCATCTGAAGAAACCATTAGATTTCCAAAACCTGTGAGAGAGAAAGCTATTTTGCAAGAGCAGAAGCTGGGGGGAGGGAGATTTCTGAAAAGCTGCAAAACAGCTCTGGCGGATTGAAAAGCTCTTCACAGGGAGCTGTCCCAAACACATATAAAACAGCTCTGGCGGCTGGAATAGAGATTTCCCAGCCGCCAGAGCTGCGCCAATTGAAGATCTATCGAATTTCGGTATGTTACCCCTCAATCACCGGCGGTAAAGATTGTAAGACTCGCCGATTCAGGCAAATTATGCCACGAAAACAAAGTGAGCTCATATTTCCATGCATATAATCCATATTTGCAGATTTGCTGACCCAGTTTTAAAGAAGAGAACCAATTTCTTCTCACTAATAAAAGCTTCTAAATGCCGCCCCCCCCCCCCCCCCCCCCTCATCCCCAACTCTAATTTTTCAATTACCTCTGGCGCCGCTCGGAGAACTCATCGCCCACCTCTGCACGTCCGGACCGATCTCTGCCACCGTCTGAAGTGCTCGCCAACGCCGTCGGTGCCAATCTGAAGCCTCTTTGCTGCCGGCGCCGCCACCAGGAGAACTCTTCGCCCAACCCTAGTTCTGCGATTCCCTCCTCGTTGCTACCGAAGTCTGCCGGACCGCCGCCATCTGAAGTGTTCGCCAACGCAAACAACGCCGCTTGTGCTCTCCTTCGTTCCTCTCCTTGGCTGAAGAGGTCGTTGCTGCCGGCACAGGTAACTCCTCAAATAGATGTGGTGCTATGGCTGTTAGTGCTTAGCTTGGGATTCATGTTGTGATTAGCACAGTTTAATAGCAACCAATTGTTTTGATTTACTAGCCGTTGTTTGCCTCTACAACCATTGTTCCTTTGAGAGGAAGGGATGTCTCCGGCCTGTGAAAACCAAGTAATTGTGTCAGGTTATATATGAATAACTGAGGAGTGGACTAATAAAGTTGGAACAACACCCCTGTTCATTGCCCCAGCTCTCCAGTATCTCAAGCCATATGCGTAATCAGACATTTTAGTAGTTGCAGAGAATCCACTATCTAGTTTTTTCCCCGTGGACCTGTCAGAATCTGTGTCATCATGCTCTAGTACTTTTCCATCCATTGGCGTCTCGCTGCACCTTTTAATCAAACAAAGAAAACCCTCGTACCTGGCTACGGCTTCATCAAGAAAGCGTTTATCGTGCATTATCGGCCTACATACCTGTCAATAGTTATATAATGAGGGTTATGTCATTGTATCAGGAAAACCCGTTGATTACTCATTAGTTAAACCTTTTAAGGGTTTTTTTGTAGGGATTTCTGGATTCAAATTGTGAGCTTCTTTGTTGTAAGACCCCCCCCCCCCCCCCCCACTGGAACACAGAACACGGTCGAAGAGAGTCTTATGCCCAGAACAACCGTCTTGCGGTAGCGTTAGTGTAACACATTCATCCGTTACATGACATATAATAAAAGTTCCGACCGGGGCCCCACACCATATGCCACAAACAAGCGGCGAAGTTACAGGTTAATATCAAAAACCATTCGCATCATAACTCAGAGCATTCTAGCGGAAACTTTTAAGTTGTTTGAACTCAACTCATTTGAATGTCCACAATATACAAACCAGCATGTATATATATAACATCACGAAGGAATGTTCTCCAAATACACAGCAAGTCTGGCCTTATGGTCTTACAGTTAAGCTTCATAACTATGAATTTCATACATCGGCACGCAGGCCGTCCATACATGAAAATAACATCATATGAACTTCTTTGGCCTTTGAGGACCAGCATAGCTGCAGCAGCAACAACAACAATAAGGGCTTCAGCCCCCTATTTTTTGCTCGGCTCTCATGCACCTGCACGGGACAATCCACCGCAATGGTGGAAAACAAGGCAACGGTCAGCGTTCAGCTGACCAATTTATAACGACCATATCCCTTACCAGGGGCAGTGGTATTCCTTCTCTGCAGGCAAAGCATTTTACAAGCAGATATATCACACAATGTGCACTCACGTACAACCAATATATCACAAACGTTGATCATGCGACCCGACGCTCCGTGCACTCAGGGCACATTCTTAATGTACTGGAAATACTAGGGTCCCATCGTCGTTCGAAGGTCCGAAACTCAATGGTAAACTTGAGCATTTCGCTCCACGGTCTTCAGCCGGAGACTTTAGTCTTAATGGCGCGCAGGCCTAAGACTCTCATTATGTGATTTTGTCGAATGCCAATTGTCTAGGCAGGCATGGCAGACAACCATAACGCGGAGACAGTTCAATCTTTTCCCGTTCCTCAAATCGTCAATTCAATGATTAGACTGACGCGGGTCGGCATCCCCTTATCTGTTCGGCACGAAGCCTTTTTAAGAGCTCACAAATAGCCACATTGTCCCCTAAGGACTGGCTTCATAATCGCAGTTTATCTAGGAGTCATCGCCCTTGATATTCACTTTCGCCCGGCGTTAGCGACAGAACTCACTTTTCATCCTCAGCCCTAACCTTATCTGGATCAACCATCCAGTAATCGTTGCAGCCACCTGCAGTGCCAAAAACACTGGTCTTTCATGGCATACAAGCACTTTGCAGGTATTTTTCTGGAATTTCACTCCAGTACTTCCTACTACTACCCTTCACAGGCACAACCCACTAAATCCACAAACATACTCATTTATACGCGGAGTCTTCTCCGATGCGCAAAATAAAGCATCACCAATCCAGATCAACATTTCTAGATGGGCTTCACACAGTATGCTTATTTCGTACTACACATTTCTGGATCTACATGCAAGACATCTTGGGGATATACAAAATCAACCCAAGGGGAATCCCCCAATAATCCACCTTTTGGTGGGGGAAACTCATGCATATGTCAAACTAAGGACTTCGCAGGTCCAAGAAATAAAGATCGTTACCCTTGATGATCGCTTTGGAGCCATGAAAAACTAGCCAGATGAAATGCACCGCAATGGCCTTGTCTCCACGGATTTGGACTTGGCACGCGATTCGGGGCTCTGAAGCTCCACCGGCAGCCGGATTCCTCCTCCTCCCTTACTCTCCCCACTCTCTACCTCTTTAGAAATAGAAAGAAAGGCCTTTGATAATGAGAAAGTTTATCCTCAAATCATGGCCTTATAACAGCAGGGAGATCTCAGGACCGTTGGATCCTAGTTGAAAGGAATGAACGGACATGAAAAGCCCTGAAAAATACTTTCCTGGGCCGAACACGGCTTGTGACACCCTGTGGCGTGTCACAACCCGTGTGCCTTAACCGGTAAAGAAACCGACTTGACCTGACCAGGACATGGCCCTGTGACACGCCCATGTCACAGACTGTGTGCTAGACATGGCGTCGGACATGCCCGTGTCCAGCCCGTGTTCATCAGTCCTCACAGACCTGACCAAGTACAAAAAAGGACACGGCCTTGGACACGCCTGTATCATAGGCTGTATGCCCAACTCAAGGATCGTCGAGTGTATTTCGTCGAGCTCGTGGGAACACGTCAAGCGCATAGCAAGACACGGTCCTGTACAAGCCCGTGTACCCAACTCGAGGATCGTCGAGTGTATTTCGTCGAGCTCACTCGAGACCGCCCTGCCAACACTCGAGTCCAGGACACATCCATGGATACGCCCGTGTCCCCGGCCGTGTAACTCACACAGAGCAGGGTACGACTTTAGATACGCCTGTGTCTCAGGTTGTGTTGCCCACCCTACTCAGCCCATTCAGCATCGAGATTTGGGGCATTACAATCCTCCCCTCCTTACAAGAAATTTCGTCCCTAAATTTGCATACAGTACTCAAGAAGCTCTTCAACAAAAATGTGTTATAACATTTTATGTTTTGCACAACACAAACTATTATACAAATTTAAGCTAACTTTTTATCACTTTCAGGTTAACTGAACTGAACAAAATCTTCAAGCTCGGCAACAATGGCGAGGAAGACGACGATGTTCAGCCACTATGTGAAATCAGAAAACCCTAAAAGCTCATATCCTTACGGCCAAACTTTTCCTTTTATAGCTAGCTGAGCAACGGCTCTTTGTTCTGTGGGCCCAGCCATAAAGGACAAGTTACCATCTTCCCTTTAGCAGAAAACGACAACAGCTGGCCGTCGGCACCATTTAAAGACATTCTGCAGCTTTCCCGCAAGTAATTTGAACTGCGTTGACTTTTTTGATTTTTGCTGACGTCAACCATTCTGGACTTAGCCAAATTCAGACAATCACCCTAGGCGTTGAGAGCGTTGAGTGGATGACTTTCACTCAACGTCATTTGCCTTAGCTGTTTCTGAACTCTGCCAACTGTTGAGGCGTTGAGTGAACTGGCTTCACTCAATGCTTCTGGACTTGACCAAAATTTCCTTCTACAAACTTACTAGGGTTTGACTGTTTAGTCTTCTTTCAGTACATTAGCTCATCTGGCATTGAGTGAGCTGTCATCACTCAACGCTTTTGGACTTAACCAGAATCCTGCTCTTTGTCAGCATTCCTTGACATCTGGCATTGAGTGAACTAACTTCACTTAACGCCCGTAGACTTAGCCGCTTTTATCTTTCCAACAACCTTAAGGCATTTGGCATTGAGTGAACTGGCTTCACTCAATGTCTGTGGACTTCGATAATTTCCTGCCTGTCCAGCATCTTTCTTTGTGTCCACCTGTCTAATTAATGTGACATGGACTAACTTGCATGCATGAACTTAAACATACATTAAATACAACTACGTGTATGTTATTGACTTGTTTGACTTCTTACAAATCAGGTATATTGGGATCAATGGACCCAACAGTAAGGTAGAGCAAGCACCCAATTATGTTTTTGTATTTGGTTTCATCAAAAGGTTACCCTTTCTCATCCTTGCCTGAGGACATAGTTGAACTCATTGGAGTTCTCATAGAGGTTGTGTTCTCCATTCTGAATTTCTTAAGTAACTCTTTGGTGAACTTTGTCTGAGAGATGAAAATTTCATCTTTAGATTACTTCACCTAAGGTTCTAAGAAATATTTTAGTTCACTCATACTGCTCATTTCAAACTTCTCTTGCATCAAGTTAGAGTAATTTTTGCAAAGGTTGTCATTTCTAGATCCAAATATAATGTCATCGATATATATTTGTACTAGCAGGATCTTGCCCTTTACTTCCCTAAAAAATAATATCTCATCTATCTTTCCTTTTGAGAACTTGTTTTCAATAAGAAAGCTAGATAGCGTCTTATACGAAACTCTAGGAGCATGTTTCAAACCATATAAAGCTTTTCGTAAAAAGTAAACATGATCAGGGAAAGATGAATCAATAAAACTTGGGGGTTGTTCCACGTATACTTCTTCCTTTAAATTACCATTAAGGAAGGCTGACTTTACATCCATTTGATAAGCTTTGTAGCCTTTGTGTATAACATACTCCAGGAATAACTTGATTGCTTTGAGCCTGGCCACTAAAGTAAATTTCTGATCGAATTCGATCCCTTCTTCTTATTGGTAACCTTGAGCGACAATCCTGGCCTTATTCTTTATGATGACTCCATTTTCGTCCAGCTTATTTTTGAAGATCCATTTCATCCCTATCATATTCTGACTTTTGGACCTTGGAACTAGCTTCCAAACTTTGTACCTTTTAAACTGATTGAGCACTTCTTGCATCGCAACGATCCATGAAGCATCTTTGTTTTCTTCTTCAAACTTTTTTGGCTCAACATGAGAAAGAAAGCTCAGGTGTAATACTTCGTTAGTTGTACCTCTTCTTATTATAACTCCTTCACTTGGATCTCTAATGATCTGATCAACGGGGTGATCTTTTGAATATTTGATCACCAGATTCTTTGCATTCTCTATGCTACCAGGAGGTTTTGCTACTTCTAGTGAATGCTCTTCATCTTGATGTTCTTCTTCCTCTTTAATAAACTCTAGAGAGTTGATCTCTATTGAATTAGAAACTTCAACTTTTGCAACTTCATCCAAGATTAGCTCTTTAAGTTTATCACCAGCATCTTCAATAAAAACACTAGACGTGTTGCTATGAAGCATACTCGTCTCATCAAATACAATATTTATAGATTTTTCTACCACCAGGGTTTTTTTATTAAAAATCTTATATGCCTTATTATGGTTATTATATCCTACAAAAGTGTCTTCAAAATATTTTTCACTAAATTTCGTTCAATAATGTTTCCCATTATTTAGTATAATGCACTTGCTTCCAAAAATTCTAAAGTAAGACACAGTCAGTTTTCTGCCTTTTAGAAGTTCGTAAGGTGTCTTACGATGATTCTTATTGATTAAAGCTCTATTTTGCACATGACAAGTTGTATTGACTGCTTCAGCCCAGAAGTATTTTGGTAAAGAAGAGTCATTCAACATTATTGTATATGCTTCAATGAGTGTTCTGTTCCTTCTCTCGGCCACTCCATTTTGTTGTGGAATATGAGGAGAGGAAAACTCATTAAAGATACCCTGGCTTGCACAAAACCATGTCATGGCTCCAAGCTCAAATTCTATTCGATGGTCACTTCTGATTTTGACCACAGAGCAGTTCAATTCATTATGTATCTGCTTGACAAAGTTAGTGAAAGAGCCAAAGGTATCTGACTTGTGTTTCAGAAAGAACACCCAAGTAAAACATAAGTAGTCATCAATAATAACCATGGTGTAGACTTTTCCTCCTAAACTATGAACTAGCATAGGACCGAATAAGTTCATATGAAGCAGATATAAACATCTGTCAAAATCTTTTGCAACAATGCTTTTAAAGGTAGCCACTGTCTGCTTGCCCATCTGGCATGCGTGACACAGACTCTCTTTAATGCACTTAATATTGGGTGCATCACGCACTAAGTTATGAGAAAATAACATACTTATATTTTGAAATTAATATGTGCTAGTCTCATGAGTCATTGATCACAAAGAGATGCACTATCTTTTGTCAAAAAACACACTAGCGTAGAATATTCTAAACAAAGAAAATTGAGACAGAAAATATTTCTACTAAGTGTCTGTTAAAATAATTTCTGAACTATCAGACGACTTTATCAGGCATATGTCCTTGTAGAACTCTACCATATAGCCTTTGTTATTTAATTGACTTATGCTAATAAGATTATATTGTAATCCTTTAACATAAGCCACGTTAGTGAAATAGACTATACTGTTGGTAATCATACTGTATCCATTTGTGATTCCCCTATTAGATCCGCCAAAAATAACTTTTGGACCATCCTCGACTGGGGTATAATTCTGTAGTAGGCTTCTTGTCCTATTCATTTGCTGAGAGCATCCACTGTACAAGTACCAAATAAGAGTTTTGTTGGCCTTTAGACATTCCTGCATTTACAAATCAATTACCCTTAGGAACCCAAATAGGGTTTGGGTCCTTGGTTACTGGTTAGATGAACATCACTAGGAGTTAAACATTGCGAGTGGTCATTATTACAGTGTTAACTCGTTGAGTCTTATAATTTACTGAATTAAACTAGCAGTCGATACCAAAGTGACTAATCTTGCCACAACACCAACAGTCAAATATGTTGTATCTTCTCTTGTTCTCCTACTTTACCTTATGAACAAGATTGCAGGAGCAACAAACTTGGAGGTAGAAGTCTCATGATTACAACATACACAAGACTTCTTTGTCTCATGTGGCTTGACAACAATAGGTTTTACTTTTGGTGCTCTCTTAGCACTCGGTACATGAACGAATGGACCATAATCCTTAAGGATAATTTCTTCATGAGGTGCTTTTAGAGCACTCGTTCCAAAATCTTTAGGGCGGCTCCATCCTTGGTGGTTCTTGTTAGAGTCAACATATGTTGGTCTAGTAAAGTGACTGTAGGATGTCTTAAAGTCATACTTGTTAGTCGGAAAGATTACTTTCTTGAAAGTTGTTTGACTTTGAGGAGCCTTTCCTTTACTCTTAACAGATTTGTGTCCAACACCATTACCCTTCTTTGAAGCAAAAAAATCCATCTATAAGAGGAGGGACAGTGTTTGGCTTCGAGAAGCTTGCTACAAGCTTCTTCTCGGCAAATAACTTTTCTTCTAGTTCATCGATGACTCTCTCCTTCAGACTTGCGAGTTCAGTGGAGGTCTTAAGTTTCTCTTTCAAGGATTGAACTTCATCCTTGAGAGGAGTTAATCTCTTGATTTCTTCGTTCAGTTCAGAGTCCAATGTCTTATGAGAGGCAATTTCTTTGGCTTGGGATCTGACGACCTTATGGCATTTGTTAAATCCTGCAAGCAAAGCCTTGTACTAACCTAATAGATCTGAATCCTCGTCAGAAGAATACCCTTCATGACCTCAGAGAGAAGAGTGATTGAGTTTACCTTCCTGTTGTATTGGGAGTTGCATTCTTCCTCGCCAGTATGTGCCATGAGCCCAAAGTAGGCTTCCTCATTGGAACATGACTCATCTGAGTCGCTGACACTGAGAGTTTTTGGCTTCTTTGCAATGAAGCTCTTCCCCTCCTTCTTCTTAGCTTTGAATGTTCTTCTCTCTTCCTTCTTAGATCCTCCCTTCTTCTTGTAAGGACATTCAGTGATCATGTGCCCTAGCTTCTTACAGCAATAACACACAATGTCAGAAGAAATATGTTTGTTCGGTTTACATTTATACATGTCATTGCTATTGTAGCTTTTCTTATGATGATCGTCATCACGTGATCTCCTGTAATCAGACGAGGAGGGATGATTTCTCATTTGCCTCCTCTTGCTAAGCATTCTCTTAAATTGCTTTGTGAGAAGAGAGAATTCTCCATCTGACATTTATGAGATTGAGGTGCTTGGCTCTAAATCTTCATGATCACATGAAGTTTGAGTTCTGGCAGGAGACACAACTCTAGCTTTTCTTGACCATTCAGCCTTCACGACCACTGACTTTCTTTGGTTGAATATCTGCTTCCTTCTTCTTCAGCTTTTATCGTGTTGATTTGAAGTTTATAGAAAAGTAGCTTACCAAAGAGATTCTGTAGATCTATGTCAGCAATTCTACTAAACTCCCTTATAGCGCAAACCTTGTTATCCCATTCCTTCATCAGGGATCTCAAGAATTTTGTCGTTGAATTCACCGTTTGTAAACGTGCGACCATAATTCCTTAGACTGTTGACAATCCTGAGAACTTCTCGTAGCAGTCAGTTATGGAGTCTCTTCTGCCTTGTTTGAAATCTTCGTACTCCTGATTGAGGGATTTCCTATCATCCCTAGCCTCATCTGTTCCTTCCATGAGAACAATCAGAGATGTCCAAATCTCTTTAGCAGACTTGTAGTGCATTAAGTTTTGTAACATCGAGTAGTCCACTAAACTAGCAATAATATTCTTTGTCTTCTTGTCCAGAGACGATGACAATGTCATCTTTAGTTAAATCCAGCATTTTTTCGGAACCATCAGAGTCGGATTTATGGTTGATGTAGTCATAGGCACATGAGGGACTTCTTCAACAATTTAAAATATTCTTGGATCGGCAGCTTCAATGAAGAACCTTACTCTTTCTTTCCATATGGGAAAGTTTTCTTTGGAGCACACTGGTAGCTTCATATATGACATATCCTTGCTTCTATCCATTCCAGACATGATATTCTCAAACAACTAGATAGAGACCTTGTTCAAGGTGTTAACCTTTCACAAACAACCTGCCTCTGATACCAATTGAAAGTATCTAGTTGTCTACCTAAATCACCTAGAGGGGGTGAATAGGTGAATCCTATAGCTTTTAACGGAAATAAAATACTTTAAAATTAAGCGCACAGAATCAGAGAAACGCACAGTACAGACATAAGGATTTATAGTGGTTCCCCATAATGGGTATGTCCAATGTCCCTATAACAGCCTCCCCAGCCCATGGCTCAAAAGGACAACCACTAGCACCCTCAACACCATGCTCGAAAGGGTTCGGCCTCAACCGGTTTGCAGACCATATACCCCAACCCATCTTCGGTCCACCAGCGGGTTGTTGGAGGTCGCAACCTTCCTTTGATGAGGGAAATTCAAGTAAAAAGGATAGCATGGGGAGTTACTAGGAGGTCATCCATTCCAAGAATACTTCCCAGGAGGTCTGCAGACCATGTACTTTTTTGTAACGACCTCCCCATCACTCAGCTCAAAAGGATGCCCGTCGGCACCCCTAGCACTACGCTCGAAAGGGTTCAACCTCAAATAGTCTGCAGACCATGCACCCCAACCCCTCTCCATCCACAGGCGGGTTGTTGGAAGTCGCAACCTCCCTTCGATGAGAAATGATCCAGTTAAGCGCCCCTACGGGGACTTCCCAGGAGGTCACCCTTCCCAGGACTACTCCAGTGCAAGCACGCCTAACTATGAAGTTCTTTCAAATGATCATTAGTTTACGGACAAACTATACAGTGGAAGTTATGGTGTGCCCTTGTGTAAAAGTCACAGAAAATAGTCCATTTAAGCAATGAGTTAGGCAAATCCTAATATAAACCTTACCTTTTGTGTATCCCCCTCAGATCATTGACCCATAGAATGTTGTCCCTCCCCCTCTGACTGCCACTCCTTTTTAGCAGACGGAGTTTGGGAAGACTTTGACAGCCATCCTTGAGGCCTTTAGAGCTCAGCAGGTCCCGGACTCACAGCCAAACCCGTGATCAAATTGGTTGAATACTTTTAGGAGTCTATCTCCTCCGATGTACCATGGGACAGAGAATGGGGTGAAGACGGAGGAATGGCTTGAATCCATATAGGAAATTCTTGTAGGCATTTGTTTCCCAGTCTCCAAGGCAGTTTCTTTGGAGACTTCCGCATTGGATGCTCATGCGAAGAGGTGGTGAAAGTGTTGGGTTTTTCTATATGTCACAACACTTGTATGCAGTGGAATAAGGAACAAGAAAACCCAAAAGAAATGCAGATCTTGCGATGAACATTGATAAAAAGTAACATTACCATAAATAAATTATACCTTTGCGGGATTGAGTCAATACTCAACCAAGGTGCTCCGAAGAAGTCAAATGAACGGTAACGACCGGAGTTCTGAGCGGAGAATTATGTCCACGCCTCTACAGGTGATCCACACGAATGGGAGAACCCTTAGACTCTTGTCACACAAGATCTAGGTTGGAAGAAGGCACTCTGCATCTTCACATGCTGCTAGATCTGTTCCAGAAAAGGCGGCGGCGATACTCGCCGGAAACAAGCTCGGCGACGGTGATGAGATCGGGACTTTCGGAAAAGGTTTCCGTCAACCCTATTCTCTCGGGTTTAGCACAGTGCAGCAGTTCCATACTTATCGCTTGGTGTTGTGACCCGTAAAATCCTAAAGCTTCTCCAATTTATACCCAAAGGGATAAACAGTGGAAGAGCGTCGCTATCGACAGACCCGTAATACTTGGAATACATAATTCGACGAGTCAACACTTGACTCGACGAATTATCGAGTGGACTCAACGCACTCAGCGCCAGACTCATCGAATCAACACTTGACTCGATGAATCGTCGAGTGAAATCGACGCACTCAGCGCTAGACTTGTCGAATGAACACTTGACTCGACGAATCGTCGAGTGAACTTGACGGTCTCAACGCCTCATTCGGCGAATTAATAATTGACTCGACTAAGGAGCCGAGTGGTCTCGATGCTCTCAATGCCATCATTCGGCGAATCAACAATTGACACGACGAAGGCGTCGAGTGGTCTCGATGATCTTAACGCCTATTTTGATGAGTCAACACTTGACTCGACGAAAGCATCGAGTGGCCTCGACGCACTCAATGCCTGGTTGAGTTCAGTCCTTCACTGATCTCATATGAGTAAAACCAACATAATCCAATATTCCAAGTTCTCCAAACGCTCTTATGTGTGACCCTGATAGGCTCATATTGTGTTGGCAGTGAGACTACATATTTGATCACTTCCAGATCATAATGGTAACACCAACAGTCTCTCACTTGATCTTCAAAGTATCAAACAACAGATTCACAAATAATGAGCGACATCTAGCGATACATCATTGCTCCCCAAGCAATAAGAGTTTATAACTCAAAAGTCATTGTGACCAATGTATCAGTGTTGTCATGTCCCTTCGTCCCTTACATCCGGATAGAATTATAGGTATAGACTGTGTCACCCTCATAATTGTTCAATCCTAGTTTCCTGATCTATAATGGACTTCCAGAAATCGGTAAGTCCAATATCATATATTGACTCAACCAAGCATATACATGCATTTCTCAGTCTCATTCCATCAAGGAGCCCATGGATGCAACTCCTATCATATAGGAGAACAAATCCCATCGCTGGTCACACGCAAACACTCAAATGATTCGTAAGGTACCCAATAACTATCTTTATCATTCAACTTTCTCAAGACTGGACTTTTGATAGCATCAAAGCACACTCTTCCTCACTCTATGAGTGTTGTGACTTTAGGTCAAAGAACCATAAACATCATTGCCACTTGAGTCATACTTATGACACGTTCATATAACAATCCACAAAATATTCTCATGGTGGGTCTGTCCAGTACAACTTGTTCACTAACAAGTACCTGTGTGATGACTTGATATCATAATATCATGACCTGTGAGAACCGATCATCAGTCAACACACATGCTTATCTTAATGTATCATCATCGCCCTCAACTTCTAAGATAATACGCCGACCAGGGACCATTTAAGAATGAAGCTTCTAAGAGCATAGGCTCTCACATTCAAGTCTCCACTTGACTCATATGGAAGCAAACATTCTAAGGGCATTTATTATGCTAAATTAATCTTTCGCAACAGAAATAAATTTAGACAATAAAAAACTTGCCAAAATATAAAATGAAATGTATAGTACTCTATTCATCAAATGAATTATTACAATCGACAAACATACAATCCACAAGACTCCTACTAGAGTTGATCATTCAGATATCTAATACCCACTAACCTAGCATGACCATCATGTTTTCTCTATGCGAGAGGCTTTGTTAGTGGATCCGCAATATTCTCTTCAGTAGACACTATGTAAATGTTCACATCTCCTCGATCGACAATCTCATGAATAAGATGGAACCGCTGAAGTATGTGCTTGGAGTGCTGATGAGATTTAGGTTCCAAAGCAAGTGCAATTGCACGTTATAGTCACAGTAAAGAACTACTAGAACAACAATGCTAGGAATTACATATAACTCGCCAATGAATTTCCTAATCCATAGAGCCTCCTTTGCCGCATTCGCAGCGGCGATATACTCTGCCTCAGTTGTAGAATCAACAATTGTCTCCTGGTTAGAACTCTTCCAACTAACAGCTCCTCCATTTAGGCAAAATATAAACCCTGATTGAGACTTTGAGTCGTCCCTATCAGTTTGGAAGCTAGCATATGTGTAACCCTTTACAACGAGCTCTTCCTCTCCACCAAATACCAAGAACGTATCCTTAGTCCTTATAAGGTACTTTAGGATATTCTTGACGGTTATCTAGTGATTATCACTGGATCAGACTGATACCTGCTAGTCATGATCAAAGTATAAGAGACATCAGATCGAGTACATATCATTGCATACATGATTTACCCAATTGCTGAAGCATATGGAATCAACTTCAGACAGTCCTTATCTTCACAAGATTTAGGATATTAGTCCTTAGAGAGACTCACACCACGTGACATGGGTAAGCATCCTTTCTTGGACTCAAGTATGTTGAACCGTTTCAACACCTTATCAATATATGTACTTTGGGTCAAACCCAGCAACTTCTTAGATCTATCTCTATAGATCTTAATACCAAGTATATAATTTGCTTTGCCCAAGTCTTTCATTGAAAAGCAGATCTCTAGGTTGTTCTTAACAACTGGTATGGTTAGTTTATCATTCCCGATCAGTAGTATGTCATCTATATACAATATCAAGAAGACAACAATGCTCCCACTAATCCTCTTGTAAACACACGGTTCATCCTCGTTCTTGATAAAACCAAACTCTTTGATCTTTTCATCAAAATGAATATTCAAACATTGAGAAGCCTATTTTAACTCATAAATGGATCTCTGTAGCTTGCATATTTTAGTGGCTTCACCTGGAGATACAAAACCCCCAAGTTGTGTCATATACACTTCCTCAAGGAGGTTTCCATTTAGGAAAGCCATTTTGACATCCATCTGTCAGATTTCGTAATCATAATACACAGCAATAACAAGCAGAATTCTAATGGACTTAACCATAGCAACAGGGGAAAAGGTATCATCATAGTCAATATCATGAATTTGCTTGAAACCTTTAGCCACATGTCGCCCTTTAAATATCTATACATTCTCATCCTTGTCGGTCTTCATCTTGAACACCTACTTGCACCCTATGGGTCGTAACCCTTCAGGTGGTTCCACCAAGGTCCAAACTTTATTTTCATACATGGAGTCCATTTCATATTTCATGACCTCAAGCCACTTCTCGGAGTCCGATCCATGCATAGCCTCTTGGTAGGTTGCAGGCTCATCATTATGATCCATAAGCAACATATTACCTATTTGAGACATGAGAAATCCATATCTCTCTGACTCAAACCTTTGTCTACCAGATCTACGTGGGACTTGTGTTTCTTGATCTGGCTCTTCAACTACAACAACATGTAGTCCTTGCTCTGGTTCCAATTCCGGTTCATTCATGGTTTGTGGTTCTTGAACTTTTTCAATTTCTACCTTAGTAGACTTTCTACTTAAGAACTCTTTCTCAAGAAAGACAACAGTTTTTGCAATAAACACTTTGCCCTCAGACGATAGGTAGAAATAGTACCATTTAGTTTCCTTAGAATACCCCACAAGATAACATTTATCTGACTTGGGTTCCAGCTTGTTAGGCATTTAACGTCTCATGTAAGCCTCACAGCTCGAAATCTTAATGAAAGACATACTAGGATGCTTCCCAGTACATATCTCATATGGTGTCTTCAGAACTATTTTCATTGCAGTACGATTTAGTGTAAATGTAGCAGTTTTTAGAGCAAAACCCCAAAAGTAAACATGCAAATCTGTATGACACATCATCGATTGCACAATGTCTAACATAGTACGATTCCTCCGCTCAGACACACCATTATGATGTGGCGTTCTGGGTTGAGTGAGTTGTGATACAATACCACACTCTTTCAGATGATCACGAAACTCATGACTCAGGTATTCACCACCTCGATCAGATCAGAGTGCTTTAACCCCCTTACCCAGCTGGTTCTCTACTTTATTCTTAAACTCTTTGAACTTCTCAAAGGTTTCGGGTTTGCACTTCATATGATACACATATCTGTATCTACTGAAATCGTCAGTAAATATAACAAAGTAGAAGTACCCACCTCTAGCCGTAGAACTCATGGGTCTGCATACATCACTATGTATTATACCCAAGAGATCATCAACCCTCTCATTAAAACCAGTGAAAGGGACTTTAGTCATCTTGCCTAACAAATAGGATTCGTATCTCTCAAATGATTCATAATAATATGAGTCCAGTAGTCCATCTTTATGGAGCTTGGATATGTGTTTCTCATTTATAAGTCGCAAACGATAATGCCAAAGGTACGTAGGGTTTGAGTCATTTGTTTTTAGTCTTTTAGTATTTTTTATATTATAGATGTGATGGTCTAAGTTCAAAACATATAAACCATTAAACATTTGAGCTATAACATAACAAGCATCATTCTTCAATATAGAACAACAATTATTTTTAATAAAAAAAAAATCCAAGCATGTCCAAACATGAAATAGAAATGATGTTTCTAGTTATCTTAGTAACATAATAACAGTTATCCAGTTCCTATACAAGCCCACTGGGTAAAGAAAGACGATAAACACCCACGACGACAGCAACAACTCTTGCTTCATTGCCAACACACAGGTCCACCTCTCCTTTACTCAACATTCTTCTCATTCCCAGTTCTTGCACATTTATACAAATGTGTGAACCACATCCGGTATCCAATACCCAAGATGAAGGAGCAGAAAAGTTTATCTCTATAATATAAATACTAGAAGCGGAAGTCATACCTCTCTTCATTTTGTGCAGACCCTCAATATAAGAAGGATAGTTTCTCCTTCAATGACCAGCCTTACCACAGTGGTGGCATTTCCCTTCCTTCACCAAGCCTTTATTCTTCAGTGATGAAGACGTAGGCTCAAGAGATAGCTTAGGTCCAACCTTTGTCTTCTTGAAGCCTTTGGCCTTGCCCTTGCCTTTATGCACCATCAGTATAGGGCTAGTAGGCTTGACCTTCTTCATATTGATTTCAGCAGTTCTCAACATGCCTAGGCGCTCGGGCAGTGTCTTGTCTATTTTATTCATATTGTAATTCAAGACAAACTGCTCATAACTGTCCGACAACAATTGCAGGATCAGGTCTGTGACCAACTCTTGGCTCAGAGGAAAGCCTAGTCTTTCAAGATTCTTTATATACCCAATCATCTTGTGTATGTTAGTCTCGACTAGGTCTCGAGCTCCCATCTTACACTGAAACAACACCTTAGTGACGTCAAACCTCTTTTGGCGAGCTTGCCCTTGAAACATTTTCTTGAGAAACTCACCAATTTCTTTGCAACTCATGTTCTCATGTTGCTTATGAAGCTCAGAGTTCATGGTTGCAAGCATGATGCATTCAATGTCTAATGAGTCATTCAGATACTTCTTATAAGTATCATTATCAGATCAGGATGCATTCCCGGCTGGGTCTTCAGGGAATTTATCTTCCAAAACATAGAGCTTACGTTCTTGCCTGAGAATAATTCTCAAGTTCCTGTACCAGTTCAAATAATTTGTCTCGCTTAGTTTTTTTTCTCAAGGATAGCTCTGAGGGACAGGGTGGAGTGAGATCCACCTGCCATGAAAATTTTACAAGGATTTAAGCAAAGAAAAATCAGTACTACATTTCAAAATAAATTTTATTATTTCAATTAGGACTTTAATTAAAATTACTCCATTATTTTAATCAAACTGATAACCCTCGATATCAATTCAGAGAGTTTATGCGAGCAACTATCTTAGTGGACAAGATCCTTATTTCACTAACACTATGAGTCAGCTTTGGCTTTTCTCTTACAATATAGTGAGTTAGGTAGGCAACACTTGCCGATTACATCATCATGCAACTCATGTATGGTTGGAGAATAACTCTTTATTCGCATACATCATATGGTGCATACCAACCCTATGCCCTGGGCACTCAACCTTTTAGGTCACCCAGTTAAGTTTGACCCGATGTTGACAGTGGGATGTCATAATTATCCGTGCACACCCTTACCAAGATAGATTAATGCACCTTGTTTTGGCAAGCCCACATTTCATCGATCGAGGCAGGAATAGTGTCATCCATCGGAAGACATCTGAATACTTACTATTACTTAAGGGATTTTTCAGATAATTGATTAACACTTTAATCATGGTTAATAATTAACCAATGTGCACATCCACAAAACAAAACTTACAACATCCATAGTCTAAATGCATCCCAGATGTGTATAAGAAAAATCATCAACACTTTGACGAACTTGACTAAATCTGAACATCTAGAACCATTCTAAATCTTCAGATTTACATGCACTGGACATGAGCAACACCAACTCCACTTATACAGTAGAAAAGCTCGTATCTCAATGTGTGATTCAAAATCTAACACACTTGGTTTCACAAACTAACAAGAGGGATGGTTACTGTTAAGGAGAAATAAGGATATCAAAAAGTATATCACAACACAATCGCATATGTTCGTAGTGGGGTTCCAAGAATAGATTTGGGCATTTAGAACACTTCTAAATTTCCAGATCTACACGCAATAGATTTAGCAACTTCTGAAACAATGAACATCATGAAACCTGTCTTTGATACCATTGTTGGGTTTTATTATACGTCAAAACATTTGTGCTCAGCGGAATAAGGAACAAGAAAATCCAAAAAAATGTGGATCTCGCGATGAACATTGATCAAGAAGTAACATTGCCATAAATAAATTATACCTTTGTGGGATTGAGTCAATACTCAAACAAGGTGCTCCGAAGAAGTCCAACAAACGGTAACGACCAAAGTTCTGAGCGTAGAATTGTGTCTACGCCTCTATAGGTGATCCACACGAATGGGAGAACCCTTACACTCTTATCACACAAGATCTAGGTTGGAAGAAGGCACTTTGCGTCTTCACAGACTGCTAGATCTGTTCCAGAAGAGGCGTCAGTGACACTCGCTAGAAACAGGCTCGGCGACGGCGACGAGATCGGTACTTTCGAAAACGGTTTCCGTCAGCCCTATTCTCTCAGGTTTAGCACAGTGCGGCAGTTCCGTACTTGTCGCTTGGTGTCGTGTCCCGTAAAACCCTAAAGCATCTCCTATTTATACCTAAAGGGATAAACAGTAGAAGGATGTCGCTATCAGCAAACCCGTAACACTTGGAATACATAATTCGATGAGTCAACACTTGACTCGACAAATCGTCAAGTGGACTCAACGCACTCAGTGCCAGACTCGTCGAATCAATACTTGACTCGATGAATTGTCGAGTGAACTCGATGAACTCAGCGCCAGACTTGTCGAATCAACACTTGACTCGACGAATCGTCGAGTGAACTCGACGCTCTCAATGCCTCATTCGGTGAATCAACAATTGACTTGACGAAGGCGACGAGTGGTCTCGACGCTATCAACGCCATCATTCGGTGAATCAACAATTGACTCGACAAAGGCGTCGAGTGGTCTCGATGCTCTCAATGCCTAATTCGACGAGTCAACACTTGACTCGATGAAAACGTCGAGTGGTCTCGACGCACTCAATGCTTGGCTGAGTTCAGTCCTTCACTCATCTCATATGAGTAAAACCAACATAATCCAATCTTCCAAATTATCCAAACGCTCTTATGTGCTATCCTGATAGGCTCATATTGCATTGACAGTAAGACTACATGCTTGATCACATCCAGATCACAATGGTAACACTAACAGGAAGTCCTTGATGGACTCCACGTATGCAGATAAAGAGCTTTCAGATATTTCATGGGAATATTTTAGTGAAGTTTTCCTAGAGCATTTTGTCTCCACTACAGACAGGGATGAGCTGGAGGAGAGGTTTTTGAACCTCTGACAGGGGAGAAGGTTTGTGATAGAGTATTAGAGGGAGTTCTCCCATCTGGACAGATTTGTAGGGATACACGACTTGGATGATAAGAGATATGTGAAGAGGTTCTATCAGGGACTCAGGGATGCAGTGAGACAAGCATTACTATACATATCACATATCACTTTGACCCAGATCATAGAGATGGCAAAGAAATTGGAGGCGTATCAGCTGATCGTGCAGAGTAGAGAGAAGAGACTGATAGATGGGCCACCCTTCAGGGAGAGCAGCAGGAGCCCACAGCGGGGTAGATTTTTGAGCCATGGGGGAGGTGGAGGACGTCGACGTCCTAACTTTAGGCCGTAGCAGAGGCCTCCTGCAGTGTGGGCTCCTCCACTGTTGCAAATCCAGGACCGATAAGGCAGCATGATCGGGGTCACCAACAGGCGATATGTTATGGGTGCCACCAGCCGGGGCATGTTAGAGCTAATTGCCCTCAGCAGTTCCATCCACCTTCTCATCCACCTCCAACAGCCCTTCTAGCACAACAAGGCCGAGGCCGAGGTCAGGGCCGAGGACCTCATTGTAGAGGCTGAAGGCCATAGCAGATGTACGCATTGGATCTTGCCAAGCCAAGAAACCCCGAGGAGGTCATCACAAGTACTTAAGATTATCGCAAATTTTAAATTTTTGTATAGTGCCTTGCAACCTCTAGTAGAACAATAGCATAACATAACCAAACAAAAACCTCAGGTATAGTATTTATCAACAGCAAGCTCGCTCATAACTTGTTCGACACAGGTGTTTCGCACTCGTTCATATCTGAAGAGTTCCAGGAGGGACTAGACGACATACATCGATTTACGGGCATAACTAGGAGGGTGCGCCTACCAGATGGGTCAGAACTTTTATCCTCTGTCAAGTGCAGAATGGAGGCAGAGACTGGAGGGAAGATATTCAAGGCACCGACGACGATCTTAAAGATGTCAGCTTTCAATCTGATTCTAGGCATGATGTGGTTGCACTGGAACCATGCCCAGATTGATTGCCCGACGAGGAGGATCATTTTGCATCATAGAGATTCAGAGGTCGTCATCATAGGTATTACACTAGTCTCTTAAATATTATTATCATCAATACAGGCTATCAAATCCCATGAGCAGAGAGACGAGGTATACCTGATTTTCTTTGAGATGGCGGAGGCAGAAGCCTCCATTGCTCATATTCCAGTGGTGCGGGATTTCTCTGACATATTCCCGAAGAAATTCCCCGGATTGCCTCCGGCTCGAGATATGGAATTCCTGATCTAGATGGTACCAGGAGCGAGGCTTGTTCTCCGACACCTTACAGGATGGCCCCAAAGGAGTTGGCAGAGTTCAGGACCCAGCTATAGGAGCTTGTGGAGTCAGGATTCGTTAGGCCGAGCTCATCATCATGGGGAGCCCCAGTATTATTTGTAAATAAGAAGGATGGGTTGCTACGACTCTATATTGATTACCGGGAGCTGAATCAGTTAACAGTACGTAATACTTATCCACTATCGAGGATTGATTGACGAGTTGTTTTATCAGCTGCAGGGAGCCTACTGGTTCTCCAAGCTTGATTTGAGATCTGGATACTACCAACTGCAGATCCAGGAGGAAGACATACCAAAGAAAACTTTTAGATCGTGATACGGACTATATGAATTTACGGTGTTGCCCTTCGGGCTCATGAATGCCCCTTTCACATTCATGAGTCTAATGAACCGTATATTTGAGCCCTATTTTGAAATATTTATCATAGTCTTCGTCGACAATATCTTGATCTACTCCAGGATGAAGGAAGAGCGTCCTCAACATTTGGCACTGATATTGGGCACGTTGAGGGAGTACCAGATGTACGCTAAATTTTCAAAGTATCAGTTCTGGCTACAATAGGTAGCCTTTTTAGGACACACCATCAGCAGAGTTGGGTTGGCAGTGGACCCGGCCAAGGTGCAGGGAGTGAGAGATTGGCCACAGCTGAAGTCTGCCTCAGATGTCCGCAGTTTCTTGGGATTAGTGGGCTATTACTACAAGATCGTGGAGGGATTCTCGAGGATACTACTTCCCATCACATCCTTGATGAAGAAGGATGCCAAATTTATTTGGACAAAGAAGTGCGAGGCAGCATTTCAGGAGCTAAAGGATAGACTCACCTCCTCCCCCATCCTTGGACTTCCATCTAGGAAGGAAGGATTCACATCTACACCAACACATCATACATGGGGATAGGTACAGTTCTGATGCAGCATAGACATGTTATAGCGTATGCTTTGAGGCAGTTGAAGAAGCATAAGAAGAACTATCAAGTACACGACTTAAAGCTCGAGGTTATGATCTTAGCCTTGAAGATTTGAAGGCACTACTTGTACGTGGTTCATTGTGAGATCTTCTCGGATCACAAGAACCTCAAATACATTGACGCGCAGAAGGACCTGATCCTACGCCAAAGTAGATGGTTAGAGTTCCTATGTGATTATGATTATATCATGCACTATCACCCAGGAAAGGCGAACACTGTAAAAGATGCTTTGAGCAGGAGAGCCGACACTACTGGATCAGAGCCCAAGTGATGGCCATAGAGTTAGTGCAAATGTTGGAGGATATGCATATTACCTTGATTTCCAAAGTCGAGCATGAGATCTATAGGAAGTACTTGGCCTCTCTGAGCATCATTTGTGATATACGAGACCGTATCAGGACACAACAGAGGCAGGATGCAGCTATGGAGTCTATTTTTAGAGCCTTGGAAGGGGACAAGTCAGAGGAATATTCATTGTGTGATGACCTCTTTCGTTTCCAAGGCCGCATTTTTATACTCGCTGGAGGTGGGATACGAGAAAACATACTTAGGGAGCCATACTGCACTCAATACTCAGTGCACCCCAGGATCACCAAGATGACGGTAGACCTACGGAGGGACATGTACTGGCCCGAGATGAAGAGGGAGATAGTATCATATGTGATACACTGTGAGACCTGCCAACGGGTAAAGACAGAGTGTAAGAGCCCAGGAGGACTTCTACAATCGTTTCCAGTGCTAGAGTGGAAGTTTGAGGACATACTCATGGATTTTATACATGGGTTGCCTCACTCCCACTCTGGGCATGATTCTATTTTGGTCATCGTTGACAGATTGACCAAGGTAGTATGATTCATACCAGTCAGGAAGGAGACTTCAGTTGCAGTTTTGGTGAGATTGTTTGTAGAGCAGCTCGTGAGGTACCACAGCGTGCTGAGGACGATTGTCTCGGATCATGATGGTCGGTTCACTTCTAGGGAGTGGAGGGCGGTGCAGGCATACTTATGTTCTCAGTTTGCTTTCAACACTGTTTTCCATCCACAGACCGACGGTCATATAAAGCAAACTAACCGAACCATGGAGGATCTGCTTCGCTTGTGTATCTTGGATACATGGATGTCCTAGGAGAGGTTGTTGCCATTAATAGAGTTTTCTTATAACAACAGCCACTAGGCCAGCATTGGGATGGTATAATACGAGAGTTTATATGGAAGGAAGTATCAGACGCCGCTATCTTGGGTCCAGAATAAGGATCTAAAAGCACTTGGATCAGACTATATCGAGGACACGGACATGAATATTCGGCTAATCAAAGACAGGATGCTAGAGGCTTAGAGTAGGCAGGCCAAGTATTACGATATGAGGCATCAGAATGTAGAATTCTAGGAGGGAGAAAGAGTCTTTTTGAAGATACTTCTAGTGCACAGGGTTTTGAGGGTGTGGAGGCACGAGAAGCTCAGCCCTCGGTTTATGGGGCCTTCCATGATCCCGGAACGGCTCAGTCCCTTGGCATATCGGCTGGAGCTGTTGCTAGAGTTAGAGAATCTACACATCTTCCATGTCTCCTCGCTTTGGAGAGCCTTATTTAGGTCGGAGCATCCCATCATAGCTACAGCGGGCCCGGTAGCATACGATCGGTCAATTTGTTTGGATCCGATCTAGATTGACGATACAGCGGTTCGAGTCCTATGGAAGAAGAAGGTTCCCTTAGTCAAGGCATTGTGGTCCAACCATGGGCGGGAGGAGCACACCTTGGAGCCAATGGACCTAACACAAGAACAGTACCTGTAACACTTCGCCTCAGGTACAACTTAAACATCCTTGAAAAGTTTCTTAATTTCTTTATGCATAGAACCCCATAGACCGAACTTGAATTTTAGGGACGAAATTATTTTTTTGTTTATTAGGATTTGTAACATCTCATTTCCTTTTAGACCGCCTTAACACAAATTATGGTAGGATAGGTGGTGAGTGTGATGAGTTGGCTAGGTGGTGACCTTAATGTAACATCCCGACCTTAATTGGGCCACCGGAACCCTAGTGGGCCCAATAAAAGTGGTCTGAACCCTACCCCTGACCCGGTGGGAAATAACCCTAGGCGGGAAATAGAGTTAGAGAACTCTGAATTGAGTTCTGTCAGTTTCTGTGACCTTGTGTAGTCAATACGAGTTCATCGGAACTTGTTCAATTGAACCCCGAGGTCATATAGTGAATGTGACCATTCCTCGTAAAATACAATGAGAGCAGATTTTGGGATATCAACCTAGAGAATTCCGAATTAAGTTCTGTTGATTCCTGTGACCTCATATAACCTAAATATGAGCGCATCGGAGCTCGTCGCGTCACAATCTGAGATCTAACGACAAAATTGGATACTTTAAACGTTTTAACGCGCTGCGATGCCAAATTTCAGACTTTCCAAAAATGGACTCTGATTCAACCTCAGTCAGTGGCGTTGGACTTGTATGGTCAATACGAAGTCAACGGAAGTCGTCCCATTCAATTTCGACAACAATTGTTCAACCCGTGGTCAAATCAAGACAAGTCGTGCACCGAAAAGCGTGCGCACAACGATTGTGACACGACAACCGAACTTTGACCCGCCCGATGACTTGAAATCACTTTGACTTTGACCCACATGGGGGACCCACCCCATGGTTGACTTGGTCAAATCTCCCTAAAAATTGAATTTTCATAAAAAATTATAATTTTCAAGATACCCCCACTTGAGGCCACCACTCCAAGCTTTTTATTGGACTCTTATGGGCCCTGATTTTCCTAAAGTCAGCCAAGTATGATGGCTTTTAGGCCAAAGTAATGGACAAGGCCCACCCCCTCTCTTTCTCCCTCTCTTTCCCACCTAAAGGCCCAAGCCTATAAGACGCCCCATCCATTTTCCCCACATGGGGGAAAATGACAGACCTCCAGCTGTCCTTGGACTGCTGGAGGGTGATATTAATCCCTCCCTAAGGAGGGATTAGTCCCACACCACCCAAAGGGAGGGAGCTCCCCCTCCCTATAAAAGCCACCCACCCCCCTCTCTTTCCCTCACAGCTCTTAGAGCAGCCCACTCCCCCTGGCCCCCCCCCCTCTGCTGGAGCTCTCGTGGCCGGAAAAAGCCAACCCGAAGCTCCTCCTCCCCTCCTCCACCACCTTGACCCATGGCCGACCAAGCCGGCCCCTCCCGAGCCCATCAAACCCAGGTGGAACCCTTTCTCCCTCCCCTTCCCTATTCTGGACGTCTTGCATGGCGCTCCCGACGGCCGGAGCGCCGCCGCCGTCACCCTCCTCCCTCCCATTTAAAAAAAAAGAGAAAACAGCTCCGGCGGCGGCCGTCGGACCATCGCTGGAGGGAGTGCCCACCACCGGCGAGTTGGGCGGTGGTGGAGTCATGGCCGGCCAGCGGCCGGCCGGCGGCTGGAGAAGCCCGTAAGGGGCGGCGGAATGATACAGCACGGGGGGAGGTGATGAACAGTAAAGTTATTATATATATATATATATATATATATATATATATATATATATATATAATATATTATATATATTATATAAATATATTATTATAATATTTATAATAAATATTATAATATGATTATAATGGATTTTGAGTTTTAAGAGACTAATATAGGCTCCTAGGGAGAAAGTTTTGATCATTAAAAATGTTCCCCTTGCTAAGGGCTTTCTCCAAAAAATATTTTGAGAATTTTTGGAGTTGATTTGGTTTTTTTAAAAACCCAAATGAAAATATTTTGGCCAATTAAAGGCCGAAAACTCTTCGAAAAATTAAGAAAATTTTTCTAGGCTCATTTTAGACCCTTACAAGGGTTGTATCAAAATATGGGGTCATGAAGATAAGTTTTGATATTTTTCCCAAATTATGAAAGCCTAGGATCGCACTCGGTATTTTTTTACGTTTGTTTTCTCCGAAAACGAAAATTGGAGTGTGCGACTGTCCTCTCTAATTTGAATAATAAAATTGTCTTATTGACGAGAGTGGCCGAGTCAAGTGACCGAGCTCCGGCTGTTTCGAGATTTCATGAAACCGTCGAGCACCTCGACTCTCGGGTGATTAGGGCACGCTCGGAAGATGAGAACACGAGTGGTAAGTTATGAATTATTCTTGACGAATAATAAGGGTGTACTCCTAACAAGCCCTGATCCGATTAAGCCGTCATTAATAAAGCACAACCAACTTATAATCGGATCTTAATAATGACTGTAACCCAAGGAAACCTTTAAAAACTGAGATGAAACTGAATCTCTCCTGAGAACGGAGATGAAATTAAATGTGCCTCCTGGATGGAGATAGAACTGAATCACTCCTGAGAACGGAGATGAAACTGAATGTGCCTCCAGAATGGAGATGAAACTGAATCTCTCCTAAGAATGGATATGGAACTGAATCTCTCCTGAGAATGGAGATGAAACTGAATCTCTCCTAAGAACAGAGATGAAACTGAATGTGCCTCCTAGATGGAGATGGAACTAGAAAATCTCTCCGGAGAATGGAGATGGAACTGAAGCCTCCTGGATGGAGTGATTGGACTACTAATCATTTTCTTTATGATTATTCCAGTCTTGCACTGGTCTAGTTCCTTTATTTATTTCAGTTCAGTACTTTCTATTCAGTACTACTCCAGTTGCGTACTGGTCAGACATATTTCAGAACTTTCTATTCAGTACTACTCCAGTTACACACTAGTCAGGCTTATTTTAGTACTTTCTATTCAATACTACTCCAGTTGCGTACTGGTCAGGCTTATTTTAGTACTTTCAATTCTGTACTACTCCAGTCGCGTACTTGTTAGGCATATTTCAGTACTTTCTATTCAGTACTACTCCAGCTGCGTACTGGTCAGACTTATTTTAGTACTTTTAATTCAGTACTACTCCAGTCTCGTACTGGTCACATTTCATTCCAGCACTTTAAATAAGCAGCATAATCACCACACTTATTTCCATTGCAATTTATTGTTATAATCCCAGGTCCTGCTCTGCCTAGCAGTCGTCAAGCCTTAGTTTGGGATAATCGGAGTTGAAGTAGTCCTCCAGGTCTAGCCCCAAATAATGCACTCCCACGCTCCTTGTCGAAAATAGAGCTGAGTGCCGACGCCCAAAGTATAAGCCTAGTAGGGCAGACCGACGTAGACCCGATGTTTACATTGATTGCCTTTTGTTTGACTGATTGTAAATTGCTTACGGTGAAATTGTGGCAGGTCAGTCCCTTCTGCAGACCGTTCGTATCGGTGCGGGAAGGTTGACGACTCAAGGCGATAGGGATATGAGTACCATGGGTAACCGGCCGTTATATTCCCTGTCGGGTTTTACTCTGATGGTCGGCCAAAATGATTCGTCGGATGTCGCTCACATCCAAGAGTACACAAGGTTATACACTAGGGCCTGGGGTTGTGCGGTAAGATCACCCCCAGAAGTGGTAGGACTGGCCACTGTCACTGACGGCCACATAGGTGAGGCCCGCAAGGCTCGCTACCCTGCTGGAATAGAAGCGGTCCAAACTATGTCGACATAGAGTTCTGTGCACGGCTATGAATGACTGCGTTGTGTGCGCGACTATGAATGCATGCGGTGTGTGCGCGACTATGAATACATGCAGTGTGTGCTCGGCTATGAATACCTGCGGTGTGTGCGCGGCTTTGAATGCCTGCGGTGTGCGCGCGGCTGTAAGTGCCTGCGATAGATTTCAGGATATGAAAACCTGATGTGTTGATGAGCTAGTAGAGCCTTATTATAACTGATTTATACTATTGCTGATTTTACCGGTTATACTCCACTCTTATAATTGCTCCTAGCTGTTCATATATGAAATGTTGTGCTAACCCTCTCTTGCTTCGGCTATTTACTTTTGGTGGGTGGGTGCGTGCTCGTCCTCAGGATGTGGATCCGGGGAGGAGATTTGTTTCTACTTATCTCTGTGACTAACAGTTATTTGATTAACCATTCACAGGAGGTGGAGCACCGTGGTGACCCGCTACCGCAGGAGATTACGCCAGCGGCTAGGTCTACTCGAGCAGATGCACCCCCGCCGTCCCCAGAGTTTAGAGACGTGAGTTCCACCAAGCAGCGTGGAGATAGAGTATATGAGGATTATATGTAGAACATGTATAGCCCACGGCTTATTTAAACACTTAGGCTTCGGCCCTAGAACCGCTGTGATTTTGATATGTGATATATAAATCTACAATGGTTTCCTGTTAATGCTTCTGCTATACTTTGATAGGTTGTGAATGTTATGATTCGAGCCGAGCAAGGCGGCCATCTAGTGCTTGGATAGGGTGGATCGTTTCCCCTAAGGAGCACTGGGTGGGCGTCTTGGCCCAATAGTACCCCTCCGGCCCGACCCGGGCAAAAGGTTGGGGGGATCAAAACCATCATGATTCGTCCTTGTGGAGCAGTCTCAGTATCCCTCCGTCCCTCGCTTCATTCTCGGTTCGGGATGATCCTTGTAGTGGAAGCCTGGTGGACCCTAGTGTAGAGGCTTAGGGATTCTAGACTGTATGATAGTATTCCCATACACCGTTGTTTCCGCTTGGGTTGTCATTTTTGCAAATTTCCCTTACTTTTGTAAAATATTGACACTCTTTTCTGTTACTTTTCCAGATACCGGAGTACAGTAACGGGGGATCCTCGTCCAGAGGATACATTTCAGCTACCCCACCACCAGACCCGGTTGCTCCCGCGACCGTACCGTTTGCCGAGACAGATATAGGGCAGACACTGACGGCTATACTAGCGACTTTCCGGGATGCCCTGGCACAGCTACAACCGATCTGCTAATGACTTTTCGAGGACTGAGGCCTCCCACTTTCATGGGTACAGAGACGGCCATCCAGGTAGAGGAGTGGGTGGAGCGAGTGGAGGAGCTGTTAGTAGGGATGATGTGCCCAGATGTGGCAGCAGTCTCTTTGGTGGTGACCCTCTTGGAGGGATATGCGAGGGATTGGTGGAGAGCGGCTAGTTGCTCTACCTTTCGAGGTCGACCGTTGAGCACGATCCTTTGGGGAGAGTTCTCCGTGGCTCTACTAGAGTTTTTCATCACAGATGCAGACCGAGCCGCACTGCAAGAGAGGTTCCTGCTTATTTGACAGGGCAACCGCACCGTGGCAGAGTACGAGAGAGAGTTTATTCACCTGACACGCTTCGCCGAGAGTCTGGCTGCCTCTGACAGGGATAGAGCTTCTCAGTTCTACCGAGGACTACGAGATGACCTGAGGCAGGCCCTGATCATGCTCTCTTAGGCCACCTTTCACACCATAGCCACCCATGCGGTAGCCTTAAAGTTGGACCAGCAGACAGTGTCTCAGCGGCGCAGAGGTCTGGTAGAGCTTCCTCGAGACCAAAGGCGAGATGGAGGAGTCGATCCCCACAGACAGGAGAGAGAGCACAGGCAACGACGCCGCAGGCAGCCTTATAGGCACCCACCAGTACCCCCAGCACCCCTAGCTGCACAGCCAGACGTTAGACCAGCTCCAGCTCCACAGCCCCCATTAGTGGCCCGACGGGATGTTCCCTTCACAGGGACCTGCTTCTTGTATCAGCATCTAGGACATATGAGAGCCTTTTGCCCTCAGGAGATGGGGAGACCCGGATTAGGAGCAGTGCAGGGTGGGCAGCCAGCTCGAGGACAGGGTCAGAGAGGCCGAAGGGGCAGAGCTGGTAGGAGAGGCCAGCAGGGCCGAGCAGCGCCCCAAGAGGCCTACGCACTGGACCTACAGCATGGACCGACCCCTAACGCAGTCATAGGTATATATCTTAGGCGATAGGAGATATCAAATCTTCCACTGATATTGTATATTTCATATATATATGTATGTATATTAGTTGGATGATATATATCTATATGTTTTCCCATGTCGTCAGGAATCTTATTGGTAGAAGGACACCCTGCCAAAACCCTTTTTGACACATAAGCGACCCATTCTTTCATCTCCCATGAATTCATCGCAACGAAAGGAATTGTTATCTGTTCAACCAGATTGTCTATACGAATCCGTTTACTATATGTGTCGGATATGACATCTACCGAAAAATGTTCATTCCAAGCAACGCTGAGAGAGGTAGACTTTGAAACCTACGCAACCATCCTAGCAATAACTGGGTTTGACATCATTCTGGGGATGGACTGGCTGGCTGAGCACCAAGCCCAGTTAAACTGTTCCACGCGAGAAGTCCGTCTACAGAATCCAAATGGCCAGAGCGTCACGTTGACAAGTGTGCCCTCTATCTCGCGCATTATCTTGACTTCTACGCAGATGGTGAAATCTGTCCGACAGAAGGACGAAGTATACCTTATCTATTTCGAAATGGAAGACAAAACTCAGGTGCTCGCTAAGGTCCCAGTAATCCGCAACTTTCCAGATATCTTCCCTAAGTCCCTCCCGGGATTGTCACCCCAGCGAGAGGTCGACTTTCAAATCGAGCTCGTGTCCGGAGCACGGCCAGTATCACGAGCCCCCTACCGGATGGCCCCCAGAGAGCTGGATGAACTGAAAATTCAACTACATGAACTAATAGATGCTGGATTCGTCCGTCCTAGTTCCTCGCCCTGGGGAGCCCCGGTACTTTTCGTCAAGAAGAAAGATGGGACTCTGCGACTGTGCATCGACTACAGGGAGCTAAATAAGCTTACTGTATGCAACACGTACCCCCTTCCTAGGATCGACGAATTGTTCGATCAGTTGCAAGGTGCTTCGGTATTCTCCAAGATGGACCTGAGGTCCGGCTATTACCAGCTTTGAATCCGAGAGGAAGATATCCCCAAGACTGCCTTCAGCTGCCGGTACGGTCTTTATGAGTTTCTGGTGATGCCCTTCTGGCTCACCAACGCTCCCTCCGCCTTCATGGCCCTAATGAATAAAGTCTTTGAACCCTTCTTGGATCACTTTGTCATCATCTTCATAGACGACATCCTAATCTACTCGAAGACTAAGACGGACCATACTCGGCACCTGCAGATGGTGTTATTAAAGCTCCGGGAGCACTCTCTCTTCGCCAAATTCAGTAAGTGCGAATTTTGGCTAGACGAAGTAAGATTCTTGGGCCACACGATAAACAAGGAAGGAGTGGCAGTAGACCAAGCCAAGATCCAGGCAGTACAAAATTGGCTGGCACTCAGAACGGCTGCTGAAAGTCCACTTAGTGTCAACTACCTTCACCTATGGGGGGGGGGGAATAGGTGACTTGCAGCGTTTTTGCGGAATTAAAATCATACCTGCACAAGAAAACAAAACAACACAGCACAGAAAGGACACAAGCAATTTATAGTGGTTCTCCGATTTGGGTACGTCCACTTTCCCCCTTCGACCTATCTCCCAACCAGGGACGACTCGGTCACTTCTCCAACAGGATTGAAATCCAATCCTTGTACTAACGGAAGGAACCCTTCCACACGTAGGAGTCACCACTCCCACAACACGGGTTGCACCCAACCCTTACAAGTAGAGACCAATCGGTCTGTTACAAAGAAATTGAAAATAGATTGTATAAGAAATACAAACAACTTATGGAGACTAAGGTGTCCCTCTTCGTTCGATGACGTGTTCTTGAAGTCAATGAAGAGTCCACAACCCTAGATCTCACTTGGAGAGAATCTCCCCGAAACCGGCGACGGCAAGAAGGGCGTCGGCTTGGTTCTCGGGATCGGCGGCGACAACGGTGTGTTGCGGCTGTTCTTTGGAGATTCAATCTTCGTAGCAAAGCTAGCAAGATCTTCCAACGGTCACACTAGGATCGATCGTCTCGATCGATTCGGAAGGGGAGGGTTTTCCCGATCAACGAATCAAGAGACAAAGGATCTCTGGTTAGACGCGTGAGACGCTGTGCTTGGATGAGCTTCTGTCGCCGGGAGATCTGGAGGAAACCACGATCAAAGACGGCGATCAACTGCACGAGCGGCGACCGACGGTGGCGGAGAAGGATTTTCGATCTAGGTCACGTCGACGGCTCGGCTTCTTCCTTTTTCGAAATCGCTGGCTCGACTGTTCAAAAATACGCGAGTATTTATACAGTAGGTCTTCAAGATGACCGTTGTGGGCCCCACCAACAAGAAACCCCAAGCCCGGTTCAAAACAGCGCCAGCGGCTGAGTCCGGTCCAGCGGGTTCCAGAAAATCGCCTAAGGCAAAATCGGCGAGAATCGAAGGTGATTCTCGTCGAATCGGCGAGAATCAGCCAGTGATTCTCGACGATTTTGACTTAGCGACAGATTTGCACGCTTTGATTTAGTCGGATAGAGACGGTGAGAATCAGCCAGTGATTCTCGCTGAATCGGCGAGAATCACTAGTGATTCTCGTCGATTATTACTTAGACGATTTTTCGTCTTTCCACCCATGAGCTGCTCTTTGACCCATCCTTGCTCCTTGTCTGCTCTTGCATTATCACAGCCCTGTACTTGAAAATAAGTACACTCCAATAGAGAGAGTACACGTAGGCCAACACACTGATCTGCTCAACGAGGGATTACGTCTCGCAGACCCGTGTATATTGACCTACTGCACCCTGACATTGGTGTGTACTTAGCGTGGAATAACTGCAAGCACAACTTAAAAGATTTCATCAAATACATTGTCTATTTACCTTAGCTTGTTCAGGGGCTTCTTCAAATCAGGTACGTTGTGGATACAATACCCAACAATCTCCCCCTATTTGAAGAAGCCTAAACCGTACAAGCTAAGGTGAATAGAGCGTATGAGAATGAAAATCATAAACTTAAAATTGAGTTGAGAGAGATATTCATTACCAATACCAATTACTTGAGAGCAAACTTGGAGCCACCTTAGCCTTAGCCGAGAGGGTAATCTCCCCCTTTTTGGCTTCTGCAAATCTGGGTCTGTTGCATTTGACCCCTTGCTCCCCCTCAGTTCTTGCACCTGTGCTCACACTTGAGTTCCTGGCAGAGGCTCCCCCTAGATGCACGAGCCTGGAGCTTCTGTAGTTTTCATTCCTCATAGTTTAGCATTCCCAATTCAGTTTTGAAAAGACTGAACTTGGCTTCGTCTAAGGGCTTTGTGAAAATATCTGCAATCTGCTTGTCCGTGGGGACATAACAGAGAGAGATGTCCTTGTTCTCCACGTGCTCCCCAATGAAGTGGTAGCGCACTTCAATATGCTTCGTTTTGCTGTGCGATACCGGATTGTTGGCAATTGCAATTGCACTAGAGGAGTCGCAGTACATTGGTACTTCCTTGAACTGAAGGTCGTAGTCGGCTAACTGGTTTCTGATCCATAGGAGTTGTGCGCAACAGCTGCCTGCCGAGATGTACTCAGACTCTGCTGTGGAGGTTGCTACACAATTCTGCTTCTTGCTGTTCCATGAGATAAGTCTTCTTCCGAGGAGTTGACACGTCCCAGAAGTGCTTTTCCGGTCATCCCTACTCCCTGCAAAATCAGCATCTGAAAAACCTATTAGCTCGACATCATTATTTCTCGGGTACCACAAGCCAAGATTGGGAGTACCTTTAAGGTATCTTAGAATTCGCTTTGCAGCGACATAGTGAGATTCCTTAGTGTTCACCTGATATCTGGCACAGACACATGTGGAGAATATGATATCCGGTCATCTGGCAGTAAGGTAGAGCAGGGATCCAATGATGCTTCTGTATTTGGTTTCATCGAAAAGTTTACCTTTCTCATCCTTATCCAGAGACATAGTGGATCTCATTGGAGTCCTCATAGAGGTTGCATTCTCCATACCGAATTTCTTTGGCTGAAGATTCCATCCTCAGACTGTTTCACTTGAAGTCCCAAGAAATACTTTAGCTCTCCCATACTGCTCATTTCAAACTTTCCTTGCATAAGTTTAGAAAACTTTTTGCAAAGATTGTTGTCCGTTGAGCCGAATATAATGTCATCGACATATATTTGCACCAGCAAAGTCTTGCCTTTGACTTCCCTAAGAAACAATGTCTTATCTATTTTACCTCTAGAGAACTTGTTCTCAAGAAGAAAACTAGATAAAGTCTCATACCAAGCTCGAGGAGCTTGTTTTAAACCATATAGAGTTTTATTAAGAAAATATACATGATTGGGATAAGTAGGATTGACAAAACCTGGGGGTTGAGCGACGTATACTTCCTCTTTCAGGTCTCCGTTCAAGAATGCTGATTTCACATCCATTTGATAGACTGTGAATCCTTTATGCGAAGCATACGCCAGGAACAATCTGATTGCCTCGAGCCTTGCCACTGGTGCAAAGGTCTGGTCGAAGTCAATCCCCTTCTCCTGTCTGTAACCTTGAGCCACCAGCCTGACCTTGTTCTTTATGATGACACCATGTTCATCCAGTTTGTTTCTGAAGATCCACTTGCTGCCAATCACATTCTGCTTTTGTGGTCTGGGAACCAGCGTCCAAACGTTGCATCGTTCGAATTGATGCAGTTCATCTTGCATGGCCAAAATCCATGCCGCATCTTTGTTCGCCTCGTCGAACTTCTTTGGCTCAACCTGTGACAGGAAGCTAAGATGAAAAATCTCGTTAATAGTACCTCTTCGAGTTCTGACACCGTCACGAGGATCTCCGATGATCTGATCTCTAGGATGATCCCTCACGTGCCGGAGCTCTAGAAGTCTGGCGTCTGGGGCTTCGACTACTTCTTGGGCTTCTCCTTCTTCTAAGAGATTTGCTCCATTTTGATCTTCAACATTCCCAGTTGACGTTGAGGTGGAAACTTTGACATACTTAGGAGTTTCATCTTTAGCGGTCTCATCGAGACTCAGCTGTTCAAGTCGTGCACCTGCATCTTCAAGAATACCGCTGGAAGAATTGCTGTTAAGCAAGCTTCCTTCATCAAATACAACATTAATTGATTCTTCTACCACTAGGGTTTTCTTATTGAAGACCCTATATGCCCGACTGTGGGTACTATAGCCCATGAATATGCCTTCGAAATATTTTTCAACAAATTTAGTACGCGGGTACTTCCCGTTATTGAGTACGTAGCATTTGCAACCAAAGATCCTTAAGTAGGACATGGTTGTTTTCCTGCCTCTCAGTAGCTCATAAGGCGTCTTACGATGATTCTTGTTGATCAATGCTCGGTTTTGTACATGACAAGCCGTATTGACCACCTCTGCCCAGAAGTATTCTGGGAGAGAAGCGTCTTTCAACATTGTCGTGCAAGCTTCAATGAGAGTTCTATTTCTCCTCTCCGCAACTCCATTTTGCTGAGGAGTGCGCGGGGAGGAAAAATCATGAAAGATACCTTGTTCTTCGCAAAACTCTGTCATAGCACCAGATTCAAATTCTGTTCCATGGTCACTTCTGATTTTGACCACTGAGCAGTTAAATTCGTTCTGAACCTGCTTGACAAAACTAGTGAAGATGTCAAACGTATCTGACTTTTGTTTTAAGAAGAACACCCATGTAAACCGAGAGTGATCATCAACTATCACTAACGTAAAGGACTTGCCTCCCAAGCTATGAACTTGCATTGGACCAAACAAGTCCATATGCAGAAGATAAAGACATCGGGAAGAGTCTTTGTCTGCAATGCTCTTAACGGTAGCCCGAGTCTGTTTGCCCATCTGGCATGCAGGACAGAGGCTATCTTTGATGCACTTGATAACGGGAGCATCTCTTACTAAGTTTTTAGAAAACAGCATACTAATTGTTTTGAAATTAATATGTGATAATCTCTTGTGCCATTGTTCACAAAGAGATGCACTACCTGTTGCCACTAGGCATACGGGGGTAGATGAATCTAAACTAAGAAAATTTAAGCAGAAGATATTTCTGCTCCTAATGCCTGTTAATACCGTCTCAGAAGAGGCACATGATATTATCAGGCATTTATCCTTGCAGAACTTAACGTCATAACCTTTATCATATAACTGACTTACACTGATCAGGTTATGGTTTAACCCTGCAACATATGTCACGTCGGTGATAGAGATTATACCGTTGGAAATCATACCGTAACCTCTGGTGACTCCTCGATCTGACCCCCCAAATGACTTTGGGTCCATTCTCGACTGCAGTGTAATCACGCGGCAGACTTCTTGTCCCAGTCAAATGCTGGGAGCATCCACTGTCCAAGTACCATATTGGAGTTTTGGTGGCCTTTAGACATTCCTGCAAAACAAAATTAATTTCCCTTAGGAACCCAATCGAACTTGGGTCCTAGATTCTTGGTTAGCATACTCCCCCTCGGGTGGTTAACCCTACGAGTAGTCGGCCTCGCATTGCTAACATAAGGAGTCTCGTTATACCTCGGATTAAACCAACAATCCACGGCAAAGTGACCGACTTTGCCACAACACCAATAGTCAAATCTGTTGTACCTCTTCCTAGGCTCCTGCTTTACCCTGGGAATGGTGGGTACAACCGGGGCCTTGGATCTGGAGGTGGAGGCATCATAGTGATTGCAGTCACATGACTTCTTCACCTTCTGTTCCTTCAGTATAATAGGCTTGGCTTTTGGTGCCTGCTTTCTATTATGGCCGCTAGAGAATTGACCATAATTTCCCATGTGGATTTCCTCATAAGGTGCCTTGAAGACACTCTCACCGAAGTTGCGGGGAAAAGTCCAACCATCATATCGGCTCTTTGGTTTTGCAACCGAGGGTCGGAAATGATGACCAAAGGTTGACTCAAAGTCATGTTGGTTGCAGGGAAAGCTAGGCTTTCTGAACGCAACAGGACTGAGTGGGGCCTTTCCCTTTTCAGCAGCAGAGGCCTTCTTGGCGGCCTTATTCTTTCTCTGGTTCCTGTTTCTCCTGGATGAGGAACCAGATACCCCTACATGCCCCATGCCAGCTCCTTTGGCCTGAGCAGAGAAGGTATCAACTAATGGAAGAACTGCTTTTGGCATAGAGAAGCTCTTGACGATCTTCCTTTCTGCCGCAAGTTGTTCTTCCAACTTGTCGACTTCCTCCTGCTTAAGATCAAGGAGCTTAAGAGACTCTGAATGCTTTGAAGTCAGGTCTAGGTTCTCCTGTCGGAGAGAGATCAAACTGGTGATCTCTTCCCTTAGGGAGATACTCTCACCCTTAAGGAATTTCACTTCCTTTTTCTCAGCCTTCAATCTCTTACGACACTCCTCGAAAGTGTTGAGCAGAAGCTCATACTTCTCGAGGAGCTCCGCTTCACAGGCCGAAGGGCTATCCTCAGGGTCATCATCCTGAGACTCAGGATCAGATTCAGAGTCGGAGAGAGGGGTGTGAACTTTTACCTTCCCAGTAAATGGGGGGCATTCTTCTTCTGAGTCGGAGCGACCCACCAGCCCGAAGTAGGCTTCCTTATCATCACTGGAGTCTGAGGAATCAGACTCACTCAGTGTCTTTGGCTTTTTGGCGATGTAGCTCCTCTCTTTCTTCTTATCTCTAGAGGACTTGTGCTCCTCTCCCTTCCCCTTTTCTCTCTTGTCTTGGTGGCAGTCGGCCACGACGTGTCCTGGCTTATTGCATCCAAAATAAATAATGTCAGAGGAGCGATGTTTGTTCGGTTTAGAAGCATACCTGTCAGAAGAATAATTTTTCTTCTGATGCCTGGAGGAGGAGCCGTCTCTCTTTTTTGATTCCTCATCTTGAGGAACTTCTTGAATTCTCAGGTGATGAGGGAGAAATCTTCCTCAGACAACTCTGAGCTGGAGGAGCATGGCTCGGAGTCCTCCTCCTCATCCTTTTTCCCGGCACGGTATGAAACTGCACCCTTGCCCTTCCTGGAGTGAATGACTTTTATGGCCACAGTCTTTTCCTTGGCTGCAGCCTTCTCTGCTTCTTCTTCTGCTTTCCTGGTGTTCAGTTGAAGCTCATAGGACATCAGCTTCCCATACAGAATTTGCGGGTCTGTTTCAGCAAGTCTGTCAAACTCTCGGATGGCGCAGATCTTTGTGTCCCATTCCTTAGTAAGGGACCTAAGGAATTTATCATTAAGTTCACAATCAGTGAACACTCTTCCATATCCTTTGAGGGCATTGACAATCTTAAGGAAGTTCTCGAAGGTGACTCCGATCTCTTCCTTAGGCCCTTGTCTGAAGGCCTCATATTTTTGGTTCAGGAGGGATTTCCGATCATCCCTCACTTCATCAGTCCCCTCCATTAGGATAATCAGGCAGTGCCAGATCTCCTTTGCTGTCCTGCAGTTGCAGAAGTTCTGCATCATTGAGTCATCGACCGCTCTGACCAGAATGTTCTGCGCCTTCTTGTCAAGTCCCACCAGCACCATCTCGTCCTTGTACATTTCAAAAATTTTCTTTGGCACTTGCTTGGTAGGATCAATGGTGGAGGCCTTAGTGGGGACATAAGGTCCCTCCTCCACGATCATGAAGAGTCGGGGATCGACCGCTTCCATGTAGAACCTAATCCTTTCCTTCCAGATAGGAAAGTTTAGTCTGGTGCACACTGGGATCTTGCCTGTGTACTTGAGTCCGTCCATAGTAAAAGTCTGCCTTCTTCTTGACACTAGTGGCAGGAACTTACTCAAGGCGTTAACCTATTTATTGAGTAACCTCCCTCTGATACCACTTGAAAGTCCACTTAGTGTCAACTACCTTCACCTATGGGGGGGGGGGGAATAAGTGACTTGCAGCGTTTTTGCGGAATTAAAATCGTACCTGCACAAGAAAACAAAATAACACAGCACAGAAAGGACACAAGCAATTTATAGTGGTTCCCCGATTTGGGTACTTCCACTTTCCCCCTTCGACCTATCTCCCAACCAGGGACGACTCGGTCACTTCTCCAATAGGATTGAAATCTAATCCTTGCACTAACGAAAGGAACCCTTCCACACGTAGGAGTCACCACTCCCACAACACGGGTTGCACCCAACCCTTACAAGTAGGGACCAATCGGTCCGTTACAAAGAAATTGAAAATAGATTGTATAAGAAATACAAACAACTTATGGAGACTAAGGTGTCCCTCTTCGTTCGATGGCGTGTTCTTGAAGTCAACGAAGAGTCCACAACCCTAGATCTCACTTGGAGAGAATCTCCCCGAAACCGGCGGCGGCAAGAAGGGCGGCGGCTTGGTTCTCGGGATCGGCAGCGACAACGGTGTGCTGCGGCTGTTCTTTGGAGATTCAATCTTCGTAACAAAGCTAGCAAGATCTTCCAACGGTCACACTAGGATCGATCGTCTCGATCGATTTGGAAGGGGAGGGTTTTCCCGATCAACGAATCAAGAGACAAAGGATCTCTGGTTAGACGCGTGAGACGCTGTGCTTGGCTGAGCTTCTGTCGCCGGGAGATCTGGAGGAAACCACGATCAAAGACGGCGATCAACTGCACGAGCGGCGACCGACGGCGGCGGAGAAGGATTTCCGATCTAGGTCACGTCGGCGGCTCGGCTTCTTCCTTTTTCGAAATCGCTGACTCGACTGTTCAAAAATACGCGAGTATTTATACAGTAGGTCTTCAAGATGACCGTTGTGGGCCCCACCAACAAGAAACCCCAAGCCCGGTTCAAAACAACGCCAGCGGCTGAGTCCGGTCCAGCGGGTTCCAGAAAATCGCCTAAGGCAAAATCGGCGAGAATCGAAGGTGATTCTCGTCGAATCGGCGAGAATCAGCCAGTGATTCTAGACGATTTTGACTTAGCGACAGATTTGCGCGCTCTGATTTAGCCGGATAGAGACGGCGAGAATCAGCCTGTGATTCTCGACGATTCGGCGAGAATCACCAAGTGATTCTCGCCGAATCGGCGAGAATCACTTGGTGATTCTCGTCGATTATTACTTAGACGATTTTTCGTCTTTCCACCCATGAGCTGCTCTTTGACCCATCCTTGCTCCTTGTCTGCTCTTGCATTATCACAGCCCTGTACTTGAAAATAAGTACACTCCAATAGAGAGAGTACATGTAGGCCAACACACTGATCTGCTCAATGAGGGATTACGTCGCGCAGACCCGTGTATATTGACCTACTGCACCCTGATATTGGTGTGTACTTAGCGTGGAATAACTGCAAGCACAACTTAAAAGATTTCATCAAATACATTGTCTATTTACCTTAGCTTGTTCATGGGCTTCTTCAAATCAGGTACGTTGTGGATACAATACCCAACAGCTGCGGATATCTGAAGTTTCCTCGGCCTTGCCGGATACTACAGGAAGTTCGTCGAGGGATTTTCCAAGATCGCACTACCCCTAACTGCTCTCACCAAGAAAGACGTCGCATTCCGATGGACGTCGGAGTGCGAGGCTGCGTTCATCGAACTGAAGAAGCGACTGGCTTCCGCGCCAATCCTTACGATCCCTACAGGGACCGAGGGATTCCAAATCTACACTGACGCCTCCATGAAGGGATTGAGAGCAGTCCTAATGCAGCATGGCAAGGTAGTGGCCTACGCCTCGCGACAATTAAAGCTGCATGAATTAAACTACGCAGCGTACGATTTATAGTTGGGCGACGTCGTCTTCGCTCTTTAAATCTAGAGGCACTATCTATATAGAGTAAGATGTGAGATCTTCTCCGACCACAAGAGTCTCAAGTATATCTTCACGCAGAAAGAGCTGAATCTCCGGCAGTGCTGATGGTTGGAATTCGTATGCGATTACGACTTCACTCTCCAATATCACCCTTAGAAGGCTAACAGAGTCGCTAATGCTTTGAGCTGCCAGCCTGCGATAGCCGGGAGTTGGGTGGAGCAGATCTCTAAGGAACTTTTCCAGTCTTTGATAGACTTGGAGATCACCCTGGTCCCCAAAGAGATCCGGAAGAGTACTATTCTCAGCTGTATTGGATGGAGATCCAATGCGACATCCGGGACCGGATATGAGAAGCCCAGAAGATCGACCCAGAGGTAAAGCCGATTATTCGATCTCTGCAAGAAGGGGCACAAGAGAATTATAAACTGCATGACGGGATTCTGCAATTCAAACATCGCATATTCGTTCCCGCTACCAGAGGAATTCGTGAGAAAATTCTGCAAGAGGCCCATCAGTCCAGGTACTCAATTCACCCTGGCGTAGTTAAGATGTACGTGGACTTGCGCAGGACCATTTATTGGTTTGGGATGAAAAGAGATGTCACCAACTTTGTGGCCTGGTGTCAGACCTGTTAGAAGGTCAAAGCCAAATGTTGCAGTCCAGGAGGCCTATTACAGCCCCTGTCGATACCCGAATGGAAGTTCGAAGACATCTCCATGGACTTCGTCCACGGCCTACCTCGATCCTGCGATGGGAATGACTCAATATGGGTGGTCGTAGATCGACTCACCAAGGTAGCGCAGCTTATTCCAAACCGACAGGGTGACAGAGTAGATATCCTGGCCAGGATGTTCCTAGAGCAAGTGGTACGATTTCACGGAGTACCAAAGTCCATCGTTTCTGATCGTGACAGGCATTTCACAACTAAGGAGTGGAGGCGAGTACAGACATACTTGGGAACCAAATTGGCCTTCAGCACAGCCTTCCACCCGCAGACAGACGGACAGACGGAGAGGATGAACCGGATAATGGAGGATCTTCTTCAACTGTGCATAGTGGAGCACAATGAGCCGTGGGAGCAGCAGTTGCCGTTAGTCGAATTTTCATACAATAACAACTACTAGGCTAGCATCAAGATGGCTCCGTACGAGGCATTGTATGGAAGGCGTTGCCGAATCCCGTTGACTTGGGCTCAGGAAGAGGACCCGGAAGCCTTGGGAGTGGCTTACATCGATGACACTACGGCAGCGATACGGCTGATTCAGGAATGAATACGGGAAGCGCAGAGTCAGCAGGCTAAGTACTATGATGCGCGACATCGACCGGTGGAGTTCAACGAGGGGGAAATGGTGTTTCTGAAAATAAAGCCCATGCATGGTGTCTCCCGGTTGAGGAAGCAGAAAAAGTTAGATCCCCGCTTCTTGGGCCCTTATCCGGTGATAGAGCGTGTTGGCCCCGTCGCCTATCGTTTAGCTTTGCCCCCAGAGTTTGGGAGTCTTCACGATATGTTTCATGTCTCTTCCTTGAGACGAGTCCTCCGGCAACCAGAGTAGTACCTTCCTACCCCTCCGACGCGACTACAGTCAGATAGATCCGTCTGGCTCGAACCTGTTAGAGTAGTAGATTACAAGGTCAAGATACTACGAAACAAAACCATTCTGATGGTTAAGGTGATATGGTCAAACTGCGGACGAGAGGAGTTCACGTGAGAAACTGAAGCACTCCTCCGAGAAAAACACCAAGAGCTCTTTCCCCAGGTATGTTACTTCTTTCCCCCTACTTCAAGCAAATTTTCGGGGACGAAAAACATCTTATTTTTATTGGATTGTAACATCCCGACTTTTATTTTGCCACCAGAACCCTAGTGGGCCCAATAAAAGTGGCCCGAACCCTACCCCTGAACCAGTGGGAAATAACCCTAGGCGGGAAATAGAGCTAGAGAACTCCGAATTGAGTTTTGTGAGTTCCTGAGACCTTGTGTAGTCAATACGAGTGCATCAGACCTCGTTCAGTTGAACCACGAGGTCATATAGTGAATGTGACCATTCCTCGTAAAACACAACGAGAGCAGATTTTGGGATATCGACATAGAGAAATCCGAATTGAGTTCTGTCGATTCTTGTGACCTCATATAACCTAAATATGAGCGCATCGGAGCTCGTCGCGTCACAATCCGAGATCTAACGACAAAATTGGATATTTTGACCGTTTTAACGCGCTGCGACGCGCAAATTTTGGACTTTCGCCAAACGAACTCCTATTCAACCCCCAGTCATTGGTGTTGGATTCGTATGGTCAATACGAAGTCAACGGAAGTCGTCCCGGTCAATTTCGACGACAATTGGTTAACTCATGGTCAAATCAAGCCTAGTCGTGCACCGAAAAGCGTGCGCACACCGATTGTGACACGACACCCGAACTTTGACCCGACCCTGATGACTTGGACTCACTTTGACTTTGACCCACATGGGGGACCCACCCCATGGTTGACGTGGTCAAATCTCCCTCAAAATTGAATTTTCATAAAAAATTATAATTTTCAAGATACCCCCACTTGAGGCCATCACTCCAAGCTTTTTATTGGACTCTTATGGGCCCTGATTTTCTTGAAGTCAGCCAAGTATGATGGATTTTAGGCCAAAGCAAGGGACAAGGCCCACCCCCTCTCTTTCTCTCTCTCATTCCCACCTAAAGGCCCAAGCCTATAAGGGGCCCCATCCATTTTCCCCACATGGGGGAAAATGAGAGACCTCCAGCTGTCCTTGGACAGCTGGAGGGTGGTATTTATCCCTCCCTAAGGAGGGATTAGTCCCACATCACCCAAAGGGAGGGAGCTCCCCCTCCCCCTCCCTATAAAAGCCACCCCACCCCCCTCTCTTTCCCTCACAGCTCTCAGAGCAGCCCCCTCCCCCTGCTCCCCCCCTCTGTCGGAGCTCTGGTGGCCGAAAAAATCCAACCTGAAGCTCCTCCTGCCCTCCTCCACCACCTTGAGCCATGGCCAACCAAGCCGGCCCCTCCCGAGCCCATCAAACCCAGATGGAACCCTTACTCCCTCCCCTTCCCTATTCTGGATGTCTTGCATGGCGCTCCTGACGGCCGGAGCGCCGCCGCCGTCACCCTCCTCCCTCCCATTAAAAAAAACAAAGAAAACAGCTCCGACGGTGGCCGGCGGCGGCAAACCGCCGGACCACCGCCGGAGGGAGCGACCACCACCGGCGGGTTGGCCGGTGGTGGAGTCACGGCCGGCCGGCGGCTGGAGAAGCCCGTAAGGGGCAGCGGAATGATACAACACGTGGGGGAAGGTGATGAACAGTAAAGTTATATATATATATATATATATATATATATATATATATAATATATATATATATATTATATAAATATATTATTATAATATTTATAATAAATATTATAATATGATTATAATGAGTTTTGATTTTTAAGAGACTAATATAGGCTCTTAGGGAGAAAGTGTTGAACATGAAAAATGTTCCCCTTGCTAAGGGCTTCCTCCACAAAAATTTAAGAATTTTTGGAGTTGATTTGATATTTTTAAAAGCCCACATGACAATGTTTTGACCAAATTAAAGGCCCAAAACTCTTCGAAAAATTATGAAACTTTTTCTAGGCTCATTTTAGACCCTTTCAAGGGTTGTATCAAAATGTGGGGTCATGAGGGATAAGTTTTGATATTTTTCCCAAATTGTGGAAGTATAGGATCACGCTCGGTAATTGTTTTACGTTCGTTTTCTCCGAAAACGAAAATTGGAGCGCACGACCATCCTCTCTAATTTGAATAATAAAATTATCTTATTGACGAGAGTGGCCGAGGCAAGTGACCGAGCTCCGACTGTTTCGAGATTTCATGAAACCGTCGAGTGCCTCAACTCTCGGGTGATTAGGGCACGCTCGGAAGATGAGAACACGAGTGGTGAGTTATGAATTATTCTTGACGAATAATAAGGGTGTACTCCTAACAAGCCCCTGATCCAATTATGTCTTGATTAATAAAGCGCAACCAACTCATAATCAGATCTTAATAATGGGTGTAACCCAAGGAAACCTTTAAAAACTGAGATGGAACTGAATCTCTCCTGAGAACGGAGATGGAACTGAATGTGCCTCCTGGATGGAGATGAAACTGAATCTCTCCTGAGAATGGAGATGAAACTGAATGTGCCTCCAGAATGGAGATGGAACTGAATCTCTCCTGAAAATGGAGATGGAACTGAATCACTCCTGAGAATGAAGATGGAATTGAATCTCTCCTGAGAACGGAGATGAAACTGAATGTGCCCCCAGGATTGAGATGGAAGTGAAAAATCTCTCCTGAGAACGGAGATGGAACTGAAGCCTCCTAGATGGAGTGATTGGACTACTAACCATTTTCTTTATGATTATTCCAGTCTTGTACTGGTCCAGTTCCTTTATTTATTTCAGTTCAGTACTTTGTATTCAGTACTACTCTAGTTGCGTACTGGTTAGACATATTTCAGTACTTTCTATTCAGTACTACTACAGTTACGCACTGGTCAGGCTTATTTTAGTACTTTCTATTCAATACTATTCCACTTGCATACTGGTCAGACTTATTTTAGTACTTTCAATTCAGTACTACTCCAGTCGCGTACTGGTCAGACATATTTCAGTACTTTCTATTCAGTACTACTCCAGTTGCATACTGATAGACTTATTTTAGTACTTTCAATTCAGTACTACTCCAGTCTTGTAGTGGTCACATTTCATTCCAACACTTTAAATAAGCAGCATAATCACCGCACTTATTTCCATTGCAATTTACTGTTATAATCCCAGGTCCTGCTCTGACGAGCAGTTGTCGAGCTTTAGTTGGGGATAACCAGAGTTGAAGTAGTCCTGCAGGTCTAGCCCCAAATAATGCGCTCTCATGCTCATTGTCGAAAGTAGAGCTGAGTGTCGACGCCCAAAGTATAATCCTAGTAGGACAGGCCGACGTAGACCCGATGTTTACATTGATTGTCTTTTGTTTGACTGATTGTAAATTGCTTGCGGTGAAATAGTGGCGGGTCAGTCCCTTCCGCAGACTGTTTGTACCGGTGTGGGAAGGTTGACGACTCAAGGCGACAGGGAGATGAGTACCACGGGTGACCAGCCGTTATATTCCCCGTCGGGTTTTCCTCCGCTAGTCGACCAAAATAATTCGTCGGATGTCGCTCACATCCAAGAGTACATAAGGTTGTACGTTATGGCCTGGGGTTGTGCGGTACAATCATCCCCAGAAGTCGCAGGACTGGCCACTATCACCGACGACCACATTGGTGAGGCCCACAAGGCCCGCTACCCTGCTGGAATAGAAGCGGTCCAAACTATATCGACATAGGGTTGTGTATGCGGCTATGAATGCCTGCGTTGTGTGCGCGACTATGAATGCATGCGGTGTGTACTCGAATATGAATGCATGCGGTGTGTGAGCGACTATAAATGCCTGCGGTGTGCGCGGCTATGAATGTCTGCGGTGTGTGCGTGGCTGTGAGTGCCTGCGATAGATTTCAGGATATGAAAACCTGATGTGCTCATGAGCTAGTAGAGCCTTGTTATAACTGATTTATACTATTGCTACTTTTACCGGTTATACTGCACTCTTATAATTGCTCCTAGATGTTCATATATGAAATGTTGTGCTAACCCTCTCTTGATTCGGCTATTTACTTTTGTTGGGTGGGTGCGTGCTCGTCCCCAGGATGTAGATCCGGGGAGGAGATTTGTTTCCACTTAGCTCTGTGACTAACGGTTATTTGATTAACAATTCACAGGAGGTGGAGCACAGTGGTGACCCGCTGCCGCAGGAGATTACGCCAGCAGCTAGGTCTACTCAAGCAGATGCACCCCCGCCGTCCCCAGAGTTTAGAGACGTAAGTTCTGCCGAGCAGCGTAGAGAGAGAGTATATGAGGATTATATGTAGCACATGTATAGCCCACAGGCTTATTTAAACACTTAGGCTTTGGCCCTAGAACCGCTGTGATTTTGATATGTGATATATAAATATGCAATGGTTTCCTGTTAATGCTTCCGTTATACTTTGATGAGTTGTGAATGTTATGATTCGAGCCGAGCAAGGCGGCCATCTAGTGCTTAGATATGGTGGATCGTTTCCCCTAAGGAGCACTGGGTGGGCGTCTTGACCCAATAGTACCCCTCCGACCCGACCCAGGCAAAAGGTTGGGGGGGTATTACACTTAAGACCCAATGAGTTAGGGTGAACTCACATGGGGCCCACTATAGTGTACAAGTCAACCTAAGTAAAACTAGCCCAACTTGAACTCACAAGTGCAAATTGACCTCATCACCACGTCCCTAACCCTAAAGGAAACCCAAGTGACTCAAAATCCCCATCATAGGGTCACCAAATTGACCAGATTGACCATGGTACCTTTTAGGTCAACATAGGTCAATCCTTCACTAATGAGTTCAATTGACCCCCAAAACATTAAGTTGACCTCACCCCTAGTCTTAGGACATTTTGAGGGACCTAATTAACCCAAAAGCCCCATCATGGGGTCACAATTGGTTTAATTTGACCAAAGTCAAACTTTCCAAAATTTTGGTCAAAATCACACATATTTGCTAAATTAGCCCAATTAGGGCATCATCCTGTCTCAATCAACATTGGGTGGTGTCAAGGGACTCAAGACACACACATGGGACCAGTCCACACATCAATTGACCAAGTCAAACCCACAAGTCAACCATGGTCAACATAAGGCCTAAGGAGGAAAATGAGAGTCCAAGTGAATTCCCAATGGGCTAAGGCCTCAATCAAAGTCCACCAGTAGGCCATTAGGCTAATTACAACCCATACCCTCTGGAATTTGAATGGGGAACATGCATGGAGTCTAGGATGGGAATTTCCCCCAAATTGGAGAAAGAGAAAGAGGAATTTGAGGAGAGCTTGCCACTTGGCCCTCCTGCTCTCTTCCCAAGCTCAAGTCTGAGCTTCACAGACCATTTCCAACAAAAAAAAATAAGGTTGGTGGACACATAACAGCAAGGAGAAGCATCCTATGCTCATGGCCAGCCACCCATTTAATGGCATCTCCCTATGAGGACCACCCCACTCAATTCTGATCCAGACATTAGCTTTAGAACTCACAGATCAGTCGGTTTAGTGCCTTGGATAACTGTAAACGGTGTAGAATCGAGATTGAGAGCTAGCCCACCGGAGAATATCACCACTATGGCTCACCATTACAACACCCGCCACCAAGCCCATCTCCAAGTCCGTTCCTCCTCCCCTCCCTATGTGCTAACTTTCTAGTTCATATATGAGAGATATCGGGCTAAATTGAGCCGGATTCCATGAGAGCAAGGTGGGATTTTGCCGAGCTTTACTTCTTGCTAAGGATCGCCGAAGGAGCCGCCTCCGGCAGCCATGTCGTCGCCAATCAACGACCACCACCTCAACATAGATGGTTGTGAAAGTGGCAGGCAGTGGTGGTCGTCAGGTGGCCGAGGATAGAACCTTGAGGCTGCTCCAAGTCGGGAAGATCAGATTCGTTGGCTCAAGGAATAAGATGTTGGACAGCCATTGGATCTTGATCTTGAACAAAAAAAATTAAACTATAGTAATGTAATTAATGTCACATTATTTACAGTACATGGTTTAGTTAATTTAGGGCACTTAGAGGCATTATCAGAGAAAGTGGCCAACATGAAATATGTAGCCCCTAAGGTCTAATTTAATTATAAATTTAAATCATACCATTCGGAGTCCTACAGCCCCATGTAGGGCTGGTTTACTGAGGTGTGTCCTTAGGAAGGGACGAACACTAAAATGGGTATGCATGTCCGATAACACATTGCATGGGCCTAAGAATTTGTTCATGCTTTTATAAATCTTGGACACACCTCTTATCCAAAAATGGGAATTTTTGGACAAAATTTTTCTGTATTTTGTGTAAAATGTGTTTTTTTGTATTATAAATAATTAGGTAATCAAATCAACTCCAAATGACCCAAATTTTGGGTAACATACTGTTTATGCTATAATAAGTCCCTAGGAAAATTTTGAGTCCAATTGTACCTCTGCATGTTGGTGAATTCCACATGCATGACCTAGGGCTTATATGAAATTAAATGTGTCTTAATCAAAAATATGTATTTTGTGTCTTTAGCGCAAAGGCCATGATGCATGGCAAACAAATTTGGGTGAGGCTTCTAGTGTGATGAAAGGGGTCACCCTTAGAAAAATTAGGATTTTTAGAGTCAAAAATCATAGGAAACTAATTATAATTATTTTTTAAACAAAATTGTATTAATGAAATAAATGTAACTTAATGACTTAGGAAAAATCCAAACTTCTATCACATGCTTATAATTAATGTTTTAAACATCGGGAAATTTTGGTAGGATTTTTGAAAGTCATATGCACAGGGAATTCCCAAGAATTTAAATTGTCAATCATATATGGAAATTATGGTTATAATTTTTATGAAAAATTGTGAAACTCTGTAAATCATTATATTTCATCACTTAGTACCACTGATAATTTTATTAGAGCATTTGGAGTTCTGTATATGTCCTTGAAAAATTGATACAAGTCAAGAATTTAATGAATTTCTATTCATGGATAAATTAATTTGAAATGTTATGAAATACTGGTCATTCCTTAATTTAGTCATAATGAACTTATGCTATGAATTTTAACTCAATTGGACATGATATAGTGAAGGTTGCATTTAGAGAATAAAAAAAGTTTAGTTTCATTCTGGTCTGCAAATAGCAGAAAATTAATGTATTGATTAGACCAGCAAGATTACTTAGGAAATTAATGAAATTTGGAACATAGCTGTAATATGCCATTTATATCAGCCCCTGGAAGTTGTAAAATTTTTGGAGAACTTTCGTACTGTAGTTTTGAAATTAATATCATGTCACACTTCTAAATAAAGAAATAAATTGGGCCTTAATTATTTTAGAAAATTACGAAAATTATTCAGAAAAATATTATAATCATGGTGCATTATTAGTTTGAGTTTGGAAGCATGTAGTTAAATATATAATACTATGCCACGCATAGTGTATCAGACATCTTAAGGGTTGAACATCATTCAAGATAATGTTTTGATTAAGGGTAAACCACGAAATGTGATTATAAGAGTTAATTTGGGTTAAATTAGTAGCAAATGAATAGCCATAGAATTCAGGTTGAAGTCTCCGGGCAAGTCACCAAGGGGTGACGAGTGTTAGTGAACATGGATATTAAGGGGAAGTATTAGTCTTGGAGTCCGATGAAAGATTGTCACTCCCCTATAAGTTTCATAAGACATTATGATAGCTTAAGAGTAATAATGAGAGTGGGATTTTAGTAATGGGTAGCCACTAATAAGAATAATTGTCCTGGAAAGGGGGATTTGGGCTTCAGCCCATTATATTCCCTAGTATCGCTGCAAACCCTTCACCGGGTAGCCCTTGGGAAGTCCAGGATTCACCTTAAACTTTTAAGTACAATTATAATTAGACAAGAGTAGTCTATTAGGAGAACAAAAGATATGGTAAACCTCTTCCCAAGTTAGGGGATGGAATGGATCATGATGGGTAAGTCCTGCGAGCTGGAGGCTCGGGATATTGTAACATCAGGACGGGTTAGTCCTGCGAGCTAGAGGCTCGAGAGGTTTTATATCAGGAAGGGTTGGTCCTGCGAGCTAGAGGCTCGAGTTGGAATAAACTTGCATGTGCATAGAAATAAATTAGTGGTGGGTCTTCGATAGTAGGCCATTCATCACATTGATGGTAGTATGTTGACTCTGGCGAGGTGTGAGGGTTTGAGGTGCCAGTAGGTTGTTTATATTGCGGTCCGGAGGACAATCCCCGAAAATGCACGCTCGACCATAAAGAATGGTGGGATGTCTAGCAATTAGTACTCAGAGACTCTATAGTACACATAGTACATGTACAGAGGTATACAAAGGGTCTAGGATTGGTAGCGTGTATACCCTCCTAGGAAGTGGAGGTGCTTATTCCACTACTATCGTAGCCACAACAGTGGTACTAAAGAGTTTAGCTGACTCCGAAAATTGAGAACTAAGGGTCTGTGATCATAGAGTCTTGTGAGTGAGTTGCACTTATATGCATTATAGCATTCACAACATTTTATAATATACATACTTATTATAGGTCATTCATACTGCAGATCCTTATCATATAAATTAATATGAGCACTTTTATATAATAAGTTACAATTTCAGAAATCTTAACTTATAAGTTTGTATGGGCATTCATATAAGTTAAGGTACTCTTGTGATGATAGTGAAGTAGTATTTGTTACTTTACCTACGCCACACTTACTTTACATGCTTTTACTAGTTACTACTTCTTTGGCTCTGCCCCTTACTACTTGTTAACATGCTTACTTTTTGATACTGCCCTTGTTGTCCTCCACTTCCTTCCTCCCGCACGGTGCCTAGGAGTTGCAGGGGCGAGGAGAGGACAAAATGACTTGGTCTTTATAACTAATGGTCGGTTGTGACCGTAGCAGCTCGAGAAGTTGGAGCGGCAGCACGACCAGTAGGACGAGGTGGCAGGACTTGAGGAGTAGATGTCGCGTATTACTACTACTCATCAATTGGTGATGATGATGAGTGTTTATTTTATCTTTCGCTTAGAAATGTTGTGAGAGAGATTGTACTTTCATTTTGGCATGCACTGGACATAAGCCCTTACTCTCTTTTTGTAGTCAATGTATACTATGTTTTCATATATATGATGATGAATTGATGTGATTTGTGGACTTGTGGTTGTTCTTTCATTTCTTTTCTCAAATTGGCCTAAAGGTTGAAATGATCGCACTAGCCGGCAAGATCAGCGTCATGCAGTGGTGACTAACTCGTGAGTTGGTATCACCGTAAGGTGGCGGTTATGGGCATAAGACCCAGGTAACTCCCAGGTAAGGGGGAGGAGTTATATAGTCTCGCCTCGCCTATCTAGCACTTCTGTCTAAACTCGACTACTTCACCAATCTCAGATTATAACCAATCTTAAACCTCAGAGTATTCAACTCCTACAAGCTCGGAGACAACGTCCCCTACAACTCGGAGAACAAACTCTCCTACACTATATCCTTTAAACTAGGATCTACAAACTCAGAAGAAAAACTTCCTACAAAAATTGTAAAAAGGTTTGTACAACAACAATAGATTATGAAAACACTTCTTAGATATCTCAATGAGATTCAACTTCAGATCTAAGAAAGTGTTTCTTCTTCCTTAATGAATAGAGAAACTTGCACTTGAAGGTTGAAGATGAAGAAATACTTGAAACAATGAAAGCTTAATCTGAATCTTGAGAGTTGGCTAGATCTTGAGGAATTTATTGGAGAAATAGAGAACAAAGATCTGGTCGAAACTATCTTTGAGAGGAATCGAGAATTCGAGAAGTAGGCGATAAGAACAATCGAGTACGAACGATTCGGCCGATGGCGGAGACGTGCAATTTTTTCGATTTGATCACGATTAGGGTTCACTGAAATTAATACATGTATATATATAGTGATTCCTCTTCCAATGGCTAGAACGAAACATCAGGACCGAGCTCCACGTGTACTATACATGGCCGGTGCCCGAAAGGAAAGCCATCATAAAATTCAAAATGAAAAACGGTTAACTCCATTCGTCGAGTGTACACATGACATCTCCAGAAGACTCGACGATTTACTTAACCACTCGATGAATTACTTGAGTCCATTCGACGAATTACACGAGTCTATTCGACGAATTACACGAGTCCATTCGACGAAAAGGACTTGGCTGAAAAACAAAACAAAATAAAATTCATGTTTAGTATTTACTTGACCTCTCGAGAGCACTCGATGAATTCGTCGAGTATTCACGAGAGATCAACAGATCACTCAACGAATTTTACTTAGCCAAATCAGAACGATCTCTGAGACCTTCAGAAACTTCCCAAGTAAACTCGATGAATTACACATGTTTTCACGTGAGGTCTCGACGAATTACACGAGTCTTCACGTGAGGTCCTGAACCCAGCTCGCATTTTTTCTAGGGGTGAGACTCGGATCGGTTCTGTTTGGTTCCCCTCAAAACCAGGAACCGACCAATGTATGTTCGGTTCCAAGTTTTTGGAACCGGAACCGACCCACAGTTCAAAAATATAGAACCGGATTCGAACCGAATTGTTCGGTTCGGTTCTCGGTTCTACTCGCCTTCAACAAAATATTGAACCATGAATGTTACGACACATATTAAAATGAAACCATCATAGTGATTAGTGAAGCACCTAGAAGCTTAGCAGGAAACTATTACCAAAACCACAACAAGTATCACAAATTCACAATACAGAGAAGTGCTTACATCCACAAAAATTTTTAAGCCTTTAAGCTATCACAACACAAGGGCAGAGAAGTGCTTACACAACCAGAAGGCAGCTTACACAACCAGAGAAGTGCCCACAGTAAAACAAAGTGCTTACACAACCAGAGAAGCACTTTGTTACTCGTAATTATGACTGAGAAGTGCCCATAGTAAGTATCACAACACAGAGAAGTGCTTACATACAATTTTTTTTATATCACAACACACATTAAGGCAGCTAAGTAATAGGTAATAACAACCAGAGAAAATGATATCCATCGAAGCCCTAAGGCAGTCGTAACCCACAGTAAGGCGTGAGAGAAAAAAGAGACTGAAAAGTGAAGGCGTAAAAAACCTAGAATCCAACCAGAGAGAAATCTACATGGTCTTGCATACCTAGAGAGTAGAGAATCGACGAATACAACCCTTCTTCCGATTCCGGCGACAACGAACGAGCGACGGCACGACGCTGCGGGCTGCGACGAATCCATCCCTTCTCGATTTTTCATCTTCTACTCTTCTATCTCTTCTCCTTAATCGGCTAAATAACCCTAACCAGCTAACCCGATAATCCTGATGGGCTGAGTGCTGAGTCGATGACTAGCATGACCGTGTGAGGCTAAACGGGGTTAGCCGCGGGATTTGATCACAAATCGATGATTAACTGATTATGCTTTTAAAGTTTAAAGCTTTTAATAATTGGTTTTTTTAAAAAAAATAAATTATAGGTTCGGTTCGGTTTGGTTCTCTGGTACACGACCACAAGAATCGAGAACCGAACCGAACCGGTGGTTCTAGTATTTTCTAGATCCATACCCGAAACATGAAAAATGAGAACCGATCCGAACCGTCGAGTTCGGTTCGGTTTCGCTCCAGTTCTCGGTTCTTTAGATATTTTTGCACAGGCCTAATTCCTTCCTTGAATCTTCTATAGCACTTACAGATGAAGTACACCCCAATAAAGGGACTACACATATGTCAACAATATGTCCTACACAATGAGGAATTACATTACATAGTCCTGTGTAATATGACTCATTATAATCTGACATTGGTTTGTACTTGGCAATTAAAGTCATGCAAATGCATAACTAAAATGCAGCATCAAATACAAACTCAATTCATCTTAGTTCAAGGGAAACATCTTCAAATCAGGACTATTATGGATACAATATCAAATAATAACTTTAGGTCCTTTTTCATTGGAATGAATTCTTTCAGATGGCTCCTTATTCCAGTTATGTGGTTGGAACACCCACTGTCTAAGTACCAGATAGGCATCTGATTGGTGCTTGGATATACCTGCAATAAAGATTTAATTTACCTTAGGCACCCAAAAAAATTTAGGCCATTGGTTCTTGTTAGCCTTAGGTTCACTCAGTCCAACAGGAATAGATTTTGCTTATTTTAACTTTAGAGCATGGGGTGTTGTTCGATTAAACCAGCAATCTATAGCAAAGTGTCCAACTTTCCCACAACACCAACATTCAAAGATATTTTAACTTCTCTTCTGAACATTCTTGGAAGTTGATGGTGCAACTGAGTGTTCATGTTTAGCAGAGAAGATAATAAAATTTTTCTTATTTCTCTCAACTACAATTTGGCAAAAAGTTCAACGGTAAACAAGTGTTGGGTACATTGGGAATTGTGTACCTGATTTAGAGAAGCCCTGTCAACTTAATGGTATACACAAGCTTGTATTTGATGTGTGTTGAGTTCACTTGTGCAGGAAAAATAAACTAAGTACAAAAGTGTCAAGACAGTAGACAAGTGTCGACACCTTTGTTAAAGTTGTGCTGGGACAAGGGAACAAGCAGTGTCGACACTCAGGACTTCTGTCGACACCCTTATTCAAGAAGTGCTGAGACAGGCTAAGTCGACACCCAGGACTTGGGTCGACAACATTGGTTAAGAGATCAGTTGTGTCGACACTCAGAACTAGTGTCGACACACTTATGTTTTGTCAAGACTAGATGCAAGTTGTGTCGACACCCAGGACTTGGGTCGACACCCAGGACTTGGGTCGACACCATTAGTCAAGAAAGCAGATGTGTCGACACTCAGGACTAGTGTCGATATATTTTACACAAATTGTGTCGAGTCAGAGAGTTAGCAGTGTCAACACAAGCACATTATTGTCGACGCCCCTATAAGAGATGCGTCGACACCCTGAGCTGGTGTCGACACAATCACATTCAGTTATGTCAACACCTTAATGCAGAAACTCTCAAGATAGAATCTCAACCAAGTTCAGTATACAAGGCCTGAAGTTTTGACAGGCTGTCAGAACTGTCAGATGTCAGTGAATTAATCGGAGTAGTCGGTCTCCTATGGCAAAGCCTATATAAGGAGATCAACTTGACAGAAAATAATAGAAATTCTCATTATTCTCATACAAATCTGATAGGGAAAAATTTGCAAAATCCAAAAGGAAGAAGACATATCATGGATCAACTTCAAACTTCTCCAGCTAAGATCAACCCTAACTTATCCTTCAAGAAGCTTTGAAAAAGCTAAGAAGGGTTGGATCATTTTCGTCATAGTAAGGACAAAGGAAGAAGATTCCACATCAAGATCTGATCAATAAATGGTCGCCAATCATCTTTCTGCTGGGTGATATTTCCAAATCACAAACTATTTCTTTGAAATTATAACTTTGTAAGATCTATTTGTAGATCTAAGTGTTGGGGGTTAATCTTCCCGAGTTGTAAGCCTATATTATAAAGCCTGAGATAGGGTTGTGGGCCTGAGGTAAAAGAAGAAGCAATTTCTTTGAGTTGTAGGAACTGGAGGTTCTGAGACTATAGGGCAAGGGTTTGCCTGAGGAGTAGGAGTAGAGCTGCACTCTAAGGTAGGGTTCTTGGAGTGGAACCTGAGCTATAGGATCTTGTTGATCTGAGATTGTAGGACATTGTATTGCCTGAGTTATAGGAGCCAGCTGGGCTCTGAGGTGTAAGAATAAGGTTCTGAGTAAAAGAAAGAAGAAGTTGGGCAAAATCTAGTTCATTGCTAAATAGGCGAAGGGGGAAAGTGGATGTACCCAAATATTAGGGAACCACTATAAATCTATTGTGTACTGTGCAGTGACTGTCTTTATTTTCTTCCTCTGTTGTATGGTGCAATAGTAGTTGTTTATCCTAAGTAATCTTTTGTGACTTAAAAGTAGCCAAGATTTAAATTAGACCTATTCACACCCCTAGGTCACTTCTATCCTAAAACAAACACTTTACAATTGGTATCAGAGGGAGGTTCACTGAAAAGGTATAACAGCCTAGTGAGGATCCTAAGGATTTACTGAGAATAAATCATGGCTCAAAGAGAAAACAATTTAATCAAACTCCCAGTCTGCTCTAAAGAAAACTTTGGGATCTGGAAGCAAAGAGTTAGACTATTCATGGAGGCTGCAGATCCAAGGATATATATCATTGTGGTAGAAGGACCTTCCATACCCATGAAAATATCAGTTATTGATACCAACATTAAGACACCTAAGACATACACAGAAATGGACAAGGATGAAATTATTCTGGCCTCTATGGATAAGAAGGCTCAGAATATAATTGTTAGTGCTATAGATGACTCCACATTCCAAAACTTGATTCATTGCAAAACTTCCAAAGAAATGTGGGAATCACTGATTGTATATATGAAAGGTACTAATGAGGTTAGAGATGATAGAAAATCTCTGTTAAACCAGCAGTATGAAGCCTTCAGGAAAGACAAGAAAGACTCAATGGCTGAGTGTTTTGAGAAATTCTTCAGAATAGTGAACAACCTGAGAACATATGGTAGGAGGTTCACCAGCTATGAACTAAATGACAAGTTCTTAAGGTCCCTAAATAAGGAATAAGACATCAAGATTTTTGTTATTAGATAAATGGGGAACTTAGCCAATATGGATCCCCAGACATTGTTTGGCAAGCTACTATCACATGAACTGCAACTAAATCTCAGGAAATCTGAAGAAGATTCAGCAAGAGCACTCAATAAATAAAAGCCAGCTGAGACATTCAGGAAATTCAGGGATAAATCTACTCCCTCAAAAAGATAGGATACATTCTCAGAATGTACAGAATCTTCATCATCAGGAGGGGACATGACTGAAGAAGAACTGTTACTCTTCTCAAGATAATTCAAGAAAATGTTAAGGAGAAGAAGGCAAGGGAGCTGGAAGAATCCAGCTGGAGTCTCTTCTCACAAGAAGACAATTCACCTGGAGAAAACCACGAAAAAGAAAACTGTGGACAGGTATGGCTCTTCACAGAATAAACATCTTAAGACTAATCTTGTTTGTTATTGTTGTAACAGGCAAGGGCATGTCATTGCTGACTGCCCAGTGAAAAGGAAGGAAAAAAGTCTGAAAATTGGAAGACTGGACAACACAAGAAGGCTGATAAAAGCATATTGGCCAAAAATCAAACCACTCTTTCAGATAGTGAGACAGATTCTTCTAAATCAGAAGAGGAGGAGAATCTTGTGGGCTTAATGGTTATTGAGAGGCGAGCAACAGAAGAAGAACCTCATTGTCATCAAGTGAAAATGAAGACTGCACTGATCAAGGGCAGATGACCCAAGTAGAAGAAGAAGATCAGGATTGTCCAAATTTTGCCAAGGTAAAATCTGTTACTACTAGTGTTGCCTCGGACTCTAGATCAGAATCAGAGGATGAATCATGTTCCCACCATACTAAAAATAGTAAACATGGTCCAGATTCTGAAGCAGATTTCAACACTCTCATAAACAGATATGGGAAGTTGTTGAAGGCTCTGATTTCAAGCAAAGAATTGATTAAGGAACAAGCCAAAGAAATAGAGTCTTTGAAAGCAGTATCATTTCAGTTGGAGAGGGACAACATCAAGTTTGATCTTCAAAAATTGAAGCTCATAGACTTAGCCAATAAAACAGATAGTCAGAATGAGACTATTGTAGAACAAACCAAGACTGTCAAGGACCTGAAAGCAAAGCTTCTTCAGGAAAGACAACTCCTGAAACAGTTCTCAAGACCAAAGTCTATGTTACCTATTATTTACACATTTTCGGCACCATTTAGAAGTGTAGAATATGTTGAGAACAATAAGTTCTATAAGAAACCTAAGTCTAAGGGTAAAACCCCAATGGACCTAGCTAAGCATCTAACTTCTAACAGATGCAAGGGATCATGTGTTCCTGGACACATGAGTTCATAGTGTACCACCAGCAAGGTCAATAAAGAGCCTTGTTGAAAAGGACAAATATCTTATGGCTTTAAGGCACACGGACCGCCATAAGGAATGGTCAATCCAAGGAGACAAGGAATTCTTAAAACTGGTCCCAGTACACAACAGTTGAATCTAAAAGGTAAAGGTGTCAATGTTTCACCTCTACCATAGAATCTGAATATCAACTATAAGGTGCCCAAAAGTAAAACTTCAAAGGTGCAGCCTAAGAGAAGATATAATAGATTTGAATGTTGATGTTGTGGGAAGGTTGCGCATTTTGCCTTAGATTGTTGGTACAATCCAAAAGCACCCTCATTTAAGTCACATCTATTCAGAAAACCAATTGTGGTTCACACAGCAAAATCTAACTGGAACCAAGGCCCCAAAACAATTTGGGTGCCTAAGGTAAACTAATTTTATGATTGTAGGTAAGTTCAAGTACCACAGGAAATCCAATCTGGTACTTGGACAGTGGCTGTTCCAGGCACATGACTGGAACAAGAAATATGGTAATATTTCTAATGGTCTTGTGACAATCACTAAAGTGGCTTATGTGGAAGGATTGAACCACAATCTGATAAGCATAAGACAGCTTTGTGATATAGGCTTTGAAATCATTTTCCATAATGATAAGTGTCTGATAAGGAATGTAAATGATCTAGAGATCATCTTGTCAGGCACTAGGGGTGGCAATATTTATTATCTAAATTTCTTAAGCTTAAATAAGAATTCTTTTGTATTCCTTATAGCAAGTGAGAAAGACACTTTGTGTGTGCAATGACACAAGAGGCTGGCTCACTTAAATTATAAAGCTATGAGTAAGCTATTTTTTATGAACTTAGTTAGAAATTGTCCCCACCTAAAATGCTCTAAAGAAGGCATGCGTTCTGCATGTCAAAAATACAAACAGACAAAAGCCTCCTTTAAGAGTTTACAGTCCAAGGACACTGAGAGGTGTCTGTACTTACTTCATATGGACTTATTTGGTCATATGCAAGTTATTAGTTTAGGTAGGAAGTCTTACACCTTTGTGATTATAGATGATCACTCTAGATTTGCTTGGGTATTCTTTCTAAGGAGAAAGTCTGAAACTCAAGATATTCTTGCTGATTTTGTCAGACAAATTCAAAATGAAAAGGGTTGTTCTGTAGTCAAGTTCAGAAATGACCATGACACAGAATTTCAATCTGAAAGAATGACAAATTTCTGTAAAGAACTAGGGATCCTTCAGGAATTCTCCTCACCAAGAACACCCCAGCAAAATGGGTTTGCTGAGGGGAAAAATAGAACTCTCATTGAGGCTGCTAGAACCATGATCAGTGACACATCTCTCCCAGAATATTTCTGGGTTGATGCTGTAAACATGGCATGCTATGTTCAGAATAGGGCCTTGATCAACAAAAGTCATGACAAGACTCCCTATGAACTAATGAAGAGCAAAAAACTGAGTCTGTCCTATTTCAGAATCTTTGGAAGTAAGTGTTTTGTCTTAGACAATGAGAAGAATTATTTAACTAAGTTTTCAGAGAAGTCCTATGAAGGAATCTTTGTAGGTTATAATATTCATAGCAAGGCATATAAGATCTACAACTTGAAACACCAAATGATAGAAGAATCTATTAATGTAGTATTTGATAAAACTACTATCTTATATAATAAACAATCTAACAATTCTAGTCTAAGTGATGTAGATTCTAAAATGGAAAAATTGAGTATAAAAGATTATTCTGATGAAGAGTTCAGAACTAGAGACAATGTTGTTATTCCTATAGAAGACTCAGTCACTGCCTAGGGGGAGGAAGAGATACATCCTCCTCCACCTGAAGAACTTGGTAAGGGTAGGAATTTGTTTGTAGCTGTTAGACACCTTAGAGATTATCCTATTGATCAAATAATAGGTGATGTCAGTTTAGGAGTGAATACTAGGAGTAGACATTATAACAAGGTCCTATTCTCTAGCTTTCTCTCTCAAATGAAATTTAAAAAGTTTGAAGAAGCCAATTCAGACCCCAATTGGATTATGGCTATGTAAGAAGAGTTCAATCAATTTGAGAGATATAAGGTCTGATATTTAGTTCCCAGACCTAAAAAATACAATATTATTGGTAAAAAGTGAATTTATTATAATAAATTAGATGAGAATGGAGTCATAGTTAAAAATAAAGCTAGAATAGTGGCTAAGGGGTATAGACAAGAGGAATGAATAGATTTTGACTAAACCTTTGCACTTATAGCTAGGCTAGAAGCCATTAGATTATTTTTAACACATGCAGCTTACAAAGGATATAAGGCCTACCAAATTGATGTAAAATGTGCATTTCTGAATGGAACGCTCAAGGAAGAAGTCTATATAGAATAGCCATCAGGTTTTGAAAATACTAAACTTAGCTCTCATGTCTTCAGATTATAAAAAGTATTGTATGAGTTAAAACAGGCACCTAGAGCCTGATATGAGACCCTGTCTACCTTTCTTATAGAGAACAAGTTCTTTAGGGTAAAGATAGATAAGACACTATTCTTAAGGGACATCAAAGGTTCAAGTATCCTAGTTCAGATTTATGTAGATGACATCATCTTTGAGTCTACTAATAAGCTACTGTGTAGAAAGTTTGCCAAACTTATGCAAGACAAGATTGAAATGAGCAGCATGAGTGAGCTGAAGTTCTTCTTGGAATTCCAAGTTGGACAATCTGAAGATGGTATAAATTAGAAAGGGAAATTCCCTTGGGCTCATAACTTGATCCTTACATGAATCGATAGTTCCACAAATAAAGATTTGCATAAAATAATTTATAAAAAACAACGGTAATTTTGTATACTTAGGGAAATTAGGGCAAACTCATAGTTATTTAAGAGAACTAAGAAAATACTTGAATGATTCTTAATCAAGAGGATTTAGGATTTTAACAAGCACATAACATTATAATTAAGGCTCCATCCCAACAGACTCATCCGCAGGGAACAATTGAACTGTGACAAGCAAGCAAAAACAAACAGATCACTGGAAGAAGTGCAGGGTCTACAATGATTTTCAATGGAATCGCGCCTAGTGAACACGTCTTTTGGACGTGGTCATCAATCACAAGGAAGATGAGGTTGCATCTCTAGGCCGACGAGAACTAAGGTTGGTTGTGAGAGAGGTTCCGGTCGTCAGAGAGAACGAAAAAATGACAAAAACTTTTTTTAGTCCCCAAAGTCTTAACCTTTTTCACTTTTCAGTCCCTAAACTTATTTTTACTAGTTTTCAGTCCCTCTAGTTCCTAAAATACTTGAAATCAGTCCCCAATATAACTATTTCTTAATTGCATTAATTAAAAAACCTAAAATTTTCACCTTTTTAAAATAGCCCCCTTTTAAAATCTCCACCTACAACTCTTGTTTTTTATTGTCTCTATTCGTGGAATTTCTGACATCTATATGTTATGGCAAATTCGGATCTTCAGCAGTCTTCTTCCCGAAGAAGACGAAGTTGGCTGCCTCAAGGTCATTCCTTATAGAGAAGTAGGATTTTTCAGTCTTTCTGCACTGTCTTGGCTCAACACCCTCCTCTCTATAGGCGTGAAGAGGCCCCTTCAGGTCAGGGATGTACAACTCGAATGGTGTGAAGCATTAAATCTCCTCTCAAGGGGCCTCTTCACGCCTATAGAGAGGAGGTCAGGGATGTACAACTCGAATGGTGTGAAGAATTAAATCTCCTCTCTATAGGTGCTAAGCATGATTAATTTGAACACAATATCCACTTTCTCTACGATATATATCTCCTGGCTCGTTCAAATCTCTATTAGGGTTCTATCGCATTAAATTTTTCTCGAAAAAAAATCTCTCCCCAAGGAATCTTTCACACTCCATCTAAATTTAAGTTACACTTTGTCTAAAAAACTCGATGGTCATCGTTTAAATATATGCAGATTTTGTTTTAAATATATGCTACCTGTTTCACATACAAAAAGCTATTTTGTGTTATTTTTAAAAAAATATTCTGTTTTTAAATTTCTTTTTAATATTATAATATTGGTACCATAAAAGGAGACTATTTATTAAAAAAATCAGAATTTAACTTCTCAATCCAAAGATTTAATGAAAAAACTAAAGGGAGAACTTATTGCATGCATTTAATAAAATTAAGGGACTGAAATCCTAACAAAAAAAAGCATAGTGTCTGAAATAAAAAAAAAGTTGAAAATATAGAGACTGATAAAAGGTTTTTGCCTGAAAAACCCGATGGTCATCGTTTATATGAAAAATTGGCCTCCTCCCTCCTTCGATTTTGAGGCCTTTTATAACAGAGCTATTGATTTTATTTTGATAACTCAAAAATTTCCAAAGTATTGTTTTTCAACTTATATTTTCAAATAATTATTTTTCTTTTTCTCTTATAGATATGTAAGGAAGAATTATTTTTGCTTTAATGGCATTATTCTTCTTAATAAACTTCTTTTTAAATTGTATTTGTTACTTAACTAACATGAGCTTGCCTTACTCTCCTAAATTACCTTAAATTATGAGACCTCTTTATTTATGATCTTGTTGGCCGATCAATCTAGTAAGTTGTCTTCAAACACGAACATGCATGTGGGAATACAAAACAAAATACATGATGATATAATACGAAAATATGAGAACACTAAAACATATCGCCGGATGTGACTTAGGTTGCATCAATTCTCCCGGGGTTGAAAGAGCTCAATCCCGTCAAGATTGTGCAAAGACTGTTAGTAGTTGGTGTGGCCGGTGACTAGAAGTCGGGCGGAATCGGTGGAGGTACTGCAAGTGGGGTTGTGGTTGGCATTGAGTGGATCTCCATAGAATGATGTAAGGTCGGTTCCGTTGAATAACAGTTTTTATCTCTGTTGTAGCTTATGGTACATGTTGATAGTAAATCGTCATTTCTTGAAATAAGAAGACACTCAATCTTCCTCTAAAAAGTATAACTTCCTCTAAAAAGTATAACTTCCGGTGATAATGATTGACTATAGGCTTGTAATTTCAAAAGCTGCTTGCAAATCATTAGCCAAAAAATTATTTGATACTCTAAAATAATTAATGTGAGACTGGGCATCAAAGAAAAAGTAACCATGAAAGGATAAAAAATTACAGTTACATAAATATGATATAAAAAGGCAATAAGCAATTGCAGATGACATATTAGTGGTAGCTTGAATTTTAGAATTATTAAACGCAAGTTTGGTCTGTGGAAGCAGAAGATCTCATGTTTCTGGATTCATCCCGATCAAAAATTTGTGAAATTTTCCCAAATCCAATTAACAATCTTAGTATGTTTATCCCTCTGAAAATGATAAATGTTATTAAACTAGAGTGGAGCTCTAAATCGTCCCCAAAAGATTTACCGAAAATAAATCATTAAAAGTTTATCATTTTGATGACACTCAATATGTTCGCCTAAAGCCAAATGATAATGCAATAAAATAAATGCATGATCTTCAAATATAAAATCAATATAATGAGGGGTTTATCATAAGTTGTCATCGAATATAGTGAGGGAATACTGAGAAATACAAGGTGTCATATCAAAACTGATAAATGTGGCATTGGATCTAGGGCATGTAGGGTGAGTGGCACATATGGATCGCAACTAATTTCATGGGGTGGGGGTTTAGGCTAGAGTTTGGTAAGTAGTAATGTGGTGGAGTCACCGAGATGTAAACTAGATAATGACAATGACCTCGGTTGCCCTTAGAATAAGGCAATTCTTCTAAGGAAGAAGAACAATCATGCATCCATGGTACTCGAAGGAATGAGAGTTCCTTTGCCATCGTTCATGACATGTTAGTCGTACTGTCATGATTGTCCTAATAGGATATGACAGACATTCATGGCGGCGACATAACATAGCACTCTATCCTGATATGTGTTTCTTAAAAAAAACTTTACTAGACAATGATGGATAATAGTTATAGTCAAATGACTATTAACTCCGGATAAGTTATAGGGTTATTCAAATGGGTACATCACAAGGCCTAACGTGTCCACCATACGTTGAGAAATGAAATTTTCCATACTATAACTATCGATGATAATGAAACAAAATTATCCATTGATGCATGCAGTTGTGCGAAAAATAGTCTGAGATCTATGTCTGTTCACAGGAGGGGCAGAGAAAAGTAGGAGGGAGCTACTACTGTTGGTGAAACCCTGGGCTGGAGAGAAGTTGTGGCCCTGGACCGGAGAAGGAATTGTGGCTAGATAGCGGGAAAGAAGAAGTCGGAACTTGCGGCTTGCTGGAAGCAGCGAGGACAAAGACGACGACGCTATATCTGGAGCAGGATCTGCTGGAGTGAGATGTGCTGGAGCGAGATGCAAGAGGCGTTGGATCGGGAGCGGCAAGAAGATTTGTTTTTTCTTTTGCTTTGATATCAAGTCGAGAGGAATGAAAAATATTATTACATTAAGATTGAGTGTTCATACAAGTGACCAAAGGCCTTATATAAGTGGAGAAACAACCAACACAAGACACGTGATATATCACATGAATATATGACGATATGTTCATACTAGAACGAAACCTAAAAAATATTACACAAATTCAAATTAAAGGACTGAGCATATGTGAAGGTGGAGGAGCTCGTGGCCCATATGAGGATCTTACAAAGATAAAAATTATGAATGAACTGTGAGGCGCAAAATACTACAAATGATCTAATCTGATAGCAGATGGGTATGATCCACTGATGGTATCAAGAATAAAAGATGCGATTTCTTCACTTCTTTTTGATGCAGCTCACAGGTGCAGACTTACGCAAAAATAGAACAAGCAAGGATCACTAAGTTAAGAAAATGGAGCAAAGGAAGATGAGAAATTTCAGAGATTCAAAGATATTTTCTCAGTTTTTTTTCATTGTTCTTAAATACCACACACATTCATACTTACACAAAATTCACACAACTACAGATCTTTTTGACTTGTTGGTGAGGTTGACATCTAGTATGGCTCACATTAACATTACTTTAGCCCATACGCCTCTCAACATATCTGAATTACACCACTTTACATACTGATTGTTTGGTTACTATGCAACAAATTTGGATGGTAAGAGATCTGTAAAACAAATTCCAATTTTATTTAAGGCAATTCAAGGGACAATTGAAAAGCTACAGTCTCCAGCTACTTTATCCAAAGCCGAGTAAATGGCATTGATAAAAGTGGCAATTGAAGCATTTGGTTGAAGGATCTACTCAATGATCTTTGTTGTCATTACTCATTAAGACCAGGCTATTGTATTATGTGATAGTTTGAGTGTTATAGATTTGGCAAATGAACATAAAACACATAGATGCGCAATATGACCTTCAAAGTTGTAAATATCAGATGTCGGCAATATATCAGATTGACTTTTTAAATGTTTAATATCGTATGTCAAAGATATTTTAAAATATCGGATATTATGTCCTAAATAAATAAAAATTAGGATTACTAAGTATAATTATATGTTATATAAATAAAAATTAGTAAAATTATATGTTATATAATAATTTTAATATTATATAATAGTTTAATTTACATAACATTGAGTTTTATAGTTGTTAAAGGAAAATTGTATAAAGGCCCATAATAATGCCCATCTTATTCCCTCTTCCTCTACCTCTTTAAGATTTAATCTCACATCTTAGATTGAGAGTTCCACTCTTGTCTCTCCTCCTATATAAGTATACAAATATATGTATGTATACACACAATTTTGGAGATATAAATAAAATTACATTTTATTTCTCTCCGGTTAGATTTTTTCTAATCGCAAGTTTTCCTAGTTTTTGCCTCCTGACCTCTCTGGTTCCCTTCGACCCCCCTCCCTCTCCTTGTATACTATTCCTCAGGGGCCCACTGGGCTCCAACTCCACCTATCCTAGTCGTCACGTCGTCTTGCCTTGCCGTAAGTTACCGCTGCTCCATAAACCACTGCTTCCTTGCTGCAATTTATTGCTGCCTCCTAATCACAATTACTGACCGCAACACCTTGTCGCAGATCCTAGCCGCTGCTCCTTGCCGCAAATCCATGCCGATGTTTCCTTGTCGCCGCTAACTGCAACACCTTGCCGCCGCTAACCGCAACACCTTGCCGCAAATCCTAGATGTCGCTAGCCACAGCCCCATGTAGCTACTTCCTTGTCGTAGCCGATGTTTCCTTGTCGCAACAAACCACAACACCTTACCGCAGATACTAGCCTCCGCTAGCCGGAGCCCCTTGTCATTGCTTCCTTGTTGCAATCGCTACTCCTTGCCTCTGCTTCTCTACCTCTCGTAACCACAGCTTCTAGTCTCCTCTTGCCGCAGCACCATGACCCGGAAGTGATGTTGACAATTTTCCTTTGCAATGACCTTGGATGATGCGGCTCCCTTCCACCCTCCTCGGTTGTGCAGCAGCCCCAGTTCTTGAATTTCGTGATGAACTTCGGATCACCACCATCTCTCTTAGTGGGAAGAAGAATTTTGTTAAATAAGTGCACTCTGTTCGTCGTGTCCTTCAGACCAAGGGTCTTTTGTGTTATCATACTAACATCGTCCCTTCTGCATCTGCTAAGGGCTGGATTTGTTATGATGGTCGGATCCAGTTGTGGATCCTCAACTCAATGTATAGTGAACCTTATCAAATGGCGATGTATAAGGAAATAGCAAAGGTAATGTGGGATGAACTGCATTCTCTCTATCTCGTCAATGACAGCCTCCAACACTTGTATGACATCATTACGGACCTTCAGTCTATTGATTTAGAGGTTGATGGCGACCAAACCTCCTTTGTTGCTCGGTCCAAAACATTAGTTGAGGCATGAATTTAACATCAGCCCCAAATTGCAGATCTTGTTGCCCAACATGCTCAAAAGAGGTCATTGATATTGCAAAATGATGGCTCATGTTCCGCCTCATCTCCACAGCATCAGGGCTCAGATCCTCTCCTCCTCCATCATTCTCTCTCTCTGATGTTTGCTCCATGTTATTGAAGGTGACACCACCCCCATGCTCCCGGACCTCTATCTTTGGCTCTCCTCCAGCACTCATCTATATCCCATCCCACTCCTCCATCGACTCATGGTGGTCGCACTGGTTCTCGAGGTAGAGATCGCAGTGGCCGGCCTCATATCAAGTGTACTCACTATGACTAGGATGGACATCTTGACACCACCTGCAATCGAAAGCATGGTGAAAGGGAAACTAGATCTGATATACTCTAGAGGGGGGCGAATAGAGTATATGGTGCTTTTAAAACACAAAGAAAAACTTTTGCAAAGCTTTACAACAATTGTTGTAATGAGTGTGAGCAGGGAAGCAGAAATAAAACTAATCACAAAACTAAGCTATGCAGAGACTAAGCACAAGAGAATCTAGGCCAGAAACAAAAAGAAAACAAGCAGAACCAGATGACACAAGGAATTATAGTGGTTCCCCAAACTTGGGTACATCCACTCTTCTACCACCCTAGGTAGGAATCCACTGCAGGATGAGTTGATCAGGTGTCCTGTGCACCAATGAGCTTTTGATAAGGTGCTCAAAAACCAAATCAGATTTTTTGATCAGGTGTCTTGCCACCAATGAGCTTTTGACAAGGTGCTCAAAAACCAGATTCAAACTTTTGAAGGGAGTTTGAAAAACCCTTTACAGAGTGGGGGTGAGAGAGTTATGGCAGTCTTCTCTTTCTCAATCAACTGAGAAGACTAAGTGGATTGATGTCAAAGCTCCCCCTGAGTCCTTGATCTTCAGGAAGATGAGCTTTGCTGAGGGTGATAGGCCTTCAAAGATAGATCTCCAGCACAAGATGATTTCAGCAAGCTGAAATATTGAGAGTCTGGAGTCTTGAAATGATGTTGGCCTTGAACACTTTGAGAGCTGAAGAGATCTGAAGATTTTTGAAAGCTTGATCTCTCTGATGAGTGTTCTTCAGAATTCTTGTTGACAGAAATTTTGAAAAAAAAGTTTCTGTATACTGAGTTGTGTATCCTATTCTTGTCGACCTCTCTCTTGATTCAAAAACATTCTATCTTTTATTCTCTGTGCCAGAATAGAATATCACTCTGTCAAAGATAGCCGTTGGTCTGCATTGATTACAACATTAATTGCATAATTTCTTCTGAAGGAAAGTCCACTGAATTATTCCTTGAAAAATCCCTTAAAACTTGGTGCAGAAGTAAATGAAAACGGCTAGCAGATCTTCTGAATTAAATGCAGAATAACTTCTAACTGATTTGAATTTGAATTCTGAAAGATAACTGAAAACGTCGAACTGATCTCTGCTATCGTCGAGCTGAGCTCAGCGAACTGGAAAATTCAAGCAGCAAAATAATCGTCGATCTGAGCTCAAAGATCGTCGAACTGAGCTCAGAGATAAAGATCCAGTGCAGAGTCAAAATCGTCGACCTGAGCTCAGCGATCGTCGAATGGAGTTCGACGATATTGTGAAGCTGAGCTCAGCGATCGTCGAGTGGAGCTCGACGATATTATGAGGTTGAGCTCAGCGATCGTCGAATGGAGCTCGACGATCTGTCGAAGTTGAGCTAGACGATCGTCGACCGGAGTTCGACGAATCGTCGTGCTGAGCTCGACGATCAGACTTGGTCTACAGAAAAACTTGATCTTCAGGGCAGCTTCCAATCCTAGACTTCTAACCCTTAGACTCAATTCTAATTGACCTATTAAGCTATACAGAAGGTCAAACACAGATTCCTAGAGACATAGTGATCCTGACCCAAATTAGTAATAGGGTGTTCCAACAATCTCCCCCTATTTGGGTTAGGAAAACTATTTACAGACTTTGGAAAAATCAAATAACATCATACAATCAGAAAAGCATAAAAACAACAGCAGCTAGACACATTGCGGAAACATCACAGAGATATATATATAACATCCAGATAGTAGTTAGAAAAACCAAAGATTGTCACCTTACAGAGTTACTTCTTCTCTTTGCCTTTAACCATCTTGATTTCTCTGTTAGGGTTCAGGGCTTCCTTGTTGGACCTAGTGTCATCAGCTGCACCCAAGTATGTTTGCTTTGAAGTCCTGGGAACCACAGCAGCAGGATGCAACTCCATGTATCTGTCTGCATCAAAGAACTTGCTGGAGGCATATCTTTCTAACTCCTTTTGTCTTTGTTCTGACATGGTAGAAATATTTGAAGTGTCTAAGCCTTGCTCTCTGGCTTTCTTTATCTGGTCTAATGCAGCCATTTCTTTCATTCTAGCAGTCCAAGAGGCTGGGTTCTTTTCAGGGTCCTCAAATGGCACATGTGGCTCATACTTGTTGGAAGAATTGTCCTGAGGAGGCCTAGCAGACACTGTCTCTTTTAGCTTGAAGGGGAATGGACCAGAAGTAGTATCAGATGAAGCATGTCCTCCCCTGGAGTAAGGGTGCTGCCTGGAATGCCCTTTAGAATAAACTTGAATATCTCTTTGACTTCCCCTGTATCCTCCTCTCCTGGAATAAGAACCCCTAGATTGGCTTTCCCTTTGATATGATCTGGCATGGGGTTGGTAGGGAGCCTGGCTTCTAGATGGGGCCTGACTTGCAGAGCTGCCACCTGCACCTGCATCAGGTGGAGGTGGTGGAGGAGGATGAGGGTGCTTGAACTGGGAGGAGCCCTTCTCATACTTTCTCTTCTTTTTCATTGCTTTCAGCTGATTTTTAGAGTACTGCATCCAATGTTTAGTAATTTGGCAGTTATGCAGAATATAGTAAGGAATATCATTATCATCTTTTACTTTGGCAGGAGGAACCCTTTTCATAGCCTTGCTTCTAGCCTTCCTTTTCCTTGCAATAGTGGCAGAAGAATCATCAGAGGCAGTGTTGTAATCATCAGATTCAGAGCTCTGAGCATCATATAAAGCATCAATTCTCTTCATCAAATCTTCTTTCAGTTGAACAACAGCAGATGAGGCAGAAGAAGAAGGAGCAACAGAAACAGATACAGCAGCAGATATAACAACAGATTTAGCAGCAGATGTAGAAGGAGAAGCAGAAACAACCTCAGCAACAACAGGAGTGATGGCAGCAGCAACTTCAGAAACATCAACAGAATCTGCAGCAGGCTCAACATCAATGGCCTCTGTCATCAGAAATTCCTTGGAAATGGGCTCAGCAGAAACAAAAGGGATTTCAGCAGCAGTAGGAACATTTTCTTCAGCAGCAGCAAAGACAGTTTCAGAAGCAGATTCAGTCTTTTCTTCAACAGCAGCAGCAGCAGTCACTGAGTGTATAAAAGAAGAAATAATACTGGGGTCACAGCCAGAGAAAGGCACCAGTGCCTTAGATTGGTCTTCTGAGGGCTGGACAGCAATAACTTCTGGTAAACAACTGAAAAAGGCAGGATCAAAGGCTGAGAGCAAAGACCTTAGGTCTATTGCCAGAACTGGAGTAGGCACAGCAACTGGAGCAGAAGCAGCAGCAGCAACAGCAGCATGAAGGCTGGCTTCATATGGCAGCCTGGTAGACAGAGCTGCCACTGACTGTTGTAGAGGAGCTAAGGAGGCCTCCATGAGAAGAGAGAGCCTGGGGGCAAGTAGCTCATACAACTTGTCAGCTAAGGCTGGCAGATCTACATGCTCACTAGCAGGAGCAGATGTAGATGGTATAGGGATGGCTAAGGATGCTGGAAGTGGAGGGCTGGATGGTGGAGGGATGGATGGCTGAGGAGTGGGGATGGTGGAGATGGAGGGTAAGGGGATGGATATGGATAGAGTAAATGTTGGTTGGTCAATGATGTGGAGGAGGAGATCTTGGAATAAGGTTGAGGAGGAGGGTAATACTGGAGGAGATGAGGGGGAATCATCCATGTAGGAGTCATCCAGAAGGGTGAATGATGGTATGGATGGAGAAGAAGTGACATCTGGTGGTGGATATGAGAACAATGGGTGGAATTGGTCTACTGGTGGTGAGGAAATGGTTGCTGGAGATGGAATTGAGGTTGGGGAAGGGCTAGAGATGGTAATGGTGGATGGAACTGGAGTGGTGGATGGAGCTGGAGGTAGGGTTGGACTTGGAGGAGGAGAGGAAGCAGCAACAATAGCAGCCAGGTCCTCTGCAGGAGTAGAGACCTGTGGAGGAGTGACTCTTTGAGTCCTGTTGCCTGAAGGAGCAGTTGAAGAGGGCCTGCTGGGTTTGCTAATTTGCCTGTCCCACTTGCCAAATAGGGCACAGGTAAGTCTCTTGGAGGCATTGATGTGCACTCCAGAGGAGACCAGCAGAGCAGGGCACCTTGCCTGAAGGAAAACTCCAAGAATTCTTCCAAAATTTACAAAGGTTTTGTTAATCTCTTTCTTTATTAGGTCAAAGAAGACCTCTCCCCAATTCAAACTTTTCTTATCTACCAGAGCTCCCATGAGGCAGAGCTGATGTCTGGAGATAGTATCATGTGCAGAATGCTTTGCCAACAACACCTTGCCTACAACATCTGCTAGGAACCTGTACTCAACAGACAAGTTCCTTTTGAATAACTTGCTAGGGTTTCCCTCTGGATGACCCATCATGGCAAGAATATCAGAAAATTCCTCCCCAGATAGTTCAGCAGTATCATCTCCATTTCTCAAACCAAAAACCTCTGTTAAGACTGTGGGGGTCAGAGGTACCTGTGTTCCAGCAATGGATCCAACTATGGTGTTGTTGTCAAGGTTGTGAGCAGTATAGACCCATTCCTTTATTTCATCTGAAGCAAGCTTGATTCGAGTGGTCATGAGGGCAGACAAGTTCTGATCCTTGAATAAACGCAAAATGTCCTGGAAGATTTGATCAGTAGTGTTGAATGAGTCCAGATCAATATCGAATCCTGCATCGAACTTCATGGCGGCTAGAACAGCAACTGATACGGCCATTGTACCTGCAAAACTTAACAAAAAAAACGAACAAGCGTAGAACTATTTGGAGGGAAGAAGATTCTTGCAGAGAAATTGAAAGCACAAGAGAGGACGATGACGAAAAATGAGTTTTATATTAGGGTTCGACGCAGAATTGGAAAGATCGTTGAACTCAGTTCGACGATCGAGGCTTCTAAAGGAATCTGAAGAGACTCCAACATCGTCGATCTCCGTTCGACGATCTTGGAAGGCGTCGAGCTCCGTTCGACGATCGTTCAGGGAACAAAATCGTCGAGCGCCGTTCGACGATCGTTGACCGAAGGAGATAGTTCATACTATCTGAGAGGCGCTGAACTCAGTTCGATGATTCTGGGAATCGTCGATCTCCGTTCGACGATCTTTGGGAAAATCGTCGAGCGCAGTTCAGAGATCAGAAAATTCTAGACACTAAGAAAAATCAGAATTTTGCCTACTCTTGGTCAATTTTTAGCTTTCCAAAATCTTGGGTGTTATTTAAGACTTCCTCCATCTAACATTCCTAACTGATTTAGGAAGAAGGTGTGTTTCTTTTCATCCAAAGGCTTGGTGAAAATATCTCCCCTTTGTAAATCAGTTGGGATATATTGTAATTCAATTTTATTCTTTTCAACATTGTCCCTTAAGAAGTGATGCCTAATCTCTATGTGTTTTGTCCTACTATGGAGGACTGGATTTTGAGCTATGGAAATAGCACTTGTATTGTCACAAAAGATTTTAGACTTCTCTAAGTTATAACCATAGTATAGGAGTTGGTTTTGAATCCACAATATTTGTGAACAACAACTGCCTACAGCCATATATTCAGCTTCAGCATTTGAAGTTGACACAGATATTTGTTTCTTGCAAAACCAAGAGACAAGTCTATCACCAAGGAACTGACAAGTTCCACTGGTGCTTTTCCTGTCAATTCTGTATCCAGCATAATCAGCATCAGAGAATCCAGTTAACTCAAATGCTGAATCTTTTGGATACCAGAGACCTAGATTTGGACAACTTTTAACATACCTGAGAATCCTCTTTACTAATGTTAGGTGTGACTCTCTAGGGCTTACTTGGAACCTAGCACATATACATGTAGCAAATATTATATCTGGTCTACTAGCTGTAAGATACAGTAAAGAGCCAATCATTGCTCTATATGTAGTCTGATCAACAGGTTTCCCATGTTCATCAGCATCCAATACAGCATTGGTAGGCATGGGTGTTTTCATACAAGATGCCTCAGACATACCAAATTTCTTAACCAACTCATTGGCATATTTGGTTTGAGAAATAAAGATGCCTTCAGCATGTTGTTTGACTTGCAATCCTAGGAAGAAGGATAGCTCACCCATGCTACTCATCTCAAATTTAGAATGCATCAGGTTAGAAAACCTTCTGCATAATTTTGAGTCAGTAGAGCCAAAAATGATATCGTCTACATAAATTTGTACTAGTAGGGTATGAGACTTATGAGTTCTAATAAAAAGAGTTTGGTCTACTCTACACCTGATAAAACCATTTTCCAAGAGAAAGCATACTAGGGTCTCATAAGATGCTCTAGGAGCTTGCTTGAGACCATATAATGCTTTATTTAATCTAAAAACATAATCAGGATAAGTTGGAGAGATAAAACCTGGAGGTTGTCTGACATAGACTTCCTCTTTGATGTCTCTATTTAAGAAGGCACTCTTGACATCCATCTGATAAACCTTGAAGCCTTTGTGAGCTGCATAAGCTAGAAATATTCTGATGACTTCCAATCTTGCAACAGGTGCAAAGGTCTGGTCGTAGTCAATTCCTTCTTCTTGAGAATATCCCTGGGCAACTAGCCTTGCCTTGTTCCTTATTATTACTCCTTGATCATCCAGTTTATTTCTGAATACCCATTTTGTTCCAACAATGGAATGATCCTTTGGCTTTGGCACTAGTTCCCATACTTTGTTCCTCTCAAATTGATGCAACTCCTCTTGCATTGCAATGATCCAGTGTGGATCTTGCTCTGCATCTTGAATGCACTGAGGTTCAATTTGAGAAAGGAAGCAGGTGTGCAACAGGTTTTGGTTGACCTGATTTCTGGTTTGCACACCAGCTGAGAGTTCTCTAATTATCTGGGAAATTGGATGGTCTCTTGATGTTACTAAATCAACAGGGGGTGTTGATTGTTCACCAACCTGTGTTGTTGTTTCCTCTTGTGGTACAACAACTGGCTCTTCAGGTTGTGCTTCAATGTATTGAGCATTCCCTTCTTCTTCACTGCTTTCATCCTCTTGAGCAACCTGTAACTTGTTCATATCTTCAACTAGAGAGTGTTCCTGCAAAGGTTCTATGGTAGAAGAAATCTTCTCCTTGAAAGACATGTTAGTTTCATCAAAAGAAACATGAACAGATTCCTCAATTTTCAATGATGATTTATTATAGACCCTATAGGCCTTGCTGATCATGGAGTATCCCAGAAACACTCCTTCATCAGCTTTGGCTTGAAATTTTGCTAAATGTTTCTTATCATTATTGTGAATATAGCAAATGCAACCAAAAATTCTGAAATAGTCAACTTTAGGTTTCTTCCCTTTGAGTAATTCATAGGGAGTCTTTTCCTTCAGTTTATGTATCAGACTTCTGTTCAGCACATAGTTGGAGGTGTTCACTGCCTCTGCCCAAAAGGATAGAGGTAGATGAGCATCTGACAACAATGTAGTGGCAGATTCAATAAGGGTTCTATTTTTCCTTTCAGCTACCCCATTTTGTTGAGGAGTTCTAGGAGCTGAGAAAGTATGCCTGATCCCTTCACTCTGACAGAACTCTTGCATAAGAAGAGAATCAAACTCTGTCCCATGATCACTTCTGATCAGGGCAATGTGAGTATTGAACTCAATCTGTATACATTTGAGAAACTCTGTCAGACACTTAAAGTTATCAGACTTCTTCCTTAGAAAGAACACCCAAGTGAATCTAGAAAAGTCATCTACAATTACTAAAGTATAGGATTTCCCTCCTAGGCTTTGTACTGTGATGGGTTCAAATAGATCCATGTGTAACAGATACAATATCCTAGGTGAATCACTCTTATTAAGTGACTTAAAACTGTTTTTAGTTTGCTTGCCTAATTGACAAGCCTTGCATAGTCCTTCCTTCTTGTAGGGGCCAGAAGGTAGTCCTCTAACAAGGTTGTCCTTGGATAGCCTAGCAATAGTTCTAAGGTTTAGGTGTCCTAGTCTCTTATGCCATAAAACATTTGGTCTACAGACTGAATTGAATAAACAGATATCTACATTGGTTGAAAGAAAATCTACAAGGTAGATGTTACCTTTCCTTTTACCTGTCAACACAGTTGTGTTGTCCTCTGACTTGATTTTGCATAAGGTTTTGCTGAAGGTCACCTGGTACCCTTCATCACATAGCTGACTGATGCTGATTAGGTTGTGCTTCAGTGCTTCCACATATGCTACCTTCTTGAAGGTTACAGAACCAATCTGGACTGCACCATATCCTTTAGTTTGTCCAAAGTTGGAATCACCAAAGATAACTTTGGGTCCAAGCTTGGCTCTAAAGGAATTGAGGTTGTCCTTGTTCCCTGTCATGTGCTTAGAGCACCCACTATCCAAATACCATTGCTGGTTAGATGTTGGATAGGTCTTCACCTGCACATAAAACAATTCACTTGTTTTTGACCCATTTTACCTTGGGCATAGGTTGATAACCTTTAAATTCAGAAATGAAGAACATCCCTGGCTGACTCTTATATCCTTCAGGATGATATCTCCTTGGAGGTATAATCCATTCAGTATAAGGGTTAAAGGTTTGCGATGAAAAACCCTTAGGATTCAATTTTGACTTGCCTTTGAAAAAGTTTCCAGAGCTCTGACCTCTGTTCGACGATCTTGGAGCTGCGTTCGACGATCGTGGGTCAGATCGTCGAGCTCCGTTCGACGGTCGACTATGGGTGAGGTCAGGTATTTGGGATCGTCGACCAGCGTTCGACGATCTTGGCTGAGATCGTCGATCTGCGTTCGACGATTTGTCCTGAGATCGTCGAGCTGCGTTCGGCGATCGTCGATCTTCATTCGTCGATCGTCGATCTCCGTTCGACGATTTGTGCTGGGACTTAGTTTTCTGAGGCAGATCAGAATTTTTCCTGGCAACCTCTACAACTCCCTTTCCCTTGTCAGAAATGAACTTGATAGGAGTTGTTAGAATAATAGGTTGGCTGGATGAGGCACCCAAGCCCAGTGTACTGTTGAATCTTGAGTTCACTGTGCTTATGATGTCCATCAGCTTGAGGCTTCTCCCATTGAGAGATTCTTCAAGCTTCTTGGCCTCAGAGAGCTCACTTTTCAATGAAGCTATCTGTTCCCTATAGTTCTCCAACTCCTGAGAGAGTTTGAGGTTTTCTGACTTTAAAACATTTTGTTCAGATAATTGATTTCTGAGAGAGATGATCTCTTTCTCATACTTTAGCAGGTCTAAACATAGTGCTTTAAATTCAGATTTAAAATCTTCTGAAGTAAAATCAAAAGAGCTGATTACCTGATCTTCTTCAGGTTGAGTCTCTGAGTCTGACTCTGACTCCTCTTCCTCTGAGTTGTGTTGTGAGGCATTGATTGCCATCATGCAGAACTCCTTTTCCTCTGCATCATCCTCATCATCACTAGAGCTGGAAGAGGCTTCTGACTCCTCTTCAGTCTCACTCCAGGATTCAGCAACAAATCCTTTCCTTGTATGCTTATTTTTGCTGGAAGAAGGTTTGCTATTGCCACTCCTTTTGGAGTCTTTCTCCTTTCTTCTCTCTTTTCTTTCCCTTCTGTCCTTGTTCTTGTTCTCTGGACAGTCAGGAACTATATGCCCTGGTTTCCTGCAACCAAAGCAAATAATGTCTTTGTTATTGTCAATGGACTTGTCATACCTTGGCTTATCCTGCTCCTTGTATGATCTTCTTCTGAAGTCCTTTCTGGCCATCTTATAGAATCTTTTGGCCAACAAGCTGAGAAGTTCATCATTGCCTGTTCCTTTTTCTTCAGGCAGATCCTCAGTTGCCTTGAATGCTATGGTCTTCTCCTTTCTTGTGGCTAGTGAAGCAGTCTTCTGTTCTTCCTCTCTGTTCTTGATGAGTAGCTCATAAGATTTGAGCTTACCCAACAAGGCTTCAGTGGTGATCTCATTCAGACTTTTGGCATCTTTAATTGGCCAGATTCTTGAATCCCAAGTACTGGGAAAGCGCATTAGGATCTTGTCATTAAGTTCTGTCAGTGAGATCTCTTTGTCTAATGTCCTCAGTTCACTGACAATTAGACTCAGTCTGTTGTACATATCTCCCACTGACTCAGTTTCTCCCTTCTTGAAGTTCTCATATTGGGAGATGAGATGGGATCTTCTGTCCTTTCTCTCATCAGCTGAGCCTGAAACTATTTCCGAGAGCTTGTCCCAAATCTCCTTGGCTGAGTTACATTCAGCTACCTTTTGAAAAATGTCATCTGACATTGTCTGGGCTAGAATGTTCATAGCCTTGGCATCAGCTACTTTCCACTTTTTGATGTCAGCATCTGTTCCTGATGGAGGTGGAACAACATTTGTGCTTGTGCTCTCTGGGGGTCTTGGACACACTGTCAAAACAGAATTAAAAATATCTTCGTCAATAGAATTCATGTAGAGTCTAATCCTTGCTTTCCAAAGTGCAAACTTAGACAGATTGCACACTGGAGGTCTGGTGCTAGCATAATCTTTGTTTTGGGCCATGATTTGTGCAAACAAAATCTAATAATAAAATATAAAAGAAAACAGATCTAGTTTGGGATCTTTGGGTTCAGGTGTTAGCCTGTACAACCAATCAGGTATGGTATGTTTAACAAACCTCGCTCTGATACCAATTGAAAGGGAAACTAGATCTGATATACTCTAGAGGGGGGTGAATAGAGTATATGGTGCTTTTAAAACACAAAGAAAAACTTTTGCAAAGCTTTACAACAATTATTGTAATGAGTGTGAGCAGGGAAGCAGAAATAAAACTAATCACAAAACTAAGCTATGCAGAGACTAAGCACAAGAGAATCTAGGCCAGAAACAAAAAGAAAACAAGCAGAACTAGATGACACAAGGAATTATAGTGGTTCCCCAAACTTGGGTACATCCACTCTTCTACCACCCTAGGTAGGAATCCACTGCAGGATGAATTGATCAGGTGTCCTGTGCACCAATGAGCTTTTGATAAGGTACTCAAAAACCAAATCAGATTTTTTGATCAGGTGTCTTGCCACCAATGAGCTTTTGACAAGGTGCTCAAAAACCAGATTCAAACTTTTGAAGGGAGTTTGAAAAACCCTTTATAGAGTGGGGGTGAGAGAGTTATGACAGTCTTCTCTTTCTCAATCAACTGAGAAGACTAAGTGGATTGATGTCAAAGCTCCCCCTGAGTCCTTGATCTTCAGGAAGATGAGCTTTGCTGAGGGTGATAGGCCTTCAAAGATAGATCTCCAGCACAAGATGATTTCAGCAAGCTGAAATATTGAGAGTCTGGAGTCTTGAAATGATGTTGGCCTTGAACACTTTGAGAGCTGAAGAGATCTGAAGATTTTTGAAAGCTTGATCTCTCTGATGAGTGTTCTTCAGAATTCTTGTTGACAGAAATTTTGAAAAAAAAGTTTCTGTATACTGAGTTGTGTATCCTATTCTTGTCGATCTCTCTCTTGATTCAAAAACATTCTATCTTTTATTCTCTGTGCCAGAATAGAATATCACTCTGTCAAAGATAGTCGTTGGTCTGCATTGATTACAACCTTAATTACATAATTTCTTCTGAAGGAAAGTCCACTGAATTATTCCTTGAAAAATCCCTTGAAACTTGGTCCAGAAGTAAATGAAAACGGCTAGTAGATCTTCTGAATTAAATGCAGAATAACTTCTAACTGATTTGAATTTGAATTCTGAAAGATAACTGAAAACGTCGAACTGAGCTCTGCTATCGTCGAGCTGAGCTCAGCGAACTGGAAAATTCAAGCAGCAAAATAATCGTCGATCTGAGCTCAAAGATCGTCGAACTGAGCTCAGAGATAAAGATCCAGTACAGAGTCAAAATCATCGACCTGAGCTCAGCGATCGTCGAATGGAGTTCGACGATATTGTGAAGCTGAGCTCAGCGATCGTCGAGTGGAGCTCGACGATATTATGAGGTTGAGCTCAGCGATCGTCGAATGGAGCTCGATGATCTGTCGAAGTTGAGCTAGACGATCGTCGACCGGAGTTTGACGAATCGTCGTGCTGAGCTCGACGATCAGACTTGGTCTACAGAAAAACTTGATCTTCATGGCAGCTTCCAATCCTAGACTTCTAACCATTAGACTCAATTCTAATTGACCTATTAAGCTATACAGAAGGTCAAACACAGATTCCTAGAGACATAGTGATCCTGACCCAAATTAGTAATAGGGTGTTCCAACACATGGTCTACCGCCTCTACCCCATGCCTTCATTGTTGCTGACACGTCTTCTACCACTCGCGCCGACATTGATGTCATGTGCATCCAGTTTCAGTATCTTCAAGGGTTACTCAATCATCCGTTTGGCCCTATTGCTTATATATCCAATGAAGGTATCTCCCTTCTTTCCAATAGTCCACATTAGATTATGGTCTCTGGTGCCACCCACCATATCTCTCCGCAGAAACCACCTCTGTACTTGGACTCTTCACATTCCAAGTTTAACATAGTTACTAATGGTGACACCTCCCCTATCTCCGGCTCTGCCAATATGCCTCTCAGTTCCTATATTTTTGCTCAGTTCTTCATGTCCTGGGCTCTCCGTTCAATCTTCTTTCTGTTAGTCGGCTCACTAAAGATCTTGATTATTCTATAACCTTGATGTCTTCTTCTTTTATTGTGCAAGATCGACAGACGCAGAATATCATTGGTAAATGGCAACTATTAAATGTGATCTACCTTCTGGGCGTATCTCCCACAACTCTCTCTTTTGATTGGCACTGACGTCTTGGCCATGCTCCTCTTCTAATTTTCGAGAAGACTCTCCTTACCCTATAACTTTCTGACTTTACCTGCAAATCATGTATTTTTGGCAAACAACGTCATCCTTCTTTTCCCCCTTAAATGTACTCGGAGCAATGATCCTTTGATTTAGCACACTCTGCTGTTTGTGGTTTTTTATAAATTCTAAGTATTTCTGGTTATCGTTATTTCCTTACTTTTCTTGATGATTATTCTCGCATGATGTGGTAATACTTACTACATGATCGAGCAAATCTAACTCGAGTGTTTCATGCTTTTATTAACGAGACTCGAACATAATTTTCCCGGTCAATTAAAAATATTCGAACCGACAATGTGTGAGAATATACCACTCAAGTATTTGACAATTTATGTACTGAGTTTGGGATTATCCACCACACCTCATGTGCTTATACCCTCAACAAAATGGTGTGGCTGAGCGTAAAAATCGTCACTTTCTAGATGTCACTGGCTCACTTATATTCCAAATGCAGATTCTGGTGTTTTTTGGCACTTTGCATTGTCTACATCATGTTATCTCATCAATCGTCTGCCCTCCTCCATTCTCAACGATGCAACATCGTTTAGTCTTCTTTTTTCCCTGCACCCCACCCTTCTCCATCCCATCATGGATCTTTGGATATAACTGTTACGTTCATAATTTTGGTCCTTCAACTGACAAGTTTGCTCCTCGCGCTACTAAGTATATGTTTGTCGGTTACTTTCGCACTTAAAAATGGTATGTGTGCTACTCTCCCGACATTCGCAAAGTTGTTGTTTCTACAGATGTGACTTTCCTCGAAGATCAACTTTTTCATTCTCTTCATCCAACTCCTCCTACACCTCTGTTACTACCACGACATACTACCCCTATTACATCTTCTCTTCTACCACTTCTTCCAACCCCACTTCTCGTACCATCAAAATCACCTCTTCTTCGTATATACACCCGCCAGCCTCCTCGCTTTGATGCCCTACATCAACCACCCTCTACCTGTGCTACCTTGTGGCCTGAAGATCCGACACCTGCGTCCACGACTCATCCATTTGCTAATTATGTATTCATGCATCGACTCTCCCCGACGCTTCTAAAATTCACAACTTCTTTATCCTCCATTTCTATGCCTAACTCATTATAGGAGGCTCTACAACATCTGGGTGACGTGCGGCCATGAATGAGAAAATGACTGCTCACTTGGCTAATTAGACTTAGGACCTTGTCTCTCATCCTCTGGGACAGGCGTGTGTGGGATGCAAATGGGTATTTACGATTAAACATGCTTCGGACGAGACAGTCAAATGCCTAAAGGCTCGTCTTTTGGCTCGGGGGTTTAATCAGCAACAAGGACTTGATTATGGTGAGAACTTCTCACCAGTCGCCAAGTTAAACAATGTTTGTGTCCTCATCTCCTTATTTGTTCATCATCAATGACCCTTACAACACTTAAATGTCAAGAATGTCTTTCTCAATGATGACCTTCTCGAAACTGTCTACATGCACCAACCTCCCAGGTTTGAGACCACGGGGGAGTCTCGCGTGTATCACCACAAGAAATCTATTAATGGTCTCAAACAGTCTCCTTATGTATGGTTTGAGAAATTCAGTAAGGTTGTGCATGATGTTGGATTCACTCGTTGCTCCGCTAACTTCTCCCTCTTTACTCGTCATCGACCAACAAGCATAGTAATTCTCTTGGTCTATGTCAATAATATTCTGATTACAGGTGATGACTCCAAAAGTATACAAATGATCAAGAAGCACTTAAATTCAGTCTTTCAAACTAAAGATCTGGGAAATATTCGGTGCTTCCTTGACCTAGAGAAAGAAAGACGTCCTGATGGCCTCGTTTTATCTCAAAGAAAGTATTATCTTGACCTCTTTTCGGATGTTTGCTATTTTGGGTGCAAGCCTACTGAAACTCCTATGGATGTTAACCACAAACTCTGCGCTCATGACTCCGACTCAGATCTCTTACAAATTAAAAGTACTATCGTTGTCTTGTATGAAAGTTGATTTATCTTACAGTCATAAGACCTGATATCTCATTTGATGTTGGAGTTGTCAGTCGATTCATGCACTCTCCACAGATCTTTCACCTCCAGGCCGTCGAGCGCATCCTCGGATACTAAAAGACTGCTCCAGGACAAAGGCTTGTACACAAACCCTCTTCTTCCTCCCTATCTATGATTGTCTACTCATATGCTGACCATGCTGGCTTCCTGGATGATCGACGTTCCAAAAGTTGATTTTGTACTAACTTTAGAGGACACCTCATTACCTGGCGAAGAAAGAAGCGGTCTGTGGTAACTCACTCATCTATTGAAAGCGAGTATCGATCAATGACAGCCACCATGTTTGAGCTCACATGACTTGAAAGTCTCCTAGGTGATCTGAGAGTCAAACTTTCCTTTCCCGTCACTCTATTTTGTGATATTCAAGATGTTATACACATTACCAAAAATCATGTATTTCATGAACAAATCAAACACATTAATGTTGATTGTCATTTTATTCGGGAGAAAGTTTAGTTGAAGAAGCTGGAATTAAAACATGTTCTTGTTGTTGGGCAAGTTGCAGATATCCTCACCAAGGTCTTACCACGCCCGCTATTTTATCAGTTCTTGTCCAACCTGGGTACCTACGATCTATATGCTTTAGCTTGCAGGGGTGTGTTAAAGGAAATATGTGTAATGGCTCATAATAAGGCTCATCTTGTTATCTCTTCCTTATACCTCTTTAAGATTTAGTCCCACATATTAGATTATGAGTTTCACTCGTCTCCCTCCTCCTATATAAGTGTACAATTTTAGTTGGTGCCCTATCAAACAAATGTCAAATAGAAATTCATTAAGACCTTTGATACTTAAATTAAAAATTGTTAATTGAAAATTTTATTACTGATATACATATATATACACACACAAGCACACAAATAGTTTTTTTTAGTAAAATTATATATTAGATATACTGATATATGTAAATATATATATATATATATATATAATGTTATTTCAGTTATATATATAAGATATTTATACTATTTAATACCAATATATGATTTTTAATTTTACTGCCATGACATGAAATAAAAAGATGATTTTTTATTACTTCCTCCTGAGTTGATTGAGTAACCACAAAAAATTAATGAATTAAAAAACAGACGAAAGGCTTGATTACTTTACGGTGAATTGATTATATACAGATGTTTCAATAACTTATAAGATATATATTATATGTTTGATTTTAACGTAGTCCCGCATCCCATAAAGAGAAACGTCTACCAACTGTATAAATTATTCCACATGACTATGCTATAGCATGATGTTGGCAGGCTTTAACGGGCTCACCTTACGGTCGGTGTCGTGTTCTGCGCTCGATGGCGGGTCGGGGTGTCTTGAGCCCTCAGGCTTGACTGGGAAGGTTTAAATAAAAAAAATTCAACTTCTAAGGGATAAAACCGTAATTTTAGTGTCAGGGGCCATTTTCAAAACTCTGAAGCTCCTATTGCATAAATTTGAGATAAATAACATAGAAAAAAGGGAAGGTGCGTCACTTTCAAGTAAGAATGTATAATGTCTTTGACATTTATTATAACAAGATGTTTAAATGATGAGTCTAAACAGAACAATACAATTATATTTCATAAAAAATTTATTAATTACCTTTGACTGTAAATTATGATTGTTTAACATGCAAAATCAAATATGAATCACTAGATGTTTTTTTAATTTTGTTAACTATTTTTTAATGAAGGAAGAGACAGTTTAGCCCAATGTGTTTTATTAAATTATCAGAACTAGAGGGTAAACCTCCAAATTGAAAAATCATAAAAAAAGAAAGATAATGGTGGTAGGCTAAGTGAGACAAATCAACAGACTAGCCATCGAGGATAATCCGTTACCCTCGCACATTTGCTAGAGGAACCACCCCTAGTTGGGACCATCGGACCGCACATATGGAAACTGCCTTAATTATTTTGTGTATTAGGGTTTTGGTCTCTCTTTGGAGAGAATGATCAATGGAGGACCCAACCTCCTTGGACTTGACAGGAGTTTGCTCTGGATTGTATCCATGTTATTTTGATTAATGTAATATTGCCTTGTTCATGTTCATGCTTCTTCTCTAGTCGTAACATATTCCGACTGGGGATATTCCGAACCATAGTGGTCTCGCTGACCATCGATCCACTGACCATGGACTCATGGGAATAAGGTCAACATACAAAGACCCTACCACAACATGCACCACATCTGAGAAAAATGGAGAGACTCAAATAACACAAGACAAAAGCCGGGAGTACCACGCGGGACTAAGGCGAGAGTAGAGAAATACCATCTGAGTCGCTTTTGTCACAAACACTCCTCACGTGAAACACACGTGTAAGAAGGAATAACAACAACATACTAAGCAAACACAACCAAATCAAGCAAAAACACATAAAAATAACAAACCATTATAAAGCTTAATCACAGACGAGAGATTTACACCTCGAAAGAGGTCGCAACAGCTGGAATTGGCTGAAGCACGAGGGGCAGTGGCTAGAGTCACGCTCGGGAGCATCGGAGTGGTTGAGGCTGGAACACACCAAAAAGGATGAGAAAACATCGTGGACAGAGGCAGACGGTGAGATTTGGAGCAACCATCAACATCAAAGTAGAAGCTGAGGGGTCGATGTTGGTTAAAGGGGAAACTAGATCAGATATACTCTAGAGGGGGGTGAATAGAGTATATGATGCTTTTTAAAACATAAAGAAAAACTTTTGCAAAGCTTTACAACAATTGTTGTAATGAGTGTAAGCAGGGAAGCAGAAATAAAACTAAGCTATGCAGAAATTAAGCACAAGAAAATCTAGGCCAGAAACAAAAAGAAAACATGCAGAACCAGATGACACAAGGAAATATAGTGGTTCCCCAACTTGGGTACATCCACTCTTCTACCACCCTAAGTAGGAATCCACTGCAGGATGAGTTGATCAGGTGTCCTGGGCACCAATGAGCTTTTGATAAGGTGCTCAAAAACCAAATCAGATTTTTTTGATCAGGTGTCTTGCCACCAATGAGCTTTTGACAAGGTGCTCAAAAACCAGATTCAAACTTTTGAAGGGAGTTTGAAAAACCCTTTACAGAGAGGGGGTTGAGAGAGTTATGGCAGTCTTCTCTTTCTCAATCAACTGAGAAGACTAAGTGGATTGATTTCAAAGCTCCTCCTGAGTCCTTGATCTTCAGGAAGATGAGCTTTGCTGAGGGTGATAGGCCTTCAAAAATAGATCTCCAGCAGAAGATGATTTCAGCAAGCTGAAATGTTGATTGTCTAGAGTCTTGAAATGATGTTGGCCTTGAACACTTGAGAGCTGAAGAGATCTGAAGAATGTTTGAAGGCTTGATCTCTTGATGATGAGTGTTCTTCTGAATTCTTGTTGACAGAATATTTTTCAGAGTCTCTGTATATTGAGAGGTGTCCTATTCTTGTCAATCTCTATATCTTGATTCAAAAACATTCACTATTTTATTCTCTGAGTCTGAATAGAATATTACTCTGTCAAAGATAGCCGTTGGTCTGCATTGATCACAGCCTTAATTGCATAAAATGTTCTGAAGGAAAGTCCACTGAATTGTTCCTTGAAAAATCCCTTGAAACTTGCTCCAGAAGTAAATGAGAATGGCTGGCAGATCTTCTGAATTAAATGCAGAATAACTTCTATCTGATTTGAATTTGAATTCTGAAAGATAACTAAAATCGTCGAACTGAGCTCTGCTATCGTCGAGCTGAGCTCAGCGAATTGGAAAACGCAAGCAGCAAAGAAATCGTCGATCTGAGCTCAAAGATCGTCGAACTGAGCTCAGAGATAAGGATCCAGTGCAGAGTCAAAATCGTCGGCCTGAGCTCAGCGATCGTCGAATGGAGTTCGACGATATTGAGAAGTTGAGCTCAGCGATCGTCGAATGGAGCTCGACGATCTGTCAATAGTTGAGCTAGACGATCGTCGACCGGAGTTCGACGAAACGTCGTGCTGAGCTCGACGATTTGGACTTAGTCTCCAGAAAAACTTGGGTCTTCAGAGCAGCTCCCAATCCTAGCCTTCTAACCCTTAGACTCAATTCTAATTGACCTATTAAGCTATACAGAAGGTCAAAACATAGATTCCTAGAGACATAGTGATCCTGACCCAAATTAGTAATAGGGTGTTCCAACAATCTCCCCCTATTTGGGTTAGGAAAACTATTTACAGACATAGGAAAAACAAACAACATCATACAGTCACAAAAACATAAAAACAACAGCAGCGAGACATCACAGAACCATCACAGAGATATATATAAACATGATATCCAGAGGGCAGTCAGAAAAACCAAGAGTTATCACCTTACAGAGTTATTCCTTTTCTTTGCCTTTTACCATTTTAATTTCTCTGTTAGGATCTAAAGCTTGTTGTTTGGATCTGGTATCATCAGCTGCACCCAAATAAATTTGCTTTGATGTCCTGGGAACCACTGCAGCTGGATGCAATTCCATGTACCTGTCTGCATCAAAAAATTTGCTGGAAGCATATCTTTCTAGTTCTTTCTGTCTTTGTTCTGACATTGTGGAGATGTTGGAAGTGTCTAGGCCTTTCTCTTTGGCTTTCTTGATTTGATCTAAAGCAGCCAGCTCTTTCATTCTAGCAGTCCAAGCCATAGGATTCTTCTCAGGGTCCTCAAATGGAACAGGTGGCTCATACCTGTTGGAAGTAGTATCTTGAGGAGTCCTGACAGTCACAGTATCTTTGAGCTTATAGGGGAAAAGACCAGAAGATGTGTCAGAAGGAACATGTCCTCCCCTGGAGTAAGGATGCTGCCTGGAATGCCCTTTGGAGTAAACCTGAGTCTCTCTTTGGTTTCCTCTATATCCTCCCCTTCTAGAGTAAGAGCCCCTAGACTGGCTTTCCCTTTGATATGTTCTAGCATGAGGTTGGTAGGGAGCCTGGCTTCTAGCAGGGCCTGAACTTGCAGAGTTGCCACCTGCACCTGCATCAGGTGGAGGTGGTGGAGGAGGATGAGGGTGCTTGAACTGAGTGGAATCTTTCTCATACTTCCTCTTCTTCTTCATAGCCTTTAGCTGGTTCTTAGAGAACTGCATCCAATGCTCAGTGATTGGGCAGTTGTGCAGAATATAGTAAGGGACATCATTGTCATCTCTAACTTTAGCAGGAGGAACCCTCTTCAATGCCTTACTTCTTGCTTTCCTTTTCTTTACAATGGTGGCAGATGAATCATCAGAAGCAGTGTTATAATCCTCAGATTCAGAACTCTGTGCATCATATAAAGCATCAATCTTCTTCATCAATGTTTCTTTCAGTTGAACAGCAGCTGATGGGGCAGAAGCAGAAGGGGCAGCAACAGGAACAGCAACAGATGGGACAACAGATATAGCAACAGGTGCAACAGCATATGGAGCAATAGAAACAACTTCAGAAACAACACTAGTAACTTCAGGAGAGACAGCAGCAGCAGCTTCAGTAACAACAACAACAACTTCAGCAGGCTCAAAAACAGCAGCCTCTGTCATCAGAGAATCCTGGGAAAAGGGCTCAACAGAAACAATATCTTCAGCAGCAGGGATAATTTCAGAGGCAGATACAGCCTTTTCTTCAGCAGCAGCAGTAACATCATCAGAAGCAGCAGTCACTGAATGAATAAAATCAGAAATTATATTGGGGTCACAGCATGAGAAGGGCACCAGAGCCTTGGACAGATCTTTAGAGGGCTGGACAGCATTGGGCTCTGGGAGGCAGCAGTAGTATGCAGTATCAAATATAGATAGCAAAGACCTTAGGTCTATTGCTAGGACTGGAGTAGCAGAGGCAACAGATGCAGGAGCAGCAGTAGTAGCAGAAGCAGACACAGAAACAGCATCAGTAGTAGCAGAGGCAGCAGCAACAGCAGCATGAAGGCTGGCTTCATAGTGCATCTCCCCCTGCCTGGATATAGATACAGCTGTATCAAGGCACACTGCTGGGGGTGCTGCTTGAGGAGTAAGGAAGGAGGAAAGCCTGGCAGAGAGAGCTGCCACTGACTGTTGTAGAGGAGCTAAAGAGGCCTCCATGAGAAGAGAGAGCCTGGGTGCAAGGAGCTCATACAACTGGTCAGCCAAGGCTGGGAGATCTACTTGCTCAAGAAGAGGAGCAGAGGTAGAGAGTACAGGGATAGCTGATGGAGCTGGAGGAGGAGGGCTGAAGGGTGGAATGAATGGCTCAGGAGAGGGGATGGTGGAGATGGAGGATAATGGGATGGATATGGATGGAGAGAATGTGGGTTGGGCAATAATGTGGTGGAGAAGGTCTTGGAAAGAGGTGGAAGAGGATGGTAATTCTGGAGGAGAGGAGGGGGAATCATCCATGTAGGATTCATCCAGAAGTGTGAAGGATGGAAGGGATGGGGATGAGGTGACATCTGGTGGGGGATAAGAGAATAGGGGATGGAAGTGGTCTGCTGGTGGAGATGAGATGGTTGCTGGAGATGGAATAGAGGTTGGAGAGGGGCTGGAAATTGTAATGGTGGAGGGAGCTGGAGTGGAGGATGGAATGGGTAGGGTTGGACTTGGAGGAGGAGAAGAAGCAGCACTAGCAGCAGGCAGGTCTTCTGCAGGGGCAGAGACCTGGGGGGGAGTGACTCTTAGAGTCCTGGTGCCTGAAGGGGCAGATGGAGAGGGCCTGCTGGGCTTGATGATTTGCCTGTCCCATTTCCCAAATAGGGCACAGGTGAGTCTCTTGGAGGCATTGATGTGCACTCCAGAGGAGACTAGCAGAGTAGGGCACTTAGCCTGAAGGAAGACTCCCAGAATTCTTCCATAATTCACAAAGGTTTTGTTTATCTTTTTCTTCAACAGATCAAAAAAAGACTTCTCCCCAGTTCAAGCTTTTCCTATCCACCAGAGCTCCCATGAGGCAGAGCTGATATCTGGAGATGGTGTCATGGGCAGAATGTTTGGCCAACAGAACCTTGCCTACAACATCTGCCAGAAACCTGTATTCCACTGACAGGTTCCTCTTAAACAACTTGCTAGGGTTCCCCTCAGGATGACCCATCCTGGCAAGTATATCAGAGAATTCTTCTCCAGAAAGTTCAGCAGAGTCTTCACCATTCCTTAAACCAAAAACCTCTGTGAGGACTGTTGGGGTCAGAGGTACCTGGGTGCCACCAATGGATCCAACAATGGTGTTGTTGTCAAGGTTGTGTGCAGTATATACCCATTCTTTGATTTCATCAGAGGCAAGTTTGATTCTTGTTGTCATAAGGGCAGATAGATGCTGATATTTGAATAAACTGAGGATGTCCTGGAAGACTTGATCAGTTGTGTTGAAGGAGTCTAGATCAATATCAAAACCCGCATCAAATTTCATTGCGGCGAGTACAGTAACTGAGACGGCCATTGTACCTGCAAAAATCAACAGACAAAACGACCAAGTGTAGAACTGTTTGGAGGGAAGAAGATTTTGCAGAGAAATTGAAAGCGCAAGAGAGGACGACGACGAAAAATGAGTTTTATATTAGGGTTCGACGCAGAAATGGAAAGATCGTTGAACTTAGTTCGATGATCGAGGCTTCTAAAGGAATCTGAAGAGACTCCAAAATCGTCGATCTCCGTTCGACGATCTTGGGAAGCATCGAGCTCCGTTCGACGATCGTTCAGGGAACAAAATCGTCGAGCGCCGTTCGACGATCGTTGACCGAAGGAGACAGTTCATGCTGTCGGAGGGGCGCTGAACTCAGTTCGACGATTCTGGAAATCGTCGAACTCCGTTCGACGATCTTTGTGAAAATCGTCAAGCGCAGTTCAGAGATCAGAGAAATTTTAGACACTAAGGAAAATCAGAAATTTTGCCTAGTCTTGGTCAATTTTTAGCTTTCAAAATCTTGGATATTATTTAAGACTTCCTCCATCTAACATTCCTAACTGATTTAGGAAGAAAGTATGTTTCTTTTCATCCAAAGGCTTGGTGAAAATATCTCCCCTTTGTAAATCAGTTGGGATATATTGCAGTTCAATTTTATTCTTTTCAACATTGTCCCTTAAGAAGTGATGCCTAATCTCTATGTGTTTTGTCCTACTATGGAGGACTGGATTTTGAACTATGGAGATAGCACTTGTATTGTCATAAAAGATTTTTGACTTCTCTAGGTTGTAACCATAGTCTAGGAGTTGATTTTGAATCCACAATATTTGTGAACAACAACTGCCTGCAGCCATATATTCAGCTTCAGCAGTTGAAGTTGACACAGATGTTTGTTTCTTGCAAAACCAAGAGACAAGTCTATCACCAAGGAACTGACAAGTTCCACTGGTGCTTTTCCTGTCAATTCTGCATCCAGCATAATCAGCATCAGAGAATCCAGTTAACTCAAATGCTGAATCTTTTGGATACCAGAGACCTAGATTTGGACAACTTTTAACATACCTAAGAATCCTCTTTACTAATGTGAGGTGTGACTCTCTAGGGCTAACTTGGAATCTATCACATATACATGTAGCAAACATTATATCTGGTCTACTAGCTGTAAGATACAGTAAAGAGCCAATCATTGCCCTATATGTTGTCTGATCAACAGGTTTCCCATGTTCATCAGCATCCAACACAGCATTAGTAGGCATGGGTGTTTTCATACAAGATGCCTCAGACATGCCAAATTTCTTAACCAGCTCATTAATATATTTGGTTTGAGAAATAAAGATGCCTTCAGTATGTTGTTTGACTTGCAATCCTAGGAAGAAGGATAGCTCACCCATGCTACTCATCTCAAATTTAGAATGCATTAGGTTAGAAAACCTTCTACACAATTTTGAGTCAGTAGAACCAAAAATGATATCGTCTACATAGATTTGTACTAGTAGGGTATGAGACTTATGGGTTCTAATGAAAAGGGTTTGGTCTACTCTAACTCTTATAAAACCATTTTCCAAGAGAAAGCATGCTAGGGTCTCATACCATGCTCTAGGAGCTTGCTTGAGACCATATAATGCTTTATTTAATCTAAAAACAAAATCAGGATGAGTTGGAGAGATAAAACCTGGAGGTTGTCTGACATAGACTTCCTCTTTGATGTCTCCATTTAAGAAGGCACTCTTGACATCCATCTGATAAACCTTGAAGCCTTTGTGAGCTGCATAGGCTAAAAATATCCTGATGGCTTCTAATCTTGCAACAGGTGCAAAGGTCTGGTCGTAGTCAATTCCTTCTTCTTGAGAATATCCTTGGGCAACTAGCCTTGCCTTATTCCTTATTATTACTCCTTGATCATCCAGTTTGTTTCTGAATACCCATTTTGTTCCAACAATGGAATGATCCTTAGCCTTTGGCACCAGTTCTCATACTTTGTTCCTCTCAAATTGATGCAACTCCTCTTACATGGCAACGATCCAGTGTGGATCTTGCTCTGCATCTTGAATGGACTGAGCTTCAATTTGAGAAAGGAAGCAGGTGTGCAACAGGTTTTGGTTGACCTGATTTCTGGTTTGCACACCAGCTGAGATGTCTCCAATTATCTGGGAAATTGGATGGTCTCTTGATGTTACTAAATCAACCGGGGGTGTTGATTGTTCACCAACCTGTGTTGTTGTTTCCTCTTGTGGTACAACAACTGGCTCTTCAGGTTGTGCTTCAATATGTTGAGCATTGCTTTCATCTTCACTGCTTTCATCTTCTTGAGCAACCTGTAGCTTGTTCATATCTTCAACTAGAGAGTGTTCCTGCAAAGGTTCTATGGTAGAAGAAATCTTCTCCTTGAAAGACATGTTAGTTTCATCAAAAGAAACATGAACAGATTCCTCAATTTTCAATGATGATTTATTATAAACCCTATAGGCCTTGCTGATCATGGAGTATCCCAGAAACACTCCTTCATCAGCTTTGGCTTGAAATTTTGCTAAATGTTTCTTATCATTATTGTGAATATAGCAAATGCAACCAAAAATTTTGAAATAGTCAACTTTAGGTTTCTTCCCTTTGAGTAATTCATAGGGAGTCTTTCCCTTCAGTTTATGTATCAGACTTCTGTTCAGCACATAGTTGGAGGTGTTCACTGCCTCTGCCCAGAAGGATAGAGGTAGATGAGCATCTGACAACAATGTAGTGGCAGATTCAATAAGGGTTCTATTTTTCCTTACAACTACCCCATTTTGTTGAGGAGTTCTAGGAGCTGAGAAAGTATGTCTGATCCCTTCACTCTGACAGAACTCTTGCATAAGAAGAGAATCAAACTCTGTCCCATGATCACTTCTGATCAGGGCAATGTGAGTATTGAACTCAATCTTTATACATTTGAGAAACTCTGTCAGATACTTAAAGTTATCAGACTTCTTCCTTAGAAAGAACACCCAAGTGAATCTAGAGAAGTCATCTACAATCACTAAAGTGTAGGATTTCCCTCCTAGGCTTTTTACTGTGATGGGTCCAAATAGATCCATGTGTAACAGATACAGTATCCTAGGTGAATCACTCTTATTAAGTGACTTAAAACTGTTTTTAGTTTGCTTGCCTAATTGACAGGCCTTGCAGAGTCCTTCCTTCTTGTAGGGGCCAGAAGGTAGTCCTCTAACAAGATTGTCCTTGGATAGCCTAACAATAGTTCTAAGGTTTAGGTGTCCTAGTCTCTTATGCCATAAAACATTTGGTCTACAGACTGAGTTGAATAAACAGATATCTATAGTAGTTGAAAGAAAATCTACTAAGTAGATGTTACCTTTCCTTTTACCTGTCAACACAGTTGTGTTGTCCTCTGACTTGATTTTGCATAAGATTTTGCTGAAGGTCACCTGGTAGCCTTCATCACATAGCTGACTGATGCTGATTAGGTTGTGCTTCAGTCCTTCCACATATGCTACCTTCTTGAAGGTTACAGAACCAATCTGGACTGCTCCATATCCTTTAGTTTGTCCAAAGTTGGAGTCACCAAAGATAACTTTGGGTCCAAGCTTGGCTCTAAAGGAATTTAGGTTGTCCTTGTTCCCTGTCATGTGCTTAGAGCACCCACTATCCAAATACCATTGCTGGTTAGATGTTGGATAGGTCTTCACCTGCACATAAAGCAATTCACTTGTTTTTGACCCAGTTTACCTTGGGCCTAGGTTGATAACCTTTAAATTCAGAAATGAAAGACATCCCTGGCTGACTCTTATATCCTTCAGGATGATATCTCCTTGGAGGTAAAATCCATTCAGTATAAGGGTTGAAGGTTTGGGATGAAGAACCCTCAGGATTCAATTTTGACTTGCCATTGAAAAAATTTCCAGAGCTCTGACCTCTGTTCGACGATCTTGGAGCTGAGTTCGACGATCTTGGGTCAGATCGTCGAGCTCCGTTCGACGGTCGACTATGGCTGAGGTCAGGTATATGGGATCGTCGACCAGCGTTCGACGATCTTGGCTTAGATCGTCGATCAGCGTTCGACGATTTGTCCTGAGATCGTCGAGCTACGTTCGGCTATCGTCGATCTTCATTCGGCGATCGTCGATCTCCGTTCGACGATTTGTGTTGGACTTTAGTTTTCTGAGGCAGATCAGAATTTTTCCTGGCAACCTCTACAGCTCCCTTTCCCTTGTCAGAAATGAACTTGATAGGGGTTGTTAGAACAATAGGTTGGCTGGATGAGGCACCCAAGCCCAGTGTACTGTTGAATCTTGAGTTCACTGTGCTTGTGATGTCCATCAGCTTGATGCTTCTCCCATTGAGAGATTCTTCAAGCTTCTTGGCCTCAGAGAGTTCACTCTTCAGTGAAGCTATCTGTTCCCTATGGTTCTCCAACTCCTGAGAGAGTTTGAGGTTTTCTGATTTTAAACCACTTTGTTCAGATAATTGATTTCTGAGAGAGATGATCTCTTTCTCAGACTTTAGCAGGTCTAAACATAGTGCTTTAAATTCAAGTTTAAAATCTTCTGAAGTAAAATCAAAAGAGCTGATTACCTGATCTTCTTCAGGTTGAGTCTCTGAGTCTGACTCTGACTCCTCTTCCTCTGAGTTGTGTTGTGAGGCATTGATTGCCATCATGCAGAACTCCTTTTCCTCTGCATCATCCTCATCATCACTTGAGCTGGAAGAGGCTTCTGACTCCTCTTCAGTCTCACTCCAGGATTCAGCAACAAATCCTTTCCTTGTGTGCTTATTTCTGCTGGAGGAAGGTTTGTTATTTCCATTCCTTTTGGAGTCCTTCTCCTTTCTTCTTTCTTTTCTGTCCCTTCTGTCCTTGTTCTTGTTTTCTGGACAGTCAGGAACCATATGCCCTGGTTTCCTGCAACCAAAGCAAATAATGTCTTTGCTATTGCCAATGGACTTGTCATACCTTGGCCTGTCTTGCTCCTTGTATGATCTTCTTCTGAAGTCCTTTCTGGCCATCTTGTAGAATCTTTTGGCCAACAGGCTGAGAAGTTCATCATTGCCTGTACCTTTTTCTTCAGGCAGATCCTCAGCTGCCTTAAATGCTATAGTCTTCTCTTTCCTTGTGGCTGGTGAAGCAGCCTTCTGTTCTTCTTCTCTGTTCTTGATGAGTAGCTCATAAGATTTGAGCTTACCCAACAAGGCTTCAGTGGTGATCTCATTCAGGCTCCTGGCATCTTTAATTGACCAGATTCTTGAATCCCAAGTGCTGGGGAAGCACATTAGGATCTTGTCATTAAGTTCTGTCAGTGATATCTCTTTGTCTAATGTCCTCAGTTCACTGACAATTAGACTCAGTCTGTTGTACATGTCTCCCACTGACTCTGTTTCTCCCTTCTTGAAGTTCTCATATTGGGAGATGAGGTGGGATCTTCTGTCCTTTCTCTCATCAGCTGATCCTGAAACTATTTCTGAGAGCTTGTCCCAGATCTCCTTGGCTGAATTACATTCAGCTACCTTCTGAAAAATGTCATCTGACATTGTCTGAACTAGAATGTTCATTGCCTTGGCATCAGCTACTTTCCACTTTTTGATGTCAGCATCTGTTCCTGATGGAGGTGGAACAGCATTTGTGCTTGTGCTCTCTGGAGGTCTTGGACACACTGTCAAAACAGAATTAAAAATATCTTCGTCAATAGAATTCATGTAGAGTTTAATCCTTGCTTTCCAAAGTGCAAACTTTGATAGATTGCACACTGGAGGTCTGGTGCTAGCATAATCTTTGTTTTGGGCCATGATTTGTGCAAGCTAAATCTAATAAAAAAATACAAAAGAAGGATCTAGTTTGAGATCTTGGGGTTCAGGTGTTAGCCTATACAACCAAACAGATATGGTATGATTAACCAACCTCCCTCTGATACCAATTGAAAGGGGAAACTAGATCAGATATACTCTAGAGGGGGGTGAATAGAGTATATGGTGCTTTTTAAAACATAAAGAAAAACGTTTGCAAAGCTTTACAACAATTGTTGTAATGAGTGTAAGCAGGGAAGCAGAAATAAAACTAAGCTATGCAGAAATTAAGCACAAGAAAATCTAGGCCAGAAACAAAAAGAAAACATGCAGAACCAGATGACACAAGGAAATATAGTGGTTCCCCAACTTGGGTACATCCACTCTTCTACCACCCTAGGTAGGAATCCACTGCAGGATGAGTTGATCAGGTGTCCTGGGCACCAATGAGCTTTTGATAAGGTGCTCAAAAACAAGATTCAAACTTTTGAAGGGAGTTTGAAAAACCAAATCAGATTTTTTGATCAGGTGTCTTGCCACCAATGAGCTTTTGACAAGGTGCTCAAAAACCAGATTCAAACTTTTGAAGGGAGTTTGAAAAACCCTTTACAGAGAGGGGGTTGAGAGAGTTATGGCAGTCTTCTCTTTCTCAATCAACTGAGAAGACTAAGTGGATTGATTTCAAAGCTCCCCCTGAGTCCTTGATCTTCAGGAAGATGAGCTTTGCTGAGGGTGATAGGCCTTCAAAAATAGATCTCCAGCAGAAGATGATTTCAGCAAGCTGAAATGTTGATTGTCTAGAGTCTTGAAATGATGTTGGCCTTGAACACTTGAGAGCTGAAGAGATCTGAAGAATGTTTGAAGGCTTGATCTCTTGATGATGAGTGTTCTTCTGAATTCTTGTTGACAGAATATTTTTCAGAGTCTCTGTATATTGAGAGGTGTCCTATTCTTGTCAATCTCTATATCTTGATTCAAAAACATTCACTGTTTTATTCTCTGAGTCTGAATAGAATATTACTCTGTCAAAGATAGCCGTTGGTCTGCATTGATCACAGCCTTAATTGCATAAAATGTTCTGAAGGAAAGTCCACTGAATTGTTCCTTGAAAAATCCCTTGAAACTTGCTCCAGAAGTAAATGAGAATGGCTGGCAGATCTTCTGAATTAAATGCAGAATAACTTCTATCTGATTTGAATTTGAATTCTGAAAGATAACTGAAATCGTCGAACTGAGCTCTGCTATCGTCGAGCTGAGCTCAGCGAATTGGAAAACGCAAGCAGCAAAGAAATCGTCGATCTGAGCTCAAAGATCGTCGAACTGAGCTCAGAGATAAGGATCCAGTGCAGAGTCAAAATCGTCGGCCTGAGCTCAGCAATCGTCGAATGGAGTTCGACGATATTGAGAAGTTGAGCTCAGCGATCGTCGAATGGAGCTCGACGATCTGTCAATAGTTGAGCTAGACGATCGTCGACCGGAGTTCGACGAAACGTCGTGCTGAGCTCGACGATTTGGACTTAGTCTCCAGAAAAACTTGGGTCTTCAGAGCAGCTCCCAATCCTAGCCTTCTAACCCTTAGACTCAATTCTAATTGACCTATTAAGCTATACAGAAGGTCAAAACATAGATTCCTAGAGATATAGTGATCCTGACCCAAATTAGTAATAGGGTGTTCCAACAGTTGGGACCAGAAGAAATAGAGAAGCTCGACGTCGGGATCATAGAGTTTTCAACAACAATAGTGTTTGGTTTGGCCTTGCAACGGAGTTTAAGCTCCATGCCTGAATTCTCAATGGCAAAGCGAAGTGCCGACTTGTAGTGATCCCAAGGATAAATTTTGTCAACTATATTGGTCATCATAACAATTCTTGTAAAAGATCACTCAGCATGCAAAGCAAGTTCAACTCAGAACTTACATTATTGATTTATTATCAAGCTAATAGTCTTATGGTCGACATATTCAACATGCAACAACGCGAATCAGGGAAGGGATGGGGGTGTTTAACACCCCGCCTTTTCTAAACGGTTAAATTTAAAACTTCAAACCTCATAAAATTGTCATTCATAAGCCTTTGCACATTTATGTAGGCTGAAATATCAAACTACAAATAAATAACTTTGAGACATTACTTAATAAAAATGTAGATTAAGTATCACTATGTGCTGGAACCGTTCAATTTCATTTTTCTCAACAAGCTAATGCCAAAAGTAAAATAATAAAGTGCAGTACTATACACATTAGATGTAGATACTAACCTTCTTCCATTTTGAGATTAAATTACAATCCGCATATCCCTGGTCCAGGCAGAATTCATACAACTCTTTTGATATTTCCTTCCTTTGGTAGTATAGGTCATATATGTACCTACTCTTTTGATGTGCAGTTTTGAAAATGGGCCACAATGCTTCACACTTTCTTTTCCCATCGTGGGAATCATTTTTAGCTGTGGTAATGTAAAAATCGAAGTTAGCAACAAAAAGCTACTAAGACTAGATGCTGGAAAATCAAAAAAACTCACTTGGTATTCAAATAATGGACAAGTTATTCAGATTTGTACCTTCTCTCATATACCCTCAAGTTCACGGAGAGTGGGCTCGATAAGCTCATAGCCTTCAGGAAATTTAGCACGACTTGTCTTTACTTTATGTATTTTCATAAAAACTATCCATGTATGCTTTGAAAGTACAAGATAATAACCTATAAGTTTAAATTAAACAAGAAAAGATAGAACTCTTGATCTAATACAAATACTATCCAGAATTTAAAATCATGGCATGGTGATGATAAAATCCCAAAACACAAAGGTATAAAATGCAATCAACAAAAATGTGAATCAGCTAAACAAATTGGCACCCTAGAATAATATAGCAATAAGCTCAAGATATTCTAGTAAAAAAAAAATAAATAAATTAACCTATATTTATATCAGCCCAGAAAAATACATAATATGATGTAACTAGTAAATACATTTTTTAAAAATTAAGGTATTTTTGTGATTGGCTTTCAATTAAGCGGCACTAGCAAGACTCATGGAGCGAGAAAGTCTGATAATAAGTATATGGCATAACAATTGAGTGAGGAATAAACATGAGGTAATATTCCACATGCATGAAAATAGGACTATGAAGAACAAAAAAATCTGAAAATCAACGACAATAGGCACAACCATACTTTAGGACAAGCTCAGAGATTATAATGCTCACATAAATAAAAAGTTGAATGAGAGAAATTCACTATATTATTCATTACAAGCCTTCATCCCCTCCTATATATGGAGGCGAATAATACAATATGAGATAATACATTATGAAATAATATGTATTGTAACATTCTCCCTCTAGTTAGACGTGAGATGCTAATCATGCCCAACTTATAAACAATCCTTCCAAAGATACTTCCTTTCGTGACTATGTCAGCAAGTTGTCTGTCAGAGGGAACAAAGGGTGTACACACATCTCCTTTTTCAACGTTTTCTTTGATGAAATGTCGATCTACTTCAAGGTGTTTAGTGTTCTCATGTTGAACATGGTTGTGGTCAATGTTGATAACAATCTTGTTGTCGCAATACAATCAGATGGGTTCGGCTTTATTAAATCCTAAGTCACTCATCAAGGAACATAACCATAGGCCTTCACAAACCCCATGAGTCATGGCCCTAAACTCGGTTTCTACACTTGATCTTGCCACTACTTATTTTTTACTCCTCCAAGTAAAGAGGTTTCCCTCTATTAGAGAACAATATCTTGAGGTAGATCGTTGATCTTTAATTGACCCGGTCCAATCAACATCAATAAAAACTTCAATTTTCAGAGTTGAATTTGGAGAAAACAAGATCTCACTCCTTGATGAGAATTTAAGATACCTAAGAATTCTGTATGCAGCATCCACATGGCGAGTCTTCTGTGCACGCATGAACTTGTTGATAACAATCACTACATAAGAGATAGCATGTCGTGTATGAAACAGATAGATTAGCTTCCCTAACAGCCTCTGAAATTTAAAGATGTCTCCAATCGCCTCTCTATCATCTCGTCCCATTATGTGATTTGCTTCAATTGGGGTGTCGGTAGATCTACATCCACTCATCCTTGTCTTCCCAAGAAGGTACATTGTGTGCTTCATCTGGGAAATGAAGATCCTAAGCTTAGACCTTGTAACTTCAATATCCAAGAAATATCTGAGTTTTCCCAAATCTTTGACCTCAATCTCACTAGCCAATCTTTGTTTTAGAATCTTGATTTCTTTCACAACATCACATGTTATAAACTTATAATAATGTCATCAACATATACAATGAGAACAATATGTTCCTATGTTTTATGTTTGATGAACAATGTACGATCAGCATTGCTTTGGTGATACCCAAATGACATCATAGCTTTGTGAAATCGCCCAAACCAAGCTTTAGAAGACTGCTTCAACCCATATAGGGTCTTCTTTAACCTGCAAAATATTCTCTCAAAACTTGAAGGAGTAATGCCTGATGGAATAGCCATATATCTTCCTCATCCAAGTTCCAATGGAGAAAAACATTCTTCGCATCAATTTTACAAAGGTATGATAATAGAACTCTAATAGTGTTCATCTTTACCATTAGGGCAACTGTTTTCTGACAGTCAATTCCAAAGGTTTGTGTATAATCTCATGTCATCAACCTCGCTTTATACCTTTCAACAACTAATTGAGATTTATGTTTGATAGAGAACATCCATATGCACCCAACAATTTTTTTCCTATGAGGTAGGTGCACTAAATCCCATGTGTGATTTTTCTCAAGAGCAGTCATTTCATCAAACATCACCTCTTGTCATATAGGGATCTCTAGGGCACCCCGCCAAGATGCGGGTATGAAAATGAAAGCAAAAGAAGACACAAAGGTAGTGTGAGAAGTAGAAAAAGAGTCATAAGATACATAATGTGAGAGGAGATGTTTAGTGCAAGATCAGATGCCTTTTTTGAGAGTAATGAGTGGAATCAAAGGCTTTGAGTCAAGATCTAATGGTTGTTTTGGTTGCATAGTTGGGACGTGCGAGTTAGTCCCCTTATTACATTGAGTATATATCTGCAAGCTAGGGGTAGTATATGGAATAAGTAGAAAGACATTAATGACATTAGATGGGCCAACTTCAAAAGGTATAAACTCCCCCTAATGTGAGGCAAAAAGTCGTAGAACTTACAGAGGAATAGTAGGTGGGGGCATATAGAAGTAGTCACCCGAGGGAGTATAATATGCCCCAAATTAACGAAACGTAACATCCATAATGATAATGATTTTCTTAGTATGTTGATGGTAACATTTGTTTCCATTCTGTGGTAAAGTAGCCATTAAAGACACTTGAGCGCTCAAAGATCAAGTTTGGTATGGCGTGGGTGGTGGATAAAAACAAAGCAAACACATCCAAACACCTTGGGGGGAAGATGAGAATGAGGTACATGGAGAGTGCCAAGGCAGGTGTCATTCCCAAGGGCACGCGGTAGCATACATTTGATAAGATATGTCGCAGTGAGAACCACATCACCCCAATAATATTTGGGATGATGCATGGTTGACGAAAAACAACGAGCAGCTTCCAAAAGATGGTGATTTTTATGCTCAGCAACATCATTCTAAGCAGGGGAATAAGAACAAGTTATGTGTTGATTAATGCCATGATCAACAAGATATAACTCAAACTGGGGTTCCATGTATTTGCGGTCATTGTCGTTGCATAGAATTTTAATATTGGTATGAAATTGAGTGAAGTTCATTTTATGAAATTTTTGAAAATAGGAAACATCACTTTTTTATCTCAGAAAATATAATCAAGTAGAGAGAAAAAACAATCAATAAATGTAACAGACTAAGCATAACCATAAATAGAAAATATAAGTCAAGGTCCTTATACATCAGTATGAATAAAACTAAAAGATATACAACTAGGCAACGAAACACAATTATAAGAAGTATATCGATGTTTGCTAAGAGTACACACATCACACACAAAAGAAGCAAAAAATAGTAGTTAACATTGGAGGAAACAACAATTTCATAATAGGAGTAGATGATTCCACCAGGTGACAATTCCATGAATACAAGGGATGAGAAGTGTTGGATTGCAGAGCTTATGAATTTGGCACGGGGCTGGACTCGAGCACATAAAGACCATTGACCAAGCTACCATAGCAAATTACCATCCGTCGCCAGATCCCAAAAAACACAAGCGGAAGAAACAAGTTATAAATCAGTTCATGAAATTAGTTAAGTGGCCAATAAAAAGTAAATTACGAGTGAAGTTAGGGACACAAAGAAATGATGATAAGGTGAGAGAAGAGTAGGAAATGGACCCCTTTCCAGCGAGAGAGGAAAGAGAACCATCGACAATGCTTACTTTAACATGGACAGATAGAGGCATTTATGATATGAAATCTGAGGCAGATCTAGTCATATGATCAGTGATCCCGTAGTCAATGATTCACTGGGTGGAAGAATGAGATGTATCAGAATGAGCACTCGGAGTCCTAGTGTGAGCGTAAGAGGAGGATGATAAGGCAACAAACTACGTAGAAAGACCCTACATCATGTGGCGAAGTGAAAGCACTTCGTCAACCAATAATGCACTAGGAAGGACAGAGGAGTCGGTTCCAGTATGGTTAGGAGGTATGGCCACAACAACATCAATGTGATGAGCTGAACGAGGAGAGACATGACAACCCGGAGGTCCCCCAAATGAAAGGCCACCACAAGGGGTAGCACCCCTTCTTGGTGGTGGAAATCCATGGAGTCTGAAGCAAGTATCCCTGGTCTGATGACTCTTCCCACAATCACAAAGAAAATGGTCTTTATCAAATCCCTTCATCATAGAATTACGGGTCTCTCGAGCACCCAGATTATAAAAGGTAGTGGCAAGGGCAGAACTCTGATGAGCAGAGTCTGAGAATGCCTCATCGATAGCAGTGAATGCCGCAGAATTTGAGAACTGAACTTATCAAAGTTGTAGGCCATGAAGAAACTCAAAGATCCGATTACGATCTTCACAGATACAAACAATCGCCTCATCAATAGGGTTAACAAAAGTGAGGGGATGAAAGTGATCGTATTTCTGATATAATTGTACAAACTCCAAATAATATAAGGAGAGTGATCACCTTGTCGGAGTAAGATATCTTTCGTCTCAAGTGGAAGATCTGAGTGGCATTACCCCTCCGAGAATTTTGGAGGTCTTGAACGCCAAGGTGATAGAACGAGACCATAAAGGTAATTGAAATCATCCAGGCGAATGGTAGTAATCTAAGAAATACGGTGACTATGGCTTCCACGGAGAGAGCACACTGGAGTAACAACCACGAATGAGGGAGCAGGATAATCAATATTGCTTAGCCAATAGGCTCAAGAATAGAAATCTAGAGACAACCCAACACTTGGGTATCCAAGAATAGCAAATTACATTGAGTGAACATGAATTTAGAAGAGGAGAGAAAGATAAATAGAAGAGCAAATGGTGTCAGAAAGGAGTAGGAATTTCACTGCATGGAGGAAGCGACGTCAGACAATCACTGGAGAAGAAAGAAAGGGTTGTGGAAGAGTCACTACTGCTGGAGGCGAGTTACTGTCTGCAGAAGACGCACGGAAGACGGGGAATGAGGAATAGGACACGCGGAGGAGGCAGAACCCGCGACGAACTGCTAGTGGCGAACGAAAGGGCTGCAAACGCGCTGAAGAGGTGGATGCGCGGGATACGGAAGTCGGTCGTGCGGCGGGGCGTGTTGAGGAAATGATGAGAGTCGGTTATGGCATGATGAGTGTCAGCTTTGATATCATGTTGAACGAGAGAAATTTGTTATATTAATCATCATAAGCCTTCCTCCCCGTTATATATGGAGGCGGACAATACAATAACAACACAACATCAATAATGTATGAATGGTGATTCCATACATCTCTTTGAAAGAACCGTCAAGAAAGATGTCCATGACATTCTTGATCTCCTAATTGTGCAGCTGATTGGGTGGGATAAAACAATCCATTTGAACTGGTGGGAATGATCCAAGAATCTAAGCCCATTAAAGTGATTGTGGTTGGCCCGATCAGGAACATTGTTGTTGATGTTCTTGATTTACATGTCGACTGAAAGAAGCTTTCAATAATGATCGTCAAACTTTTGCAGTGATGATGTCACCACGTCTTCAAGAAAGAACTCATGGAGATATTTCCGGTGATCATCTGCCAGCCATTAAATGGTTGTCATTCTTTCATCTTAGAAACTTTAAATATTTCCCCGATGGCATCAACCACTGTTGGTCGGAATGCATAATTGTTGTCTGGTTTGGCAGAAACCTAATGAGGTGTCGATGAAGCTCTTGACTTCATTTTAAATTGTGATTAATAATCTCATCTATAATCTTTTGAGGGTCATCATTGGTCCTTTGACACGATTCTTGTCGCTCTTGATCGCATTGATCCCATTCTTGAGCCTTAAACTTCATTCGTCCGAAGAAAATCACGATGGATTGGGGAAGCCAAGAATGATCACAACTGCTTTAACCCTGGCGTGTCATTGACTCGCAAAAGGAACTCCACAGGAGAAAACCGCTGCTCATCCTGTTCATCTTCTTTCTCTCGACGAAAACAGAAATCAGCGGTGTGTAGTTCTCCTACGTTTTCCTCTACCCTAGCCGCAAGCTACCTTCCTTATCGAAGCAGGCCGGCCTTCAGAAACCTTCCAGGTCCAGCCCTAGCATCCTGCTTTAACCCTGGCGTGTCTCATTCCTGCAAGCCGCAACAGTGACTCCCTTCTCCAGTCGCCATTTCCGTACTTTTCTCCCGTGGAACCACCGTCGCCTGAGTCGTCACTCTCATTTTCCTTCGTGCGCCATCGTCCTTCCTCATCCAAGACCGTTCATCCCCTCCACACACAAGCTCCAATTTTCAGCTTTTTCTTCCCATTATCTCCACCGTCCATTGCTCCTCTTCCTCGCCACCCTCTTCTTTGTTGCGGAGCCGCCAGCAGAAAATTGCAAGCCCCCTCCCTGCCCGTGATATACTTTCCAGCATCAGTGAGCCCAAACAACTCTCCCTGCTAGAAATCCTGCATCCATTAACAGTCAAGCAAAGTTTTCAACCTACGGCCCACCTCTGACAAGCCTCTCTCCAAGTGGTTTGCTCTTGCCTGCCACCGCCATCAAATTCATCTTTATTGCTACGTGAGTATTTTCGTACTGTGATTATTTTTTTGTATCGAATATTGTGAGAGCACTTTATATTTGTTCGGGTTTTTTGCTTTCTGCATAATTGTTTGCATTTTCTTTTACTCCTATAGTATTTATTTGTGCAATTTGTTGGTTATCATCCTCAGTGCAGAGAAAGTTCTTGATATAATTCGTGTACTTGAAAATTATAGATTTACATTGTGTAACACTGCTTAACTTATACAATTTTATTTGCTAAAGGTTATTTCCGGAATATTTAAGACATGCAAGTATCATTTTAAATTGGGTTTGATCACATTCATTCCACACTCTCATTTAGTGTTGCATTAGCTTGTCGACACTGCCCTGTCACATTTGCACTCAGGTTTACGTTAGTGTGTCGGCACATTCGTTTTCACATAGCCCCGTCCTCCATCAGCGTCGTCCTGCTTCACTTATGATCATTACAAATGGCGATTTCGTTGAGTCTCTTTTCTCCTTTGACAACCTTCAAGATCCGCCACAATTTGAAGAAATTAACAAGTTTCTGCAGTAGTTTTTGGCCTCCAAATGCTGCGTAGAAAAAAAAACTCTTCATTTGTTGTTTGGATTCATGCAATTCACCTTTCCACCTCCAGCGTTCTTCAAAAACTGAAGTAGGTAATGGTGCTCTTCAAGAACTTGCAATGTTCACAATATTCATTCAAGTATCATGGCTCTGCTCTTCTGAAATTTGTTGGGATTGATGCTGGGTGTAACGAGATAAAGAATGACAAGACGGCGTCTTGGTGTGATTCCCTCAACTCAGGTGATCTTCATTCTTGTGTCAAAAGTTGGCATCTTGCTGCCATAACATTCATTTGCCGAATATCGTGGAGGCATTGGGGGTGCAGATGGTGAACACATTGAGGATGACATTGAGGCCACCAGCATTAAGTCTCCTCCAATGGCAGATTTCTAGAATCAATTGGACTCAAAGCAAGAGGGAATTCAACTTCTTCAAGAAGATTTGGAGCTATTAAATCCATTCTATTAGAAAGGTTGTATTGATTCTTTCATCCAATCAAGCTGTAGGTATGCTAACAAGAAATGATTTCAGGAAGGAATTAGATGTGTGCCACAATAAAATATTCAAGCAACTATTAGCTCTTCAACACAAATCCAACCACAGGTTCACTCGTTTAAAAACACAAATGATCAAGATGAGTCATGCCGTCTAACACTTTGAAATAATAATAGATCTCACCCAAGATTTCGCTCTGAAGTCTCTATATCCATGGGCCAACAAATGAAACATTTGGATAATAACAGTTGTGACCATTCTTGGCTTCCCCAATCCATCGTGATTTTCTTCGAACGAATGAAGTGGCTCACGAATGGGATCAACGCGATCAAGAGCGACAAGAATCGTGTCAAAGGACCAATGATGACCCTCAAGAGATTATAGATGAGATTATTAATCACAATTTAAAATGAAGCCAAGAGCTTCATCGACACCACATTATGTTTCCGCCAAACCGTACAACAATTATGCCTTCCGACCAACAGTGGCCGATGACATCGGGGAAATATTTTAAAGTTTCTACGATGAAAGAATGACAACCGTTCAACGGGTGGCAGATGATCGCCAAAAATATCTCCAGGAGTTCTTTCTTGAAGACGTGGTGACATCATCACTGCAAAAGTTTGACGATCATTATTCAAAGCTTCTTTCAGTCGACATGTAAATCAAGAACATCAACAACAATGTTCCTGATCAGGGCCAATCACAATCACTTTACTGGGCTTAGCTTCTTGGATCATCCCCACCACTTCAAATGGATTGTTTTATCCCTCCCAATCAGCTACACAATCAGGAGATCAAGAATGTCATGAACATCTTTCTTGATGGTTCTTTAAAAGAGATGTATGGAATCACCATTCAATATTCTCATCTTGCTTGTCTTCAGGTGTGAAATCAGAAACCAAGTTATCTGTCATTGGATGCATGCAAGATTTTTGAGGGATGAAGATACACAAAGAGCTGGAATGAGAGACATAACTACCCTTTGTTGTTGACTAGCTCCGCACAGGTCTTTATAACTGACGCTCCTCCCGCCACCCCCGACTCCCTTCTCCGGCTAGCATCCGACCACCTCCTCACTTTCCTCCCTCAATCCTGTGAGGCGGCCACCTTGTTACCTCCTCCCAACCACCAGAGCCCGGTTATACCTCCCACACTCATACCTCTCATCCACAACATAGTTCTCATCCATTTAGAACCCGATGCTCCGGGCCTTCTTTCAATCCCGAGAGTCTTCGGGTTGACCCAAGTTCAGTAAGCCATATTGCCAAGCTAAGTTTGGATTGACCCAAAAGTGTACTTCTTGCCATTCTCTCTCTCATGCTTGTTAAAATAATCTTATGCTTTATTTTACATTATGTATTATTTCAATATATATTATTTCTTGTATTGTCCGCCAAATCCCACTAAAGTGGGATAAAAGCTTGAGTGTTGTTGTTGTGTTGTTATTGTATTATCCGCCTGCATATATAACGGGGAGGAAGGCTTATGATGAATAATATAACAAATTTCTCTCGTTCAACATGGTATCAAAGCTGACACTCATCATGCCATAACCGACTCTCATTGTTTCCTCAACTCGCCCCGCCGCACGACCGACTTCCGTATCCCGCGCATCCACCTCTTCAGCGCGTTTGCAGCCCTTTCGTTCGCCACTAGCACTTCGCCACAGGTTCCGCCTCCTCCGCGTGTCCTCTTCCTCCTTCCCCGTCTTCCGTGCGTCTTCTACAGACAGTAACTCACCTCCAACAGTAGTGTCTCTTCCACAACCCTTTCTTTCTTCTCCAGTGATTGTCCGACGCCGCTTCCTCCATGCAGTGAAGTTCTTGCTCCTTTCTGACACCATTTGCTCTTCCATTTATCTTTCTCTCCTCTTCCAAATTCATGTTCACTCGATGTAATTTGCTATTCTTGTATACTCAAGTATTGGGTGGTCTTTAGATTTCTATTCTTGTGCCACTATGTTAAGCAATATTGATTATCCTGCTCCCTCATTCGTGGTTGTTACTCCAGTGTGCTCTCTCCGTGGGAGCCATAGTCACAGTACTTCTCAGATTACTATCATTTGTCTGGATGATTTCAATTACCTTTATGGTCTCGTTCTATCACCTCGACGTTCAAGAGTCACCATTTTTTTTTATGTCAACGGTCAAATTCGGGAATCAGAAAAGCCTCACTGGATTAGATATCATGAAATTCAGAGAACTCCTTAGTCATGTATGGCTCACAAATTCTATGTAGTAGCCCATCGCTCGCAACCATTTATTTCTCGACACTGCTGACATTTGGCGGAGAGTGGAGGCTACTTATTCTCGGAGGGGTATTGCCACTCAAATCTTCCACTTGAGACGAAAGATATCTTACTCCGACAAGGTGATCACTCTCCTTCCTTATATTATTTGGAGTTTGTACAGTTATATCAGAAATACGATCACTTTCATCCCCTCACATTTGTTAACCCTATTGATGAGGCGATGGTTTGTATCTGTGAAGACCGCAATCGGATCTTTGAGTTTCTTCATGGCCTACAACTTTGATCAGCTCAGTTCTCAGATTCTGCGGTATTCACTGCTACCGTCTCTACCTGAGGTCTACAGTATTGTGCAACAGGAATTCGATCGTCAACAGACCTTGCTTCTGACTCTGCTCATGAGATTTCTACCCTTGACACTACCTTTTATAATCCGGGTGCTCGGTAGACCCGTAATTCTATGATAAAGGGATTTGATAAAGACCATTTTTTGTGATTATTGTGGGAAGAGCCATCACACCAGGGATACTTGCTTTAGACTCCATGGCTTTCCTCCACCAAGAAGGGGTGCTACACCTTGTGGTGGCCTTTCATTTGGGGGACCTCCGGGTTGTCATGCCTCTCTTCGTTTTGCTCATCACACTGATGCTATTGTGGACATCCCTCCTAACCATACTGAAACCGACTCCTCTACCCTTCCTGGTGCATTATTGGCTGACGAAGTGCTTTCACTTCGCCACATGATGTAAGGTCTTTCTACGGAGTTTGTTGCCTTATAATCCTCCTCTTACGCTCACACTTGGACTCCGAGTGCTCATTCCGATACATCTCATTCTTCTACCCAGTGAATCATTGACTACAGGGTCACTGATCATATGACTAGCTCCGCCTCAGGTTTCATATCATATACGCTTCTATCTGTCCATGTTAAGGTAAGCATTGCCGATGGTTCTTTTTCCTCTCTCGCTGGAAAGGGGTCCATTTCCTACTCTTCTTTCACCTTATCATCATTTCTTCATGTCCCTAACTTCACTCGTAATTTACTTTTTATTGACCACTTAACTAATTCCGTGAACTGATTTATAACTTGTTTCTTCCACTTGTGTTTTTTGTGATCTAACGACAGATGGTAATTTGCTCTGGTAGCATGGTCAATGGTCTTTATGTGCTCGAGTCCAGCCCCGTGCCACATTCACAAGCTCTGCAATCCAGCACTTCTCATTCCTTGTATTCATGACATTGTCTCCTGGTGGAACCATCTACTCCTATTATGAAATTGTTGTTTCCTGCAATGGTAAATACAATTTTGATTCTTTTGTGTGTGATGTTTGTACTCTTAGCAAACATCGACATACTACTTATAATCGTTTTTCGCTGCCTAGTTGTATATCTTTTACTTTTATTCATACTGATGTATAAGGACCTTGACTTATATTTTCTATTTTTTGGTTGTGCTTGGTTTGTTACATTTATTGATTGTTTCTTTTCTCTACTTGATTATATCTTCTGAGATAAAAAAGTGACGTTTCCTATTTTTCAAAAATTTCATAAAATGATCTCCGCTCAATTTCATACCAATATTAAAATTATACGCAACGACAATAGCCGCGAATACATGGAATCCCAGTTTGAGTGATACCTTGCTGATCATGGCATTAATCACCACACGACTTGTGCTTATTTCCCTGCTTAGAATGATGTTGATGAACATAAAAATCACCATCTTTTGGAAGCTGCTCGTTGTTTTTCGTCAACCATGCACCATCCCAGATATTACTAGGGTGATGCGGTTCTCACTGCAACATATCTTATCAACTGTATGTTACCGCATGCCCTTGGGAATGACACCCCCCTTAACACTCTCCATGTGCCTCATTCTCATCTTCCCCTTAAGGCGTTTGGATGTGTTTGCTTTGTTTTTATCCACCATCCACGTCATACTAAACTTGATCTTTGAGCGCTCAAGTGTCTTTAATGGTTACTTTTCCACCGAATGAAAACAAATGTTACCATCAACATACGAAGAAAATCTATCATTATGGATGTTACGTTTCATTAATTTTGGGCATATTATACTCCCTCGGGTGACTACTTCTATATACCCCCACCTACTGTTCCTCTGCCAGTTCTACGACCTTATGCCTCACTTTAGGGGGAGTTTATACCTTTGGAAGTTGGCCCCTCTAACGTCTTTAATGTCTTTCTATTTATTCTATATACTACTCCGAGCTTGCAGATATATACTCAATGCACTAAGGGGACTAACTCACACGTCCCAACTATTTAACCAAAACAACCATTAGATCTTGACTCAGAGCCTTTGAATCCACCCATTGCTCTCAGAAAAGGTATCCGATCTTGCACTCAACATCCCCTCTCACATTATGTATCTTGTGACTCTTTTTCTACTTCTCATACGACATCTGTGTCTTCTCTTGCTTCCATTTCCATACCCGCATCTCGGCAGGGTGCTCTTGATATCCCTATATGACAAGAGGTGATGTTTGATGAAATAACTGCTCTTGAGAAAAATCACACATGAGATTTAGTGCACCTTTCCCATAGGAAAAAAACCTGTTGGGTGCACATGGATGTTCTCCATCAAACATAAATCTCAATTAGTTGTTGAAAGGTGTAAAGCGAGGTTGATGGCATGAGATTATACACAAACCTTTGGAATTGACTATCAAAAAATAGTTGCCCTAGTGGTAAAGATGAACACTATTAGAGTTCTATTATCATACCTTTGTCAACTTGACGCGAAGAATATTTTTCTCCATTGGAACTTGGATGAGGAAGATTATATGACTATTCCATCAGACATTACTCCTTCAAGTTTCGAGGGAAAATTTTGTAGGTTAAAGAAGGTCCTATATGGGTTGAAGCAGTCTTCTAAAGCTTGGTTTGGACGATTTCACAAATCTATGACGTCATTTGGGTATCACCATAGCAATGCTGATCATACATTGTATCAAACATAAGACATGTAAACTTACTGTCCTCATTGTATATGTTGTTGACATTATTATAAGTTTATTAAAGGCGATGATTTTAAAGAAATCAAGATTCTAAAACAAAGATTGACTAGTGAGTTTGAGGTCAAAGATTTGGGAAAACTCAGATATTTCTTGGATATTGAAGTTGCAAGGTCCAAGCTTAGGATCTTCTTTTTCCATATGAAGTACACAATGTACCTTCTTGGGAAGACAAGGATGAGTGGATGTAGATCGACTGACACCCCAATTGAAGCAAATCACATAATGGGGCGAGATGACAGATAGGCGATTGAAGACAACTTTAAATTTCAGAGGCTGTTAGGGAAGCTAATCTACCTGTTTCATACACGACCTACTATCTCTTATGTAGTGAGTGTTATCAACAAGTTCATGCATGCACCGAAGACTCGCCATGTGGATGCTGCCTACAGAATTCTTAGGTATCTTCAATTCTCATCGAGGAGTGAGATATTGTTTTCTCCAAATTCATGTCTGAAAATTGAAGTTTATATGGATGCTGATTGGACCGGGTCAATTAAAGATCAACGATCTACCTCAAGATATTGTTCTCTAGTAGGCCGAAAACCTCTTTACTTGGAGGAGTAAAAAATAAGTAGTGGCAAGATCAAGCGCAAAAACCGAGTTTAGGGCCATTACTCATGGGGTTTGTGAAAGCCTATGGTTATGTTCCTTGATTAGTGACTTAGGCTTTAATAAAGCCGAACCCATCCGACTGTATTGCGACAACAAGATTGCTATTAACATTGCCCACAACCCTGTTCAACGTTACAACACTAAACACCTTGAAGTAGATCGACATTTCATCAAAGAAAACGTTGAAAAAGAGTTGTGTGTACACCCTTTGTTCCCTCTGACATACAACTTGCTGACATAGTCACGAAAGGAAGTATCTTTGTAAGGATCGTTATAAGTTGGGCATGATTAACATCTCATATCCAACTTGAGGGAGAATGTTACAATACATATTATTTCATAATGTATTGTCTCATATTGTATTATCCTCCTCCATATATAGGAGGGGATGAAGGCTTGTAATGAGTAATATAGTGAATTTCTCTCATTCAATTTTTTGTTTATTTATTTAAGCATTATAATCTCCGAGCTTGTCCTAAAGTATGGTTATGTACATTGTCGTTGATTTTTAGATTTTTTTGTTCTTCATAGTCCTATTTTCATGCATGTGAAATGTTGCTTCATGTTTATTCCTGACTCAATTGTTAGGCCATATATTTATTTTCGGACTTTCTCGCTCCGAGAGTCTTGCTCGCGCCACTTAATTGAAAGCCAATCACAAAAATACCTTAATTTTTTTAAATTTCTATTTACTGGTTACATCATATTATGTACTTTTCTGGGCTGATATTAATATAGGTTAATTTATTTTTTTTATTTTTTGTTTTTACCAGAATATCTTGAGCTTATTGCTATATTATTGCTGGGTGCCAATTTGTTTAGCTGATTCACATTTCTGTTGATGGCATGTTATACCTTTTGTGTTTTGGGATTTTATCTTCACCATGCCACGATTTTTAATACTGGATAGTGTTTGTATTAGATCAAGAGTTTTTATCTTTTTTCTTGTTTAATTTAAACTTATAAGTTATTATCTGGTACTTTCAAAGCATACTGGGATAGTTTTTTGTGAAAATGCCTAAAGTAAAGACAAGCCGTGTCAAATATCCTGAAGGATGGGAGCTTATTGAGCCTACTCTCCGTGAACTTGCTGGTAATATGAGAGAAGGTACAAATCTGAATAACTTGTCCATTATTTGAATACCAAATGAGTTTTTTTGATTTTCCAGCAACTATTCTTAGTAGCTATTTGTTGCTAACTTCTATTTTTACATTATCACAGCTGAAAATGATCCGCACGATGGGAAAAGAAAGTGTGAAGCATTGTGGCCAATTTTCAAAATTGCACATCAAAAGAGTAGGTACATATATGACCTATACTACCGAAGGAAGGAGATATCAAAAGAGCTGTATGAATTCTGCCTGGACCAGGGATATGCAGATCGTAATTTAATCGCAAAATGGAAGAAGGTTAGTATCTACATCTAGTGTGTATAGTACTGCAATTTATTATTTTACTTTTGACATTAGCTTGTTGAGAAAAATGAAATTGAACGGTTCCAGCACTATAGTGATACTTAATCTACGGTTTTATTAAGTAATGTCTCAAAGCTATTTATTTGTAGTTTGATATTTCAGCCTCACATAAATTTGCAAAGGCTTATGAATTACAATTTTATGAGGTTTTAAGTTTTAAATTTAACCTTTTAGAAAAGGCGGGGTGTTAAACACCCCCATCCCTTCCCTGATTCACATTGCTGCATGTTGAATATGTCGACGATATGACTATTAGCTTGATAATAAATCAATAATGTAAGTTTTAAGTTGAACTTGCTTTGCATGCTGAGTGATCTTTTACATGAATTGCTATGATGACCAATATAGTTGACAGAATTTATCCTTAGGATCACTACAAGTCGGCACTTCGCTCTGCCATTGAGAATTCAGGCATGGAGCTCAAACTCCGCTTAAAGGCCAAACCAAACACTACTGTTGTTGAAAACTCTATAACACCTCTATCCTCATTTTTTCTCTCTCGACACTATTCATGTAGGAGAACCACACATAATAACAGAGTTCCAACCATGACACAACAATCCAGGATGGAGTTTGATAAAGAAGCTTTAAAATGTTGAATTGGTTGTGAATCCTTCAAATTCTCTGCAAAATGAGCTACAATTGTGGAATACAATGAAAGCCGTAAGTGGGGTCCTGCGAAATGAGATAGAATGAATTTTAAAAGTTACAGTGATTAATCCTGTGAAAGATATCACACTAAAATCCAATACCAAAGAAGAAGACTACAATTCTAAACAGGAAGAGGACACCTAAAAAACTTATCTAACTCTAGGAGGAGAAGACTGCTTGTGAGAGGAAATATATGACATGTGAGGAAGCCACAAGGAAACACAAAGCCGTGTCATCCACGCGTGAGGAAATATCTAAGCCCTAGAGGGCGCTGAACTCGGAAAAAGCTGCTGTAGAGAGATGTCAAACCAAGGAAGCTGTGTCAAAACCTTTGAACTAATAAACTCTAATGGGGAGTCCACCCTCTCACAAACAATGGCAATGCTTGGAAGAGCCAAATCAACGGATGCACGCTCACTGGGGAGAAAGAAACTCGTGAACACATGAAAATTGGAGTGGTAATTGGCTTAAACCAAAAAAAAACTCGTGTTCTCAAAATGGAAAAAGGAACCTTTCTTATTGCAGAAAAAATAGATGCAAAGAATATGAGAAAAGTGGAATTAGAACAAGGTGGCCCACGCAAGAAGTCAAATAAAATAAAATAAAGCTAAGGAAGTAATATAAAATCCTAGAGGACCTAGACAAATAAAATGCCAGATTCTAGTTAAATAGTGTTAAAGTTATCACATTACTAGAGTCATTTAGGAGTATTTGAGTTTAGTCTCACAGTGTCAGTTCAAGTTTAAGAGTCCTTGTATTTCCTATATAATACCTCTCTGTGGATGAATAAAAATGCACTTTTCATTTTCTCTCTAATATTTCAACATGGTATCTGTAGAAATGGAGAAAGCCAACCTTGTATATATGTCCACTTAATACAAATACAAAAATGAGTACATATATATAGATGAGAGAAAGAGAGAGAAAAGACCTATACACAATGTGGGACTAAAGAGAGGAGAGAAAAGCAATAAATGCTATACAAATGGGCCTAATATTAAGTGGGCTTTTCCAACACTCCCCCGCAAGCTGGAGCGTATAGGTCATATGCACCCAGCTTGGACAAACATTGGGAGAACAGAGTGCTTGATAAGGCCTTTGTGAGGATGTCGACAACTTGATCAGTTCCTGGAACATGCTTTAATTCAAGTTTCTTCAATTGAACCTTCTCACGAACAAAGTGACAGTCAACCTCGATATGTTTTGTGCGCTCATGAAAGACCGGATTCTTTGCGATGTGTATGGCGGCTTGACTATCACAAAATAGAACAACAGAGGAGGGGAGTTTTACTCCCAGGTCAGTAAGGAGACTTTCAAGCCATGTGAGTTCTGAGACAACTGAGGCCATCGATCTGTATTCAGCCTCTGCAGAGGAACGGGCTACCACAGCTTGTTTCTTACTCTTCCAAGTAATAAGATGCCCACCAAAATAAGTACAGAACCCACTAGTTGACCTTCGATCGTCCAGGGAACCCGCATAGTCGGCATCAGAATAGGCAACCAATGCGGGAGCAGAGTCGGAGGTTTTGTAAACCAGTCCTTGACCTGGAGCTCCCTTAAGGTATCGAAGAACCCGTTCAACCGCTTGGAGATGAGAAGCCCGTGGGGCATGCATGAACCGACTGACAACCCCAACTGCAAAAGATATATCCGGCCTTGTGACTGTTAGATAGATCAACTTGCCCACAAGACGTCGATAGTATTCCGGGTTCGGAAGTAGCAAATCGTCATCCGAAGCATGAGCGCATAACTTGTGATTTGCCTCCATCGGGGTACACGCTGGCTTGCAACCAGACTGACCAGCATCTTTGAGAAGATCGAGACAGTACTTTCGTTGGGAGAGTACCAACCCGTCCGACCGCCGGGCGATCTCGAGACCAAGGAAGTAGCGAAGTTTCCCCAGGTCTTTAGTCTGAAAAACAGTGCTCAGATGTTGTTTGACGTCTTGAATCCCCTTTGAGTCATCCCCAGTGAGAAGGATGTCGTCAACATAAACCAACAGGAGAATGATGCCAGTGGCCCGGTGTCGGGTAAAAAGGGAGAAATCTGCAGAACTCCGAGTGAACCCCATTTCCCGAACCACCTTGCTAAACTTGTCAAACCACGCCCGTGGGGACTGTTTGAGACCATAAATTGACTTTTTGAGAAGACAGACCCGAGACTCCCCCGTGGTCTCAAACACGGGTGGTTGGCGCATGTAGACAGTTTCCTGAAGGTCGCCATTCAAAAAGGCGTTCTTGATATCAAGCTGATGAAGGGGCCAGCGGCGGTGCACCGCGACGAAGAGAAGAACGCGGACAGTGTTAAGCTTGGCCACCGGAGAGAAGGTTTCCTCATAGTCGAGGCCCTCCTGTTGTGTGAAGCCACGAGCCACAAGTCGGGCCTTCAGTCGGGCAATAGTGCCATCCGGAGCATGCTTGATGACGAAGACCCATTTACATCCAACAGGGTGCTGACCGGGAGGTAAGGGAACCAAGACCCAGGTCTGGTTGGCCCAAAGGGCCGTCATTTCTTCGTCCATGGCCGCACGCCAGCCAGGATGGTGAAGCGCCTCCTGCAAAGAGTTAGGGACCGAAACAGAGGATAATGAGGTGGCAAAGTGAAGAAGAGAGGGGGAGAGGCGATGGAGAGAGACGTAGTTCGCCATCGGATGAGCGGTAGAGACGGGAGCCGGAGCAGCAGGGAGCAGAGCACCAGAGGGCGAGGCCGACTGCAGAGGAGCCACGGGATGAGGAGAGCGACGAGAATAGACCCGGATAACCGGTGGTGGTGGACGGACCGGAGGTGTGGAAGAGAGAGAGGATGAGGAGGGAGGAGCAGGAATGACAGGACGAACGACGGGAGCTGGACTCAGAGCGATATCCAGAGCAGGGAAGAATGGAAGATCTTCACGGAAAGTGACGTCAGCCGAGACAGTAACCTTGCGGGTAGTAGGCGAATAACATACATAACCCTTCTGAGTGCGCGAGTACCCGACAAAGATCTGCTTGGTGGCACGAGGGTCCAATTTGTCCGTGGAGGGACCGAGGTGGTGAACGTAGCAGGTACACCCAAACACCCGTGGCGGAAGGGGAAAAGGCGGAGTTGTGGGAAAGAGGAGGCTGAAGGGAGTAGCATACTGGAGGACGGAAGACGGAAGGCGGTTGATGAGAAAGCAAGCCGTGGAGAGAGCGTAGTTCCAGTACGGTTTGAGGACCTGCATTTGAAGCATAAGCGAGCGAGCGACATCAAGAAGGTGACGATTCTTGCGCTCGGCGACACCATTCTGTTGTGGAGTGTACGGACATGATGTTTGGTGAAGAATGCCGAATTCAGAGCAGAGAGTGGCAAACGTATGGCTGGTGTACTCCCGCGCATTGTCAGTACGAATAGTGCGAATAGGCGCAGAGAACTGAGTGCGAGTCTTAAGTATGAAAGCCCGGAATACGCGGGGAAGTTCAGAGCGATCCCGAAGGAGATATAACCACGTCATGCGAGAGTAATCATCAATAAAAGTAAGAAAATAGCGATAGCCAGAAATACTAGTAAATTTGTACGGACCCCATATATCGGAGTGTACTAAAATAAAAGGAGCGGAGCTCCGAGTACAATGAGGGGGGAAAGAAGAACGGGGCTGTTTGCCCAAAATACATGTGTCGCAGCGAAAAGCAGGGAGAGTAACATCAGGAAGAGCCTTCCGGAGGACTGGAAGAGGAGCATGTCCCAGACGGCGATGCCAATCCGAAGAGGAGATAGATGCGAGGACAGTGGGAGAGTCGTCAAGAAGATAGAGCCCATTCTGCAGCCGTCCTCTACCAATGATAGTCTGCGTCTGCTGATCCTGTATGAGAAAAGAAGAAGAAGTAAATGTCACTGAGTAATTTGAATCAGTAGTAAGACGACCAACAGAGAGTAAATTGAAAGGAGAGCCCGGAACATGTAGAGCCGAGCGCAGGAGGAGAGAAGAGGTGGGAGAAATATCAGCACATCCAGAGACGGGAACCGATGCCCCATTAGCAACAGTAATGTACTTCGGGTGAGGTGAAGACAAGTACTGCGGTGGCCTAACAGAGGTGATATGATGAGTGGCACCAGAATCAAGGATCCAGCGCGTGCCAGAGGATAGACATGCGATACCTTCATTGGAGATAGAGGCAGCAGAGGCAACCGAGGCAGGCGGACGGCTGAGCAAGCCATGAAGATGCTGGAGCTGAAGACGAACCTCGTCGAGCTCAGTACGAGAGGAGGCAGAGTCGGTAGTAGCAGCAGAGGCATGTGGACGAGGAGGTCGGCCATGTTTGCGAAAGCAAGTGGCCTCAAGATGACCATCTTTGCCACAGAACGAGCATTTAGGCCTAGACCGGCCACCGCGACCCCGACCGCGAGAGTCAGAGCGGCCACCACGGGCAGAGGGGGGAAGAGGCAATAAGGGAGCTGGTGCCTGTTGAACAAGGTCCGGAGAAGGAAGTCCGGGAACATCCGGAGGCGGGGAGACTTTGAGAAGCATTGAGCACACATCGGAAAAGGACGGTGTAACAGTAGAGGAGAGGATGTGAGCCCGGACACTGTGAAGATGAGGGGGTACCCGGGCCATCATCATGGCGATACCCACAGCTTCCTTTTGGGTACGTTGAGCAGCGAGATCTAGAGTGGGAGGCTGATGGTGGATCCAAGCCTCAACCAGAGACCGGGCTTGAGCAACAAAGGACGTCAGGTCGGTTGCGCCACTGCTGTCAAGTGCCTGGAGAGCGGTGATGATATCATATAGATGGTGGAGACTATCTTTGCCAGAGTAGAGGGTGTGGAGCTCGTCCCACATGCCTTTGGCCGTCTCATGATACATGGCCAGGCGATAAGATTCGCCATCAAGAGAGTTGAGAAGCCAAGTCTGCACACGCCCATCATTGCGTAACCACTCCTCAGTAGGGACACCAATAACGGCCTGAGTCAGGTGATGAAGGAATCCCTTTGACTGAAGGACACGACGAACCGAGTGTGCCCATTCCACAAAGTTCTTCTTGCCAGTGAGCGAAATTGTAGTGATCCGGAGCTCGTCGCGGACTTCCTGGATAGAGGCCGGGCGTTCAGGAGGAACTGCCGTGCCGACGGAGTCTGCAGACGTAGACATGAGGGTGACCTAGATGAGGTCGCAGCGAGCTGAAGGAGGCCGCAGCGAGCTGGAGGAGACCGCGGCGGGCTGGAGACCGCGGCGGGCTGGAGGAGACCGCGGCGGGCTGGAGGCAGCAGCTAGAGGAAGCGGACAGACAGCGGACTGGGAGAGGATGCGGCGACCTGGATGAGGGCGCGGCGAGCTAGAAAGAGACCGCAGTGAGCACAGACGCTCAACAAGGAGTGGGCCAAGAGAGGCCGCAGCGGATGGAAGAAGGGCAGGGCGGACTGGATCAGATCGCGGCGGTCTGGATCAGACCGCGGCGGACAGGAGCGAGCTGAAAAGTGAGGACAAGCCGGGGAAGCAAGAGAGCGACCGCGGCGGGCTGGACCAGTCCGCAAGACTGAAAGAACGCAGAGGGTCTAACCCGCGGCGGACAAAAAAGAAACTGCCGGAAGAGGAAGGAGAGCAGCCGCAAGCAGGCGGACTGCGGACAGAGGACGCTGAGCTTACGGCGGACGAAGGAAACCAAGAGGTTGAGGTCGCCGAGGTCGTGCCGGACAATAGGAGGCCGCAGCGAAAAAGGGAAGCAGTGGACCCCACAGGATGACTATAAATAGGGGGCCAGAGGAGGAAGGAGAAGGCGGGAGGAGAGGTGGTTCCACGGGAGGAGAGGCTGCGGACTGGACAAGGGAGGCCGCAGGAGAGAAGCGGCTAGAAGATGCGGACACACTTTCGCAGGCCGCAGAGGAGAGGTGGTTCCACGGAGGGAGAGGCTGCGGACAGGAAAAGGGAGGCCGCAGGAGGTCGCATGCCGCAGGGCGGACAGAAAGGGGAGTCCGCAGGAGTCAGCAACCTGGCTCTGATACCATGTAGAAATGGAGAAAGCCAACCTTGTATATATGTCCACTTAATACAAATACAAAGAATGAGTACATATATATAGATGAGAGAAAGAGAGAGAAAAGGCCTATACACAATGTGGGACTAAAGAGAGGAGAGAAAAGCAATAAATGCTATACAAATGGGCCTAATATTAAGTGGCCTTTTCCAACAGTATCTAAGCATGAATATCTTCCTCCCTGATATTTCTCGCCCTAAATATATTAGCGACCTGAACTTTCTCTGGCAGCTCCCGCTCCCGTGATTTTCTCTCTTGTTGGACAATCTCAACTTGCAGATTCAAATCGTGGCTCTCGCCGTTGTTATCTTCCCGCTTCTTCGACAAGTGATCGAGCGACCCCTTCTTCCTGTCTGTAATTTCAACCGTCGCTTCCTTCGTAGGGCCCGTCTGCAGACTACTGCTTCTTTCTTCATCGATCTCGTCTTTTGTCGATGATCCCTTCGACAGTCCGACTTCTGATCCCTTCGACGAGTCCGACTGCTGCTTCGTTCGACAAGTTCGTTTAACACTCCCGTCAGCGGGTCCTTCTACGATCCCTTCAAGCTTCTCCCGCATGAGCCGATCTCTGCTCCGTTGATTCTCCTCCACCGCTGCAGATCCCGTCTATGATCCCGTCGTCGAGCTTCTCTATTTCTTCTGGTCCCAACATCGACCCCTCAGCTGCTACTTCGATGTTGATGGTTGCTCCAAATCTCACTGCCTGCCTCTGTCCACGACGTTTTCTCATCCTTTTTGGTGTGTTACAGTCTCAACCACTCCGCTGCTCCCGATCGTGCCTCCAGCCACTGCCCCTTGTGCTTCAGCCAATTCCAGCCGTTGCGAACTCTTTCGAGGTGTTGATCTCTCGTCTGTGATTAAGCTTCATAATGGTTTGTTATTTTTATGTGTTTTTGCTTGATTATTGGTTGTGTTTGCTTAGTATGTTGTTGTTATTCCTTCTTACACGTGTGTTTCACGCGAGGAGTGTTTGTGACAAAAGCGGTTCAAATGGTATTTCCCGACTCTCGCCTTAGTCCCACACGGTCCTCCCAGCTTTTGTCTTGTGTTATTTGCGTCTCCCCATTTTTCTCAGATGTGGTCCATGTTGTGGTAGCTCTTTGTTTGTTGACCTTATTCCCGTGAGTCTATGGTCAGTGGATCGATGGTCGGCAAGACCACTATGGTTCAGAATATCCCCAATCGAATTATGTTACGACTAGAGAAGAAGCACGAACAGGAACAATGCAATATTACATTAATCAAAATAACACAGATACAATCCAGAGCGAACTCCGGTCAAGACGAAGGAGGCTGAGTCCTCCAATGATCATTCTCTTCAAAGAGAGACCAAAACCCTAATACACAAAATAATTAAGCCGGTTTCCATATGCGCAGTCGGATGGTCCCGGCGAGGGGTCGCTCCTCTAGCAAATGTGCGAGGGTAACAGATTATCCTCGGTGGATAGTCTGTTGATTTGTCCCCCTTAGCCTACCACCATTATCTTTTTTTTGATGTTTCAATGTGGAGGTTTCCCCTCTAGTTTGAGGAGTGTTAAAGGTATCACAGTTAGCACATTATTAGTCCTTTAGGAGTGTTTGAGTTTAGTCTCACATTATCAGTTCGAGTTTAAGAGTCCTTGTATTTTCTATATAATGATGGGAATTGCACATTTCATTCTCTCTAATATTTCAACAAATATAAAATCAATCCCAGACATTATCCAGCCTATGCAAGGATGTACAATAACCAAACAAGAGTTAAGGATAAAAAGTAACTAAAATGGAGAGAGAAGTCAATAATCACTTGTTCTATCAAAAAGTAGATCGAACTACAAAGAGAGGACCAAAAACATTCGCTCAGACAAAATCTCCACGTCAACAGAACATAATTAGATGGTTGTGGTTCACACAAGAAGGTTTTATAGAACTTGCCAAACATAACAGTTCTGATAATTTAATAAAACACATTGGGCTAAACCGTCTCTTCCTTCATTGAAAAAATAGTTAACAAAATTTAAAAAGTATCTAGTGATTCATATTTGATTTTGCCTGTTAAACAATCAAAATTTATAGTCAGAGATAATTAATAAATTTATTATGAAATATAATTGTATTGTTATGTTTAGACTCATCATTTAGACATCTTGTTATAATAAATGTCAAAGACATTATTCATTCTTACTTGAAAGTGACACCTTCCCTTTTTTATGTTATTTATCTGAAATTTATACAATAGGAGCTTCAGAGTTTCAAAAATGCCCCCTGACACTGTAAAATTACGGTTTGATCCCTTAGAAGTTGAATTTTTTTTATTTAAATTGGATGCACATGACATCAATATCAGCGCGAGTGGTAGAAGACGTGTCAGCAACAACGAAGGCATGAGGTAGTGATGCATTCCCGGATTTCAAAATTGATTTTAAAAGGTAAAATCTGAGAACAAAATTAATTTGAGTGGCGGTAGCGGAAGTTTTACGAGTGATTGCATTCGATAATCGTCCAAGCTTTCACAATCGCACAAAAAATGCCCGACATTCACTCGCATTAAACGATTTGATTTAATGCTCCACAGGTTTTAGCAAGGAAGGGAAAAAAAACAAGCACAAACATTTGAAAATTAACGACAAACAAGGACATTGTTAATTTAAGCAAGTAGATCCGATTTTACTGGCCAAAAATTATTGTGCATAAGTTTAATACTAACATTGAGAAAGACTGGAGGCTGGTGAGGATTATACCTATTCCTGATACCGAGGGAGGCTAGAACTGGGTTTAGGGTAGCAGAGAAGCTTGGGTGGAGGAACATGCCGGTGAGCGTCCGACAGGGACTCGCCGGAGGCTGTACTGTCGCCGGAAAGGCTCGCCTGAAACCGATCTGCCCACGGAGGGTTCGCCAAGGTCGATGGAAGGGAGCCAGTGGGCAGGTATGGGTCGACGGTGTTGATCGAAGCCGTGGCCGCATGACCCGTCTGAGAAAGACTGGATTCGGTTCGCCGGAGGCCGCCGAAACTGCGGAAGAGCAGTAGCAGGTCGTGGCTAGGTGCGGCGGACTGGAACTGAACTGGAGCTGTAGTGGACGTCGGGAAGAAGCGCTGGTAGGGGTAAACGACGAAGACTACAGTGTCCCGTCGTTTTCTTTTTCTCTAGCCGCTGTTCACGTGGGTGGGGTTGGAGCTAAATAGGAAAGGCCTTTTTTTTCTTTTTTCAAGAAGCTAAACTGACAGCCCAAATTATTAATATGGATGGTTTCAAAAAGTTACGTATGTCAGATTTAAAACTAAAAGGTGTATAAAGGCTGGGTTTAATAACTAAATGACTTAAATAGGGGAGGTTACACAAGATGTAATAAATATTTTGGAACACAAACCAAAAGTCTTAATACTTAGGCTTCCCTCACATATTTAATACCAACATTATTTTCAGAAAATATTTCTTTTCAAAACATTTGCTTGCTTAAGTTAACAATACCCCTAATTTGACGGACCTATCCATTCATGATCTTACTTGTCGGTCACTCCAATAAGTCCAACAACAGTGCACAAATAACAAACGCGATACAACATGCATGAAATAGAACAAAAATTGCGCGAAACAGTGCGCTACAAAAATACACAAAAATAAAGATGCAAACATGAGTTGCATCAATTCTCCCGGGGTTGAAAGGACTCGACCCCGTCGAGAATATGACAAAATCCGCCACTGAAAGAACTAAAAGCTGATCTGTGGAATTGATGAGTCACTGCCCTGCTGTGATAGATGATGGTGGAACACGGGGGGGGGGGGGGGGGGGGGCGTCATTACTGCGCATGATTTGGAAGGTCACCCTCTTTACTGCTGTTAAAGTGAACCAAGGAGTTATAGGTTTCCAAAGTTACTCCCAAACCATTAGTCATAATTTTATGCAAAATACGTAGATCGCCAGTAAAAAAAAGAGCAACAAATAGAGGAGAAAAAGTGGAGAAGAGGGTGGAACAAATGAACGAGGTGAGAAACAAAACAGAGAGTAAGCAAGAGCAACATCTGAAATTATTATATCATACAACATCTTGCGCGCTCCTGCTAGACATCTCCGTGCTTCTATTATTCCAGGACAATTCACCTTAATTGCAATACTCGCGAGAATCCAACTAGCACGACAAATTTTAAAACTGTTCTCAAATATATCATTCAAAATCAACCAGAGGAATCCTTTAAAATGTGTCCCTATTAGGAGTAAAAATTCTTTTAAAAGTTTCAATTTCCCTACTAAGGCTAACCCAAAAATTCTTTTAAAACTATTCTCAAATATATCATTCAAAATCAACCAGAGGAATCCTTTAAAATGTGTCCCTATTAGGAGTAAAAATTCTTTTAAAAGTTTCAATTTCCCTACTAAGGCTAACCCAAAAAAATTCAAAGCTCATTTGATGAAGCCCTAAATGCTCACTTACACTTACGGGATAGCGGTGCGAACTAGACACATGATCGCCGAATATAAAATCAACGTGTGGTGATGCTGACAGATCATCTAAAATGGATGACTCACCGGAGCCATGTGCGGCTTTCTGGAGTAGGGGTCCAGGTAGAAGTGCGGCACTAAGTAATAGTGGTGTAGTGGTAACTAAGGAAGATGAGGGAGATGGTGACGACGAGGTCCTCCCAGGAGCCTTAGGTACAAGACTATTCTTCTGGAGAAGAACAATTTTGTGCCCATGGTGATCGAATGAATGAGAGTTCCTTACACCATCATGCACGACTCGCCTATCGTACTGCCAGGCTCTACCTAACAAGATATAACAGACATCGATGGGGGCGACATCACAAAGAATAGAATTTTGATACACATCCCCGATAGAGAACTCTACGAGACAACAGAGAAGTAACGGGCATAGTCATGTGACTATTAACCTCAGATAAGTGGCAGGGTCTCTCCAAGGGGTGCGTCTCGAGTCCTAGCTTCTCAACCATACGTTTGGAAACAAAATTTTCCATGCTACCGCTGTCAATGATGATGGAACAAAAGTGTCCCTGAATACGCGCAGTAGTGCGAAATATCTCGTGTCTCTGACAATCATGCTCATTGGACTCACTAGGGGAAATCAAGCTATATCGAAGGACACAAACTAAGTGTTCAGCTTGTTCTCCCTCGACCTCGATAACGTTATCAGACTCGGGCCCAGGCTCAGGTTTGGAGTTATGAAGGAAGACTCCATATTCTGGCACACGCCCATCAGAGGAATCAGTAATTGCGACGAAGTGACGTCGCGGGCACTCAAAAGATTTGTGCCCAGGTTTCATACACTTGAAGCATCAGAGTACTCCAGTGTTGGGCTTGGATCCCATGAGCTCCTTACTTCGGGTGAGGACAGTGAGAGGAGCTGGGGTCCCAGCAGTGACATGAGGACGGAAATCAACACTCTTAGGGGTGGGTGCAGTGGTGGTGGTGCTCGAGGAAGGCCTATCAGTAGACCTATGCCCAGATGTCCTCTTCTGAAGCGAGGCATCCACTCTACGAGCTCGACCAAACACTTCACCCAAATCTCTAAAGTCGTGCAATTCTAACTCATCCCTTATCGCATAACGCAGCCCGTTCAGGTAACGGGACACCGTCATATCGTCCCCCTCGTGTAAGTCTAATATAGACTGCAACACTAAGAACTCATGGGTGTACTCATCCACAGAAAGCTTGTCCTGACGAAGGTTGTGGAACCTTCGATATAGAGTTTGCAAATAGTCCGGAGGGACATATCGCTTCCGCAGTTGCAACTTAAACTCTACCCACGTGGTGATAGGTGCTAGGCTAAGGTGTAACGGGTGCGCTCAAGTTGAACCCACCACACTAGAGCTGGTCCTTTCAGCCTAAGGACAACATATTCAACTTGACGATTCATAGACATTTGTTTCCATGCCATGAACCTTTCCACACGCTCACACCAATCAAGACATTTTTCGGGCTCTACGTGACCCTCAAAATCACCTACATCAAGCTTAACTCTATCATCCCAACGGGGTTGGCGACGGAGTCCAAGGTCAGGCTGTGCAGGATCTGCGGGTCTAGGGTTTGGTTCCTCGTGCCTAGGATTTTGGTTAGGAGGTTGATTTAGACCTAGGTGACGAGCGACTTAAGTTATTGACGGAAGTTCGTAACCCATTTACGATTTGGGTAACATCTCCCACTTGGAGGGTCAGTGTTTCCATGATTTGCATGAGGTTGCCCATGCGTTGATTCAAGTCACAGACGCTCGATTCGAGTTTGTCTGCTCCACCCTCCATTTGTTTTTCTAAAAAAAATGGACTCAAATTTTTTTTTTTTGAAAAGAAAGACTCGCAATAAAATTCTTTTGACTAATAATTTATTTTAAGTAAAGAAAAAATTCCTTTTTTTTGAAAGAATTTTTTTTTAAAGACAGGATCGTTTGATTCACAATAGGAGTGGATCGAACCGTCCTCTGATACCAAACTGATGCATTCCCGGATTTCAAAATTGATTTTAAAAGGTAAAATATGAGAACAAAATTAATTTGAGTGACAGTAGCGGAAGTTTTACGAGTGATTGCATTCGATAATCGTCCAAGCTTTCACAATCGCACAAAAAATGCCCGACATTCACTTGCATTCAACGATTTGATTTAATGCTCCACAGGTTTTAGCAAGGAAGGGAAAAAACAAGCACAAACATTAGAAAATTAACGGCAAACAAGGACAGTGTTAATTTAAGCAAGCAGATCTGATTTTACTGGCCAAAAATTATTGTGCATAAGTTTTATACTAACAGTGAGAAAGACTGGAGGCTGGTGAGGGTTATGCCTATTCCTGATACCGAGGGAGGCTGGAACTGGGTTTAGGGTAGCAGAGAAGCTCGGGTGCAGGAACACGCCGGTGAACGTCCGACAGGGACTCGCCGGAGGCTGTACTGTCGCCGGAAACGCTCGCCTGAAACCGATCTACCCACGGAGGGTTTGCCAAAGTCGGCAGGGATGGGTCAGCGGTGCTGATCGAAGCCGTGGCCGCATGACCTGTCTGAGAAAGACTGGATTCGATTCGCCGGAGGCCGTCGAAACTACGGAAGAGCCGTAGCAGGTCATGGCTAGGTGCGGCAGACTGGAACTGAACTAGAGCTGAAGTGGACATCAGGAAGAAGCGCTAGTAGGGGAAAACAACGAAGACTACAGTGTCCCATCGTTTTCTTTTTGTCCAGTCGTTGTTTATGTGGGTGGGGTTTTAGTTAAATAGGAAATGCTTTTTTTTTCAAGAAGCTAAACTGACAACCTAAATAATTTATATGGGGGGTTTCAAAAAGTTAAGGATGCCAGATTTAAAACTGAAAGGGGTATAAAGGCTGGGTTTAATAACTAAAGGACTTAAATAGAGGAGGTTACACAAGATATAATTAATATTTTGGAACACAAACCAAAAGTCTTAATACTCAGGCTTCCCTCACATTTAATACCAACATTATTTCCAGAAAATATTTCTTTTCAAAACATTTGCCTGCTTAAGTTAACACTACCATAATTTGACAGACCTATCCATTCATGATCTTACTTATCGGTCACTCCAATAAGTCCAACAACAGTGCGGGAATAACAATCGCGATACAACATGCATGAAATAGAACAAAAATTGAGCGAAACAATGCGCTACAAAAATAAACTAAAATAAAAATGCAAACATAGGTTGCATCAGGTAGAGGAGGTAGACCATGCTTTCGATTGGGTGTGGCCTCAAGATGTCCATCCCGATCATAGTGAGTACACTTGAGATGAGGCCGGCCACTGCGACCTCTACCCCGAGAACCAATGTGACCACCTCGAGTCGATGGAGAAGTGGGATGAGATATAGATGAGTGCTGGAGGAGTGCCAAAAATAGAGGTATGGGAGCATGGGGGTGGTTTCACCTTCAATAACATGAAGCAAACATCAGAGAGAGGGAATAGTGGAAGAGGAGAGGATCTGAGCCCTGATGTTGTGGAGATGAGGCGGAACACAAGCAATCATTTTGCAATACCAACGACCTCTTTTTGAGCCATAGTGGTCTCGACATCATTGCAACTGGACCCTACCATCATCACAAATCCATGACTCAGTAGGTGCAGAAGGGACGACGTTAGTAAGATGACACAAAAGACCCTTGGTCTGAAGGACACGATGAACAGAATGCACCCATTCAATAAAATTCTTCTTCCCACTAAGAGAGATGGTGGTGATCCGAAGTTCATCACGAACTTCAAGAACTCGGGCTGCTGCACGAGCAGGGAGGGTGGAAGGGAGCTGCATCATCCAAGGCCATTGCAAAGGAAAATTACCAATAATCTCTTCCTGGTCATGGTGATGCGGCAAGAGGCGACTAGAAGCTGTGGTTACGAGAGGCAGAGAAGCAGAGGCAAGGAGCAGCGACTGCGATAAGGAAGCAATGACAAGGGGCTCCGACTAGCGGAGGCTAGGATCTGCGGCAAGGTGCTTCGGTTTGTTGCGACAAGGAATAAGCTACAAGGGGCTGCGGCTAGCGACGTCTAGGATTTGTGGCAAGGTGCTGTGGTTAGCGGCGACAAGGAAGCATCAACAGGGATTTGCGGCAAGGAGCGGCGGCTAGGATCTGCGGCTAGGATATGCGGCAAGGTGCCGCGGTTAGTAATTGTGATTAGGAGGCAGCGACAAATTGCGGCAAGGAAGCAATGGTTTAGGGAGCAGCGGTAACTTGCGGCAAGGCATGACGACCTGGCGACTAGGATAGGTGGAGTTGGAGCTCAGTGGGCCCCTGAGAAATAATATACAAGGAGAGGGCGGGGGGGGGGGGGGGGGGGTTGAAGGGAACCAGAGAGGCCAGGAGGCAAAAACTAGGAGAACTTGCGATTAGAAAAAATCTAACCGGAGAGAAATAAAATGTAATTTTATTTATATCTCCAAAATCGTGTGTATACATACATGTATTTGTACACTTATATAGGAGGAGAAACAAGAGTGGAACTCCCAATCTAAGATGTGAGATTAAATCTTAAAGGGGTAGAGGAAGAGGGAATAAGATGGGCCTTTATACAATTTTCCTTAACCGCTATAAAACTAAATGTTATGTAAATTAAATTATTATATAATATTTAAATTATTATATAATATTAAATATATTTTACAATGTATCTATTTGTACTTGTTAGTTGTAGCCATTGTGTATTACTAGTATTTTATTTTGGATATTATTTGAATTTATTTTGGGATATACATGACTCAGTTGTTATACTAATTTTTAATTATAGAACATATAATTATACTTAGTAATCATAATTTTTATTTATTTAGGACATAATATCCGATATTTTAAAATATTTTTGACATACGATATTCAACATTTAAAAAGTCAATAGTGCGTATCTATGTGCTTTATGTTCATTTGCCAAATCTATAACACTCAAACTATCACATAATACGATCGTCTGGTCTTAATGAGTAATGACAACAAAATCATTGAGTAGCTCCTTCAACCAAATGCTTCAATTGCCACTTTTGTCAATGCCATTTACTCTTCTTTGGATAAAGTAGCTGGAGACTGAATTGTAGCTTTTCAATTGTCCTTTGAATTGTCTGTAGTAAAAATCAAATTTGTTTTACAGTTCTCTTACCATCCAAACTTGTTGCATAGTAACTGTTGAGAAACATCAAAACTTGTATGTATTGCTTGTGTAAGTAAATACAAAGAGAGAATACAAATATATAGGAGGAAGAGAGAGAGAATAAATCCTATACAAGATGTAGGATTGAAGAGGAGAGAACAAAAATGGGCCCAAAACATGGGCCCAATGCATGAGCTATTCTAACACTCCCCTGCAAGCTGGAGCGTACAAATCGTATGCACCAAGCTTGGACAAGCATTGATAGAAGAGTGCCTTGGGAAGAGCCTTTGTGAGGACATCCGCAACTTGTTCCGTCCCTGGGACATGCTTTAGATCGAGCTTCTTCATTTGAACTTTTTCCCGAATGAAGTGACAATCGACTTCAATGTGCTTTGTTCTTTCGTGGAAGACTGAGTTCTTGGCGATATGTATAGCCGCTTGGCTGTCGCAAAGGAGAACAGCCGGAGATGGTAATTTTACACCCAGATCCGTGAGAAGACTCTCAAGCCACGTCAGTTCCGATACAACAGATGCCATTGCCCGGTATTCTGCCTCAGCTGATGATCGAGCAACGACCACTTGTTTCTTGCTTCGCCATGTAACCAAATGTTCTCCAAAGTATGTGCAAAAACCACTAGTAGATCGCCGGTCATCAAGAGAACCAGCATAATCAGCATCTGAGTATGCCACCAAAGTTGGAGCAGAAGAAAAGGTCCGGTAAACAAGTCTTTGACCAGGAGCTGTTTTAAGGTACCTGCGAATATGTTCAACAGCCTGAAGATGAGATCGTCGAGGAGAGTGCATGTATCGACTGACAAGACCAACAACAAAAGAAATATCTGGTCTGGTAACCGTGAGATAGATCAATTTTCCAACGAATCGATGATAATATTCAGGATTCTGGAGAAGTAGATCCGAGTCAGATGCCTGGGCGCACAACTTGTGGTTTACATCCATAGGGGTATCACTTAGCTTACAACATGAATGACCAGCGTCATGAAGAAGGTCAAGACAGTACTTCCGTTGAGATAGAGTAAGCCCATCCGATCGTCTGGCAACCTCAAGACCCAAAAAATATCTTAGAGGTCCCAGATCCTTTGTCTGAAAGACGGAGTTTAGATCTACTTTGACTGCCTGTATCCCTTGTGTGTCATCTCCTGTAATGATGATATCGTCAACGTAAACTAGCAGAAGGACCGTCCCTATTGGTCGGTGACGAGTAAACAACGAGAAATCAGCCGAGCTTCGAGTAAAACCAATATCACGAAAGACCTTACTGAATTTTTCAAACCATGCCCGTGGAGATTGTTTGAGACCATACAGAGCCTTTAGAAGGCGACAGACATGAGACTCCCCCGTGGTCTCAAACCTGAGTGGTTGTTGCATGTATACCGTCTCCTGGAGATCCCCATTTAAGAAAGCATTCTTGATATCCAGCTGAAATAGGGGCCACTGGCGATGAACAACGACAGAGATGAGGACGCGAACGGTATTGAGCTTGACGACCGGAGAGAAAGTTTCCTCATAGTCAAATCCCTGTTGCTGGGTGAAACCACGAGCCACGAGACGAGCCTTTAGACGGTCAATGGTCCCATCAGCAGCATGTTTGATGACAAAGACCCACTTACACCCAACCGGTTGCTGACCCGGAGGAAGGGGCACGACGGTCCATGTCTGGTTAGCCCAGAGAGCAGACATTTCTTCCTCCATGGAGGCCCGCCAGTCTGGATGCTGAAGAGCCTCCTGCACAAAGTTAGGAACAGCAACCGAAGAGAGAGAAGTAGCTAATGTGTGTAGAAGGGGAGAGAGGCAATGAAGAGATACGTAGTTCGCCAGAGGATGAGCAGTGGAAGGCGGTACCTGATCAGCAAGGCGCGGAGTATCCGTGGTAGAGGGCGTCTGCAGAGGGGCAACCGAGCTGGGAGGGCGACGAGTGTAGACACAGACAACGAGTGATTTGGAGGGAGCAGGAGCCAGTGCAGGAGAGACCGGCGAAGGTGGTGCAGTAGAGGGAATAACTGGGCGTGGGATGGATGACGAGAGAGTAGTTGGGGTTAGATCAGCGGGTAAAGGAGCAGGAAAAAATGGTTGATCTTCCCGGAAGGTAACGTCAGCAGAAACGGAGATCTTTCGAGTAGCTGGAGAGTAACACACATAGCCCTTCTGGGTGCGTGAATAGTCGAGAAAGATGTGCGGAGCCGCCCGGGGATTCAACTTATCCGAGGATGGACCCAGACGGTGGACCTAGCAGATGCTGCCAAAGACACAAGGCGGGAGTGGAAAAGCCGGAGTGGAGGGAAACAATAGGATAAACAGAGTAGCATAGTTGAGGACGGAGGAAGGGAGAGGTTGATGAGAAAGCAGACATTCGAGACCGCAAAATTCTAATAAGGCTTGAGAACATGCATTTGAAGTATGAGTGAGCGGACAACATCTAGTAAGTGGCAGTTCTTCCTTTCGGCAACACCGTTTTGCTGGGGCGTGTAAGCACATGAGGTTTGATGAAGAATCCCGAATTCAGAACATAAAGCGGTAAATTCGTGGCTGGTGTACTCAGGAGCATTGTCGGTGCGGAGAATTTTGAGTGTGGTGTGGAGTTGGGTACGGGTCTCGAGGACAAATGCCCGAAAAACCCGGGGAAGCTCGGAGCGATCACAAAGTAAGTATAGCCACGTAGTGCGAGAGTGATCATCAATAAATGTGATAAAATAGCGAAATCCAGAAATACTGGTAATCTTAAAAGGGCCCCATACATCAGAATGTACTAAATCAAAAGAAGCAGCGCTCAAAAAAAGCGGACAACATCTAGTAAAGCGGTAAATTCGTGCGAAGGAAAAGAAGAACGCGACTGTTTGCCGAGGATACATGAGTCACACTGAAAAGGAGTAAAATGGATATCTAGAAGAGCCCGCTGGAGGACCAGCAGAGGGGCATGCCCAAGGCGACGATGCCAGGCAGTGGAAGAGACCGAAGACAGAATGGTGAGAGATTCGTCGAGAAGGTAGAGCCCGTTCCGCAGCTGGCCTTTACCAATGGTAGTCCGCGTCCGTCGATTTTGTATAACAAAGGAAGAAGAGGTGAATATAGCGGAACAATCAAGATCACTTGTAAGACAACCAACAGAGAGTAAATTAAATGGTGAACTCAGAACATGAAGAGCCGAGCGAAGGGAGATTGAGGGGTTGAGAGAAAGATCTGCCGAGCCGGAGACGAGAACCATCGCCCCATTGACCACAGTGATAGACTTCGGATAAGGAGAATCCGAGTACTGGGCAGTCCGACGCGAAGTAATGTGATGAGTGGCACCAGAGTCCACAATCCAGCCCAGGTTGGTGGAGAGACAGACAGTACCTGTGTTGGAGACGGAAGCGACAGAGGCAGATGGTGGGTTGAGTAGGCCCGGGAGATGCTGGAGCTGAAGACGGACGGTCTCAAGATCAGGAGGACTGACGTCAGTAACAACAGATGCCGTCGGACGAGGAGGATAACCAATTTTCCTGTAGCTGGTCGCCTCCAGATGACCATCTTTCCCGCAGAAGGAACACTTCGGCCGACCCCGGCCACCACGGCCACGACCCCGAGAGCCCGAACGTCCCCCCCCCTCCCGAGCAGAAGGAGGAGGGGATGGTAGGAGCGGAGGGGCCTGCTGTAGAAGGGCCGGGAGAAAAGGAGCAAAAGCATCCGGAGGAGGTGATACACGAAGAATCATGGAGCAGACATCAGAGAAAGATGGTGTGGTGGGAGCAGCCAGGACCTGAGCACAAATGCTCTGAAGGTGAGATGGAAGACGGGCCATGATGATGGCAATGTAGGCGGCTTCCTTCTGAGCGCTCTGAGCAGCATGATCATTGATGGATGGCTGATGCTGGATCCACGCTTCAGCAAGAGTTTTAGCCCGAGCGACAAAAGAGGTCATATCCGAAGCCCCGTCAGTGTCGAGAGCAAAGAGGTCAGTGAGTATGTCGTAGAGATGCTGAAGACTGTCGCGGCTTGAGTATAAGGAATGCAGCTCATCCCACATAGCCTTGGCGGTGTCGTGGTACATAGCCATCTGATAAGGCTCACCATCCAATGAATTCAGGATCCAAGTCTGAACGCGGCCATCATTGCGGAGCCAATCATCGGTAAGAGGAGACGGAGGTGCCTGAGTAAGGTGAGACAGAAGACCCTTGGCCTGAAGAACTCGTCGAACGAAGTGCACCCAATGGATAAAGTTTTTGTTGCCAGAAAGAGAGATGGTAGTGATTCGCAGCTCGTCACGGACTTCAGCAAAGCAAACCGGGCGGTCTGTAGGACAGGCCGAGCGGTCAATAGGCGGACTGGCCGCCGAGCCAGTGGAGGTACCCGAAGAACCCATAGAGGCAGACCGCAAAACAGATCACCGAGGGAGACCGCTGCGAGAAGAGCAGGACGTCGCACGAAAAGGCCGCAGCGAGAATGCTGGAGAAGACCCCAACCAAAATAATGCGGGAAGGCACCAGTCCGCACGGTCACGCCGGACACCAGCGATTAGTCAGATCGCGACCAAATTGCGGAAAGACAGGAGTCCGCACGGTCAGGAATGAAGACGGGACTCCAGACGGGATCGTCGAAGGAGCAGGAACTTCAGGAAAGCGGGGTAGGTCATGGGAGATAGCCGACGAAGCGACAACAATCCTCACACGTGAAAACCGGACGAACCGTCGCCCTTGGAGTGTGGAAAACAAAATAGATCAATGAGGAATCCATGACTTTGATACCATGTTGGAAATAAGGGAAGAAAATAACAAGTGCTTTATTCATCCCACAAAATGGATATTTAATGAATATACATGCACTCAAAATCTTGAAACAACTATGTGGGGCTTAATCTAAAACATACCTAATGACTTAAATATTACTGTAGAACTAATAACTCCAACATGTCCCTTTGTGTTAAATGCATGAAGGGAGATTATGTTATTATCAGTATATGTGTTGATGAGCTTGTTATTACTGGGACAAACAAAACCGTACAGAATAAGTGGAGACTGATGTGAAGAAAGAATATGAGATGTCATTTCTTAGTCTGATAAATTATTATCCGTGTATACAAATCATTCGACAATCATGCAAAATATTCCTTTCTCAAGCCAAATTTACAGTGGAACTGCTATCCAAATTTCATGCGTAGAATTGTAATTCCGCTGCCACCCCAGTTGGGGTTGGTGATAAATTAGGCAAGAATGAACAAAAAACAAGTGTAAGAGAAGAAATTTATAAAATCCTGGTAGGGTCATTGAGCTATCTCACCATACCAGACATGCTATAGAATATGCTATGAGTATTGTTTCCTGAATCATGCCAATCTCGGTGAAACCCATTTTCTTGCGGCAAAACGAATTCTCTGTTATGTTAAAGGGACTATAAACCATGGCTTACTATATAAGACTGAAGAAAAAAGCAACCTTAATGACTACACAGATAGTGACTGGGTTGGATCCCCAGATGATAGAAAAAACACGAGTGGGTATATCTATAGAATTAACTCAACTTATATTGTGGAGATCGAAGAAGCATAAATTATTGCTCTTTCCATAGTGGAGGCGTAGTATATGGCGGCGAGCAGCGCCGTCTGCAAAGGGATTTGGGTGAAGAGAATTTTGGAGGATATGAAGCACAATGATCTAAAGTCTTTCATTTTAATGGTTGATAATATCTCAACCGTTCATCTTTCCAAAAGCCTGAATATCACAACTGCTCAAAATACATTGAGATACACCACTGTCACTGTTAACCCAAATCCTGCGATGGGGGACATCATCAGATGACACCAAATACAAGGCAACCATGCGGTTACTCCGGGTACCTGCGGGCACTCTCCGGGCGGACACTATGGTAGCTCACAGACACTCTCCTTACCGAAGCAGGAGAACAGTAGTGTTCCGCGAGTTGGGCAATCTCTCAGGAGGCAGCTCGACAGTCTGCCCAAGAAGTCGCTCGGGTATTGCTCCTAGGACCGCGCGGGCTCGTCATTTCGGCATCAACATAGGCGACACCGCGCGGTTACGCACCGTCTCTTCTCTCAACCCCTCGCCGCCCGACTCTTCGTGTATCTCGGGTGGTGGAGCAATTAATGCTGCATTTAGTAGGGTATTGAATGTCCGTCTCTTAGTGAATTGTCCAAATAACCTACCCTCATTATAAATAGGGACCAGGGGTGCTCCAATGTGGACAACAGACTTATCCCAGAACCTACCCAGTTGTAGGTGCAGACACTAAGTCTCTCATTCTTCTTCTCTTCTTCTACTTGTGTATTCGCGCATACCCCTCAGGTACTCGCATTTCTCCTCTATAATCCTTCCCAGTATAATCAAAAAGTCCGCCGCAAGAGAGGAATTCACCGCGGCGGGTCAATCTGTTGTTCGATGCTGCCATCGACACCCTATTTTTGTGCCCGTTCTCCTTTTCGCCGAGCCCGCGGGGCAGAGTAACCGGTCGGTTGCTCTATCTGATCTCTCCACCTAACTCTCCAGTTGGTGTCTGAGTGTGGAAGTAATAGGTGACAAATTTTGCACCAATAGTCCCATTCGAGAATCGGTCGAACTGAAAAAAATACAGATAGAACACTGCAACTCCGAAGATCAAGTGGCCTATCTGATGACAAAACCCCTCCATTAAACTCGATTTTAGAAGCCGAGGGATGAACAAAATGTTTGTGCATATCCGAATTAGGGAGAGTATCATGCCGTGTAATTCAGATATGCTGATGGGCATATGAGTTAAGGTTAATTCAAGTCATACCTCTTGTTGACCTCACCTGCAAGTCAAACGCTCTGTAGTCGAGTGAGATTTATATAAAGTATGAATGTGTGGGCTATGTAGGAACAATGAAAAGACTGAGAAGATAATATCTATGAATCTCTGAAATTTCTCATCTTCCTTTGCTCCGTTTTCTTATTTTAGTGATGCTTGCTTGTTCTGTTTTTGGCTGAGTGTGCACCGGTGAGCTACATCAAAAGGGAGTAAAGAAATCACATCTTCAAATCCAAATACCATCATATATAAGGCCAACATCTGTTGCTCCTCTGAGATACCAAAACATGCGCTTCACGACTTGCCAATGCTTTCTTACTAAGCTATATACATGATTATGTGTAATTTTTTTGAGTTGCATCAAAATCATTCATGTTAAACTCTGCATTACGAATCTTCAACTTTTGAACATCGGCCTTATTTAGAGTCACAATAAGCATGTAATCTATATAAAGTAATAAGTAAATCAATGAACTAGGCTGTAGCTTCATGTGGTACACACATCAATCATAGAGACTATGATGCAGTGGTGCTTTACCATAAAGCTATCATATATCTTATAAATAATTCCGAAGCCCGCAAACATGATCGTCTTTTCCCTAAATAACAATATCCCTTTGACTGACTCATCAAGATATCTTCTTCAATCTCTCAAGGTAGAAAACAAGTCTTCAAGTAACAAGGAGAACCATAATGGAAGTGTGTCTCACAAAATGAAGAGAAATTCTCGTTATATTTCACTTCCTCTTTCTGACTGTAGCATTGAGTGCCTTGGCGTGATTTGTATCTTTTATCTTCTACACCTAAGCTTCTAGACTTGAAGTTTCATTTGCCACCAGTGGCGTTTCTCCCCTTTGACAACTTGATAAGCTCTCAAGTCTAGTTCTTATGAAGGGATTCCATTTCTTCACCAATTGCAACAATCCGTTGGTTGCATTTAACCAAGTAGAAGGACCTTGCGACTCCACCTCTTCTATCATCTGAAGTGAATTGATTAGAATTTTAACATAGCCATATTTATGGAGTTTGAATCTGCATCCTCAGTCCACCGGTAGCAATGCTTCAGAAATGCTCTTGCTATATCTTATTTTCAATCTCAATTTCAGTCTCTACAATTACCTTCTTCATTAGCTTTATTTAAGTTGTGTGAACCATCACCATGACTCAGGTTTGGTACATCGAACTCCACCAATTCACATCATCCTTTTTTTCCCGAAACATCCGACACATTCTTGGGTCAAGCATTCAATTTTCATCAAAACTAAATATATGGGGGTGTTTATCGGGACCTCCCCTCTACGTTTGAAAAATTACAGATTGCACCCCTCTTATTATTGAAATTACAAAAAACTCCCCCTCAATGTTACAAAACATAACATTTACCTCCCTTGAAATACACATTTCATAACATCCATGCACAAAAATACCCTCCTCGGATTACATTTTCCATTTTCCAGGGGGTATTTTGTGCATGAATGTTATGAAATGTAAACTTCAGGGGAGGTAAATATTATGTTTTGTAACATTGAAGGGAGGTTTTTGTAATTTACATAATAAGAGGGGTGCAAGCTGTAATTATGCTATCTTCCAGGGAGGTTTTGGTAATTATTCGTATTTGTAGAAACGTAGAGCCAAACCTTATATATACTTTGTCATGATCAAAATACAAGAGAGCACAAATATATAGGAGAAGAGAAGGAGAAAGAATCTTATACAAGAGATGTGAGACTAATAGAACAAAGAATAAGCAAGCCTAAAGATGGGCCTTATACATGGCTTTTACATTGTTTTACCTCATATTCTCTAACACTCCCCGCAAGCTGGAGCGTACAAGTCATAGGCACCAAGCTTGAACAGGAACTGATGGTACAATTTCTGAGGTAATGCCTTGGTAAGAGTGTCAGCAACTTGCCCAGAAGAAGGAACATGCTCAAGCTTTAGCATCTTCGATTGGACCTTTTCTCGAACGAAGTGACAGTCAACTTCCATATGCTTGGTCTGCTCATGGAACACAAGATTCTTCGCAATATGGATTGCAGTATGGCCGCACAGAACAAAGTTGAAGGTGAGGATAATTTAACTCCCAAATCCATAAGAAGACTTTCAAGCCAGGTTAGTTCTGATACGACAACCGCCATCACACGGTACTCAGCCTCAGCAGACGAGCGAGCAACCACCGACTGCTTCTTACTCCGTCAGGTGATAAGATTTCCTCCAAAGTAAGTACAAAAACCAGTTTTAGATCGTCGATCGTCCAACAAGTCCGCATAATCCGCATCAGAGTAAGCAATAAGAGAAAGCTCGGAAGACAGTTTGTACACAAGTTCTTGTCCAGGGGCAGTATTCAAATATCTTAGAATGCGTTCCACTGCACGAAGATGGAAAACCCATGGAGTGTGCATAAAACGGCTGACCACTCCAACCATAAATGAGATGTCTGGTCTTGTAACTGTTAGGTATATCAGTTTTCCTATAAGACGCTGATAGTATTCCGGATTTGGAAGTAGAGAGTCAGACTCAGACCCCTGAGCACATAACTTGTGGTTGACTTCCAACGGGGTCTCCACAGGTTTGCACCCTCAGAGGCCAGCATCTTGCAGAAGGTCAATGCAATACTTTCGCTGGGATAAGACAAGGCCGTCAGGTCGCTGTGCAACCTCTAGTCCAAGAAAATACCGAAGGTTTCCCAGATCTTTGATTTGAAAAACAGAATTTAAATGTTGTTTAACCTTTTGTATCCCAGTAGAGTCATCACTCGTGATCAAAATATCATCCACATAAACTAGTAGTATTACAGTCCCGGTTGATTGGTGACGAGTGAAAAGAGAGAAATTTGCGGAGCTTCATTTGAAACCAACCTCACGAACTGCCTTGCTGAATTTTTCAAACCACGCCCGAGGAGACTGTTTGAGAGCATAAATAGATTTTCGAAGCAAACATACACGAGACTCCCCCGTGGTCTCAAACCCGGGCGATTAATGCATGTAAACAGTCTCAAGAAGATCACCATTCAAAAAGGCATTTTTCACGTCCAGCTGATGGAGGGGCCACTGGCGATGAACAACTAATGAGAGCAGAACGCGAACCAAATTTAATTTTGCGACAGGGGAGAAAGTTTATTCATAATCCAGGTCATATTGTTGAGTAAAACCACGTGCCACAAGTCGCGCTTTCATGCGATCAACAGTCCCATCTGCCGCATGTTTGATTGTCAAAATCCACTTATAACTTACACAACTTTGGCCGGGAGGAAGAGATACTAGTTCCCAAGTCTGATTACCCCACAGAACAATCATTTCTTCATCCATGGCTGCACGCCATCTCAGATGCTGAAGAGCTTTCTGCACAGAGTTAGGTACGGAGATAGAGAAGAGAGATAGAGCAAATGTAAGAGGAGGTGGAGAGAGACGATGTAAAGATACATAATTGGCCAAGAGATGAGTCGTCGAAGGTGATGCCGAATCAATATGCCGCGAGGATACACCGGTAGAGGTAAGCTGCTGCAGGGCATTTGGACATGGAGGACGACGAGTGTAAACCTGAATGATAGAAAGTTTGGAGGGTACATGTGGTGGTGTAGGAATAGGAAGCAGAGGAGTAGATAGAAGGGGTGGAAGCGAGGACGTAACTGGAACTGTGGGCCGAGGTAGCAGAGGAGGAAGAAGAAGATCAGTAGGATTGATGTGATATGATTGGTGTTCATGAAAGGAGACATCAACAGAGACAACCACCTTCCCAGTGGTAGGGTAGTAGCAGACATACGCCTTCTGAGTGTGAGAGTACCCAACAAACATAGCTTTGGTAGCACGAGGGGCTAACTTGTCATTTAGAGGACCAAAACGATGGACATAACATGTACATCCAAACACACGAGGAGTAAGAGAGAAGAGAGCCTTGGATGGGTAAAGGAGTGTGACGGGAGCCACAAAGTGGAGGACAGATGAGGGCATGCGATTGATGAGGTGACAAGCAGTGGAAACCGCAAAGTTCCAGTAAAGAGGAGGAACCTGCATTTGGATCATGAGAGGTATGACAACATCAAGGAGGTGACAATTTTTCCTTTTCGCTACACTATTCTGTTGAGGGGTATAGACACACGAAGTCTGACGAATAATACCAAACTCCGCGCACAGATTGAAGAAGGTGCGACCAATACACTCACGAGCATTGTCACTACAAAGAATTTTCACACACGTTGAGAACTGGGTTCGAGTTTCCGTAAGTAAGGACCAAGCCGTAGCGGGTAACAGGGCTTGCGGTAGAGAAGCCGCGTCAAAGAGATCGTGCAGAGAGCAGAGAACCAGGTCGCGGCGAACAGAACACAAGGTCGCGGCGAATTAGAAGTAGTCGCCAAGGAGAACACAGGCCCGCAGTTAGAACTGGACCGCGACGAGAAGGATAAGAAGAGAGGCCACGACTAAGAGAGCGCGCGACGAATAGAACACCAGGACGCTGCGGACAGAAGCATTGGTTAAGGCGAGACCGTTGCGGCTAGAAGGAATGCCCATGGGCTAGCGGGCAGAGGCAGCGACTAGAAGCGACGACTAGAGGCAGCGACCAGAAGCAACGACAAGAAGCGGTGGCTAGAGGCAGCGACCAGAAGTAGCAGCAAGGAGCAACAACAAGGGCAGCGAACGGAAGCAGCGGCAAGACAACCCGCATCGGCAAGGAGCAGCGGCAAGATGCAGCGAATAGACAATCGCAGCGGCAAGTCAACCCGCAGCGGGAAGGCACGAAAAGAGGAGTTGACGAGCTAGGCAATCCGCAGCGACAAGGCAGCGACATGGCAGCAACAAGGAAGCAAGTAGAAGAGCAAACAGCAGGACGGGGGGGGAGGGGGTCCCACCGGTAAGAGCGATGAGGGCTATAAAAGCAGAGAGCGGGGGGGGGGGGAGGGAAGAGTGGTGGAAGCCACGGAGAGAGGAGTCGGGGCGGTTAGAAAAGTGGAGACTGCGAAACAACAACGGGAAGGAGTGAAAAAGCCGTGCGGATAAGAGCGGTTAAAAAAGAGGTCTCCGCCCAGGATCATAAGGCTCTGATACCATGTAGAAACGTAGAGCCCAATCTTATATATTCCTTGTCATGATCAAAATACAAGAGAGAGTACAAATATATAGGAGAAGAGAAGGAGAAAGAACCTCGTACAAGAGATGCGAGACTAATAGAAGAAAAAATAAACGGGCCTAAAGATGTGCCTTATACATGGTCTTTTACATCGTTTTCCCTCATATTCTCTAACAGTATTTACTAATTATAACTCCAGATTCATCATATCACATTCTAGATGCCTTTATACCCATCACCATAACTCAAAATAATCCTCTTCTTTGCCCTAACTTCTACTTACTTTCATTAACATGATAGTAAACATGACAACCAAATATCTTAAGTGGTGAGTGTTGAAGGAGAAACTATCTGAGGGATGTTCTTAGCAACACGCTGCTAAAAGAAGAGATGGAAAGAATTAAAGATCCCTCCAAACATAACTATAGATTCAGCATATCACATTCTAGATGCCTTTATACCCATCACCATAACTCTAGATTCAACATATCACATTCTAAATTCCTTAATTATAACTCTAGATTCAGAATATCACATTCTAGATGCCTTTATACCCATCACCATAACTCAAAATAATCCTCTTCTTTGCCCTAACTTCTACTTACTTTCATTAACATGATAGCAAACAAGACAACCAAATATCAAGTGGTGAGTGTTGAAGGAGAAGTTATCCGAGGGGTGTTCTTAGCAACACCATGCAATTGGAAAGAAGTAAAGATCCCTCCAAACACCTGGGAACTTTTTTAGTTCCCTCTCCACTCGTCTTTTATTTTTCTTTATTTCTGTCTTCTATAATGTTAAAGGTGAGCTATTAAAACTTGAGAGGATGAGTAGGGGAAAAGCCACACATCGTCTGCTATGCGGCTAGCGCAACTCAAGCGAGGCCATTTGAGCTACAAGCGCGACAAGTGAGATGTTATGGGCTTCGCGCCCAGTGATTAAGTGGGAATTTAATTATGCTATCTTTTGTTATCATTGTCTTGCATTTATGAGTTGTTGAGAGTTAGGAGTTGGGCGTGTTATGGTTAGAAGTTAGGAGTGCTATTATGTTTCTTGTAAGCCTATTTAAAGGCATGTGTGTTTGTATGAATGCATGAAAAATCCAATAAAAAAATCCCGACTTGCTCTATAAGGTCGATTACCTCACTGATGATAGTCGGATTCCAGTAACCAACCTTCCCTTTTTAAATCCATACAAAACCTTTACTAAGAAACATCATCCTATTTCTCGAGTCTTCAGACAAGCTCTTACTTCCTTGAAGGTGACAAGCTCTTACTTCCAGCAAGATGCCCACTGCAAGGGAACTTGTCTTGGCTTCAAGGCTAGAACATGTTCCAATTCTTGCCACGGAAGCAGAGTAGATCTTCCCAATACGATTGGACGAGACACTGCCTGAGCAATGGAGGGCCCATGGCTATTCCCATATCCATTTTGGAGCAGTGAGAATGACTCTCACTTTGCACGCAAGGAAAGACCTCCCAGTAGTTGCTCGATTAGCTCTACTGGACACAAGGTTTCAACAATACAGTCATGCATGCATCGCGACTATTCAGACTACTTTGAATGCTGGCACTG